>OZ010683.1:1090825-1258456 GCA_963932265.1 Thymelicus lineola | reverse complement strand
TAGTTTATCAACCGAGTTTTGCGAAATGGCTCTTAAGATGAATGACCTAGAATGAGGGTTTTATTTATTTATTTATTTGGTATTTTATTAAAGTCCAACTGAAAATATTGATGTTCTAAAACTGAAAGATTGATTTCCATAAAGTAACGCCTGATACTAATTATTTATAGGCATGTCCCATTGCAGGTAGGTATTCAGTTGTTTTTTTGATTTAATTTACTATTTTTTTAATCGTATAGGTATTCTTATAGGTACGTCCCTACGTAATTAGAATAATCCGGCTAAAGGTGTCAAACTCCCAAACAAATCCTACGCCCGTCCTAGCTCCGATCCATCGCGAATACTATTTAAATTTATCTGCAAACCAAAAATCTCTTGTAGTGATAAGCTATATCTACACCCTCATCGCCTCATCGCCTCCTCGCCCATCCCTCCCATCCCCCTCCCCCTCCCCCTCCCCCGCCCGTCATCGCAACGGTCATCCGTTACTGGTGATCACAAACACTCCCTTCACCTCTCCTCGTCATAAACTTACGCAATTGTAGTTATTCATGCGTATAAATAGACTATTTGATACGACTGCTCATTATTCCGCCTAGAGGGAATTTGTAAACCCTAACATGTTTGCATATTAAAAATGTATGAAAATGAAATGTAAAACACTGATTTGTACATACTTTATTAACCAGCGACAAAAAAGGAGGTTCTCAATTCGATTGTACTTTTCTTTTATGTTTGATACCTTTTATATTTGAGCAGTTTCTTTCATTTCTCTTAGGTCCCATGATCCAATATCTGAATATTGGTCATAATTATTTATTGATATGAACCAATCTGAAAGTTAAAATAAACATTAAAACCCGAATTGAGAACCTCCTCCTTTTTTTAGTCGGTTAAAATATGATCTACGTGTCCGCATAATTACCATCTAAATTATTTTGCCAGATTAAGCCACAAATTATCCAAACTTCACATTATGATATTCGTGGGATTATGACAAGTTTAAATACAAACAGATTTAAATTATGATTTAAATTATTACACATACACAAACACACAACACAAAACGTTCCAAGCTCTTCAAATCAGGTTCAGAAAACTGGATCAATACAATCTTTCATTTTCGTCTTTCTTCCATAATTTTAACTTTCAAGGAATGGAAGTAAAAAATGGCGACTACGTAACTTTCAAAACTACATCAAATCTTAAAGTGGAGGTAACAGCAGTCACTTAAGAACTAGCGATGGGCGATTATTACTAAATTTATCGAATTAGTCGATTGTTCAGTTTAGTCGATAAAATTCGATAACAATTGATGTTAGTCGATTGTCATCGACTGGCTGGCGCGCGGTAACTACTAATGGTCATAGCACACATATCAACTCGTAAACGGAACGTAAACGTATCAACTCTTGCATGTCAGTATTCTTTGTATGAAACTCCCTACTGTAAAGCACACTTATCGGATCCGTAACGTAATCGCCTCGCCTCGAGACAAGCTCACGAACCGCGTTACGGTGCGTGGACGACTTGCCGTACCCGCGCTTACGTCTCACCGTACGCTATCCGTCGACTTTCCGTTTCCTCGTGCGCGCGCCGCGCCGCGGCTACCGTTGCGTCGGCGAACTGCTGTCATTCATTCCGTCAACCAGCGGCCGGCGAGCCGTAAGCGCGGCGTCGCCTAGCCGTAGCCGAGCTTACGTTAGGTTGACGGCGAGGCGATCCGGTGCCGATCCCTTTCCGAGTTGATATGTGCGCTACGACCATAACGCGTAACGCGTGTAACTAACTACTAATGTGTGCGAACTACTAATGTGTGCGAACTACTAATTCGTACCGCAGCGCTGCGCTGATATGTGAACTACTAATTTGTAGCGCAGCGCAGGTATTACTATACCCGTACTACTAATTTAGTAGTACGCGCGACAAATCGACGCGTGTAACTACTAATGTGTGCGAACTACTAATTCGTACCGCAGCGCCGTGCTGTTATGTGAACTACTAATTTGTAGCGCAGGCGCAGCGCAGGTATTACTATACCAATTTAGTAGTACGCGCGACAAATCGTCAGTTAAAAAGACCGTGCGTAAGTAAGGGAGTTATAGTTCAAAGACTAAAAGACTGGAATAAAAAAAGTAAAAAAGTTATAATTATTTTAACAATCAATTATTTTAACCTTTTTAACAATATACCTACTTAAAGTTAGTCCTGGGTTTGGTAGAACTAAATTAACTAAAACAAAACTTAAATACTCTTCACAAATCAACTGGCTAATAACAAAACAAAAAATAAAATATGAAACATAAACAATTATTTTCTTACATTTATCAATCAGTAGTATATGATCGTAACGAAACAGTATTTATTAGTCTATATTAAGTTCAAATTTTTTTTTAATATTATTTCGTCCAGCTTTTTCGGCGCCGGTCTGTTTCGTCTTTTTAAATGGTCCTTTAAGTTTTAAGTTAATTGTATTTTTATGATATTTTACAGAATGTGAACACAACTTACACTTAACTTTTTCAATATTTCTTTCTTTGATTTTTAAAAAAATCCCACACTAACGACCTTTTAGGCATCGCGTCAAGAGGTTGTAACCCGCACGCGTGACCTTGCTCTAATAAAGTCAAAAAAACAACTAATTTCCCATGTATTAAAATTACTCTTTGCCAACTAACAACAAATTGAAGTAATAGGTACTTGAAAACAATCGACGCAACATCGTCCCGCCGCACGCAGTAAGTACCTAAGCACTACGCACAGCGCAAGGCAATTGAATATACCTACAGTTAGTATTAGTAGTTAGTAGTTCGTCGATTGTTATTCGAATAATCATCGCGAGGAACTACTAAATCGACAATCGAATGCGCAATGGCACAATTTTCGATTCAGTCGATTGTTTTTCTAGCAACAATCGCCCATCGCTCCTAAGAAACTTGCTCGGAGAGACTCGCGCGCGCCGTCATGATAATGAGCTTTTGACCTTCGCAATATGGAATAAAAAGTACAAAGTTTTTAAAACGGTCTTACCTTTACCATACCTATTAGTAAGGATATATTTTAATTTTTATCATTTACATGTTACCTAACTTTCAAACGTCGACTATTCTAATTGACTACCAAATTATCACAAATGAAGTAGGTAGGTACCATTATTTTTAAAGCAGTACCAAACATATCTTTCGTATTCACGCGTCGGACCCCTATTGCCGGGGCTCTTGAGTCCTCTATGTCCGTGCCACGGGCCCCCGGACCCCTAGCCCCCATCACCGCTCCGATCATCCGTCACGCGCCGCTGTGGCTGACAAACGAGGTCTCCACCCCGCGGCCCGGCAGCACGACATCGGTTCATTAACTTAAATTATTAAAAGTGCAAAACTGTCCAGGATCGATGATCAATGGGAAAAAATATGCTTCAGCCCACCTTCAGGCCGTCGCGTGTTTTGCCTACATAGCATGTATTTTACCCGATCCGCCTCATTTTGACCATACCTACTATATTGGTATAAAATCGATGTCCGCTCATTGATACAATACAATACAATATTCTTTATTGTGCACACTAATAAATTACAAAAACAGAGAAATTAACAGCAAATGAAGTTATAATGTTATGAAGGTATATTGATATTCTATTTTACTATGGCCTTTGACAAAGTTAGTAAAATAACGACTTGGTCATAGACCAAGCATCAGGTCCACATCAATATAGCAGAGAATCAATATAGAAGAGGTGTATACAAAACACGCAAAGGAAAGGAAACCATGTTTATGTTACTTCACCGGGAAAAGGAAAAAAAGTGAAAATTCCTGAAATTCTAGGACTACGACATTGGCCCAGTTAGAGGAAGTAAAATGTTGACGGAAACTCCAAGGCCTGATGAATGCTACGCTTATTTTGTTTATAAGATTTATTTACTTAAACTAGTTTCCTGGTAAATAGTTACGACCGGGTCATATTTTTCAATGGATACGAGATTTGTTTCTTCAACAGCTAAAGTCCCTCGCGCTTTTGGTGGTGTTTTTTTTAATAATACGTATGGCAAAATAAATTATTTTAATTCATTTAAAAATAATAATAATAATAATAATTTATTTATTTGCGTAAAAAGTACAAAAAAATTTACAGGACACGTAGTTCCCACACTAGGATACCCTGTGTTGTGGGTAACTACACTCTTCCGAAATGTTATATATAAAATTACTTATAGGTAGTTTAAGCCATGTTTGAGTGATACACCTGTGATCATCATATTATAAGTTGATACATTAAGGCAGGTGAGTTACACAGAAATCGGTAGTAAGGTAGGATGTGATTGTGATGTATCTATTATGTGGTACATATTATGTGGTAATTTATAACTTATATCTGTTTTAATGATTGACATACAAAAATATTGTTTAATGACTAGATATATCTGCAATTAGTAATATAATGTTACTTTTATGTACAAAACCTTTATCTACTGCCACATTTATCTATGGCAATTAAACAAAATTTTATAAAATACTTAACCCTCTTCATGTTTGGGTGCTTAAAGCAAACGCCTCGATCGTTTACACACAGGGCAATGTCGGCACGGGCTCTGGTGGTGAGGGGAGATAACATGTCGCTTATTGCTTTATTATATCCTCGTGTTTGTGCTTTGAGACCTATTGACTTTAGACCCGTTCTCTAAAAGCTAAATAAATAAAGCTTGACAAGGTGCGAGTTAAACTCGCTTGGAGAGGGTTCCGTACGTTGATATTTACCGTTATTTTTCTATTTTATTATTTTTACATCTTTTTTAGACCACAGACTCTTATAGGTTTTCCTGTAGTATATAAGTAAAGAACCATTTTCTGTATTTTTTCAAAATTCTAGCCTCAGAAGTTACGGAGATAAGGAGGGGGAATAGTCAATTTTCGTTCTTTCTTGAATAATTTTAAAATTATCCATTGTAGAAGTATAACAAAAATATAATAAAATATATTTGAGATCCTTATTATAAGCCTTTTCATTTGACATGCAACACGATATGGTTTGCAAAACAGTTTTATTTAATTTATATTTCGTTAATTTTTTTTTAATTAATTTGTTTTCTTTATACCTTCGCCTTGGGGTCACAAAAAGCAATTTTCAGAAAAAAATGGCTTTGAAGGGCGGTTGCCCAGACTTATCCTATAATTTTTCCGCTTTTATTTTTTTTGTTCGGAACTCTAAAAAAATATTTAAGATTTATCTGAAAGTATATTCAGTTATTCAGTTTCTGATTAATGTCACTTCTATTTTTTTTATTTTTATTACTATTTTTTAGTGTTACTTTTTTCTTCAGCATACTGTGCAAAAATTCCCTATACTTATATATGTATATGTATTCCCTAAATATTTATATATTATATATTTATATATTATTTATTATATATTTATGTTATTAGTGGTATTTATGTATGTCCGTGTATTTGTATGTATTCTTGTTATGTAGTATATCTATATCTCATGTTTGCACCTGCCATCAGCTATTTCCACATCCACCCAGGGTTGACTGGTGGACAATGCCATTAGGCATTAAGTTTGCCCTTTGTTTCTTCTTTTTAAGAGGTGACATAAACATGTAAATAAATAAATAAATAATAAATATATTCTTGGAAAATATTATAAATTTCAAAATCCGTTGGTGAATGACGAATTTCTGAGATAACATACATTAAACAAATAACAATACAACTGAAGTGAGAATCCCCTCTTTTAGAAGTTAGTTAAAAACTTACTGAATTTTATCTTTTCAAAACTTTACGTACCGCAAATACTTGATTTGCAAACATTTTACTTACGAACTATAGTAGGTATGATAGTTTGATACAGTTACTGCATCGTTTATTGTAAAATACCGTTATCCTAATCTCTAACTTTTGATCGTATCATAAATATTCTGGGACCACTCAGCACCAAAGCGAATCAGGTCATCCGACGCCGCGGCCGGCCGGTCGGGTATCCCCCACATGACATTTGAAAGCCTTCTGAATCGAGCTTTTGTCGCAAATGGATCGACCGCTTGATACTTGCTGTCTTTCAAGCAGAGGGTAGCAGGAAAAAGGATAGGCAAATTGATTTCAGGAAAGCAACTCGTCAATCTTCCTCTCTGACTTTAAATAGGAAAGAAGTTTCTATTTGAGTCGTCACAAGATATATGTAGGTACAATGCCATAGAAGACGATGACAAGTCCAAGAACTTTTATTGGTTTCCTTCATCAAATCAAGCAGTACGTACCTACTTAATTATTTTATAATAAAAAAAATGTGTGCCGAATCCAGTCTCATTGTGAGCCGACTACCAATCACTAACTCATATAGAAAGCTCTGAAGAAAAACATATACTTCATTGGACTTATAGGACTATGTAAAATAGCTTTAAAAGCATGTTATTATTCTAAACATGCAATTATTATATAATTGTCTTCGTACGGAAAGTATTTATTATTCTTGCGATATTGGCAGTTAGTTTTAAACGTCACTCAGTCTTTCATCTGAGAGTAGAGCTAAAACTACATACCTATTAAAAAATATTTAAATTTTTCTTATTTATAATTTAAAATTTTTCTTATTTATAAAACTTAACATGTCCCACGTTGGGCGCCAATTTAAGAGCGCACGTGAATTATGGATGTCTTTTGGTAATTATTGTAATTTCCAACTAATTTACTACCTGCGTGATTAACTACTATGAAAATGATAATCTGTAACGTGTTTCTTTTGCTTCATTGTGTATTTTTACACTTACTTTTGGTTATAAAGATCAACATCCACACGACAGGCCTGAACTAATGTTACTATTGTAGCACGAAATCGTATCGTATCTTCCGTAATCGACGCAGGGCTGTTTGCCCACAGGCCCCACAGCCCGTCAGGGGGGCTCCTCGCGGGGGTTAGTCCACTCAGTGCAAATATTATTGATGCGTGCTGCCCGCCGCTCAGGGCGAGATATTGCGAATATGAACTGAACCGATAAGAGAAAGATTAGGTACTTGTTACTGTTAATATTAAATGTACATTTATTTATTTATTTCTTTATGTACCATACAAAAAGTACAGAAACAAAGGCGGACTTAATGCTCAAAGCATTCTCTGCCAGTCAACCTTCGGACAGTAGTAAAACAACGACATATCTACATGATGACGGTACATTCACGATGATTATACAATTTCAATTCACGATTTCCTCTTACATTGAAATTTAATCTCTCAGCGACCCTTAGAGATTATATCCGATTCATTAAAAGCTTGTGGGTATCAAATGAAAGAAATGAAAAAAAACCACCACGTCACTGCTTGCACACCTGAAACGACGCACGGGATTCTCTCTTTCTGTAGTGGAGAAATGCAATTGAAATTGGAATACCTCTTTCTTTTGTCTAGTACATATTGTATTGTAAATCCTGCCTGAGTATTGAAACAGGAATGTACTGTAAAGTATTTTGCTTCACGTCAAAAACTGCTGGTGAAAGAAGTTTGTTGTGCCCCAACTTTTGTAATTTGAAACTATCCAGTCCAAAGTTGTACATGTACTATTACGAAATGAAATGAAATGAAATAGGTAAGTTTTATTCGAAGTAGGTTTGTTACAAACACTTTTCGAAAGTCACTCAACGCCATCGCTTCAACAAATCCCACTTATTGCAATATTTGATATAAAAAAAACTCATGTCCAAGCAGTCTTGTCATTTAAATACTCATCAACTTTGTAATATACTTTCTTCATGAGAATACCTTTTATGTCTTCTGTGGTTGTACTTACTTAGATAGGTAATGTTTTATTTATCTATATCTTTGTCTGCTCTATTTGCAATATTTGTATGTGTAGTGTGTGCATAAAAACTCAAACACCATAAAATAACAGAATCAACTGTCGAAAATTCCAAGCAAGTAGGCTATTACTGTATCACAATATTCAACTTCATATACATTAGCCACTGTATATTGCATAGTGGGGTATTATAAGTAGGTATAGTTACATAGCGCGCTGTAAACAGTCGTAAGTTCCCATGCCGGGGGGTCACAGCCTCCCCCCTGTGTCCATTGCAAATATTATCGAAGTTTGTTGGGAGAGGAAGGTTTGTTGCTATTGTTGAAATCGAATATCTCCGACAGAACAATAGGGACGTCAACACATTACATTCTTTTCAAAATAAGATGAAGAGAATGAGAAAAGATGGATCAAAATTGTCATATTATTTGTCATAATTATATTTTTTACTAAATAAGTGTGCTAAAGCACTTTACCAGATGGATTGAAGTTCCTCTGTTAATACTTAATAATAAATATAAAATGTGGTCACTTACTATTTCTGTTATAACGCGTGACGTCATCGCTCGCATTACTCACATATTATAATGTATGGGGCTACAATATTGATATATTATGTATTGTTATTTATCAATAAACCTTACATAACATGTGTGTAAATATTTAACATTTGGACCACAAATTATTGAAATATGATTAATGACGCCCAATGTCATATAGAATCCAAGGTTGTACCTAATTAAATTATATTTGTTTTAAATGAAATTTAAAATCGTTTATTCCAGTAGGTATCTACTATCGATACACAATTATTGCCTCTACCAACGTTAAGGAAGGTGTAGGTATCATGGAGGAGAGGAAACGGAAGAAGAAACTCCTGAGTACATTTTAAAAAAATGTTTCATTACTTACATAGCGGAACTGATTGCATAGTTTATTAAAATGTATTTTTGAAACAATTACATTTTAAATATATTAATACTTATACTATAAAAAATAAGTTGGTATGTGTAGTGTTTTGATAAGCTTTATCTTTAATTCAGTCGCGTCCCTTCGAGCGGGTGGAGTGGCGGCGGCGGTGGGAGGGGGAGGGGGAGGGGGTGGTAGTCCAGCGCAAATATTATTGATGCGTTGCCGTTGCCGTTGCTCGCAAGATGTATTGCTAGCGTGTGGCGGGCCGCGGCGGCCGCGGGATAGTGTGAGTATTGTGAAGTGAGTGAGATAGGCACGATGCATAATTAGAATTACGACGCATGACAGTTTGAGCTTCCTTCATATTAGAGGGATCAAACATGCAATTAAGTATTAGTTATTAATTTATTTGTTACATAATACAATAAAGCTAATATAATACAGTAAATACAATGTAGCATTTGCACTTCTTCTTCATGTAAATTTTCATTAGGTATACTAAATTTCGGACTCCTACATGCATGCGTCAATTTTATTAAAAAAACTGGTCAAGTGCGTGTCACGCCACGCGCAATGTAGGGTTCCGAAGTTTTTTTTATAGGCTGAATGGCAGACGAAAAAGCATACGGGCCACCTGATGGTAAGTGGTTACCGTCGCCAATGGACATGAGCAACACCAGAGGAATCGCCAATGCAACGTCGGCCCTGAAGGAGAACTCTTTTCACACCTTTTTTGAAGAACCCCATGTCATAGCGCTCCGGGAATACCTCAGAAAGAAGCCCATTCCACAGTTTGCTCATGCGTGGCAAAAAAGTTCGTGAAAATCGGACTGTAGAGGTACTCCACGAGTAAAATCGGTGTGGATGGAACTTCAATTTCTCGGCGAGTGGTGCGATGAAGAAAAGGAGACGTAAGCATCAACTCGAACAATTCAAACACGCAGAGAGAACCGATGTCAAAGAGACATTTCAAAAGTGAAAGAATGTTCTCGTGGGTCGTTTAC
This sequence comes from Thymelicus lineola, assembly GCA_963932265.1. Taxonomy (NCBI): domain Eukaryota; kingdom Metazoa; phylum Arthropoda; class Insecta; order Lepidoptera; family Hesperiidae; genus Thymelicus; species Thymelicus lineola. The sequence goes on along the minus strand of OZ010683.1, from coordinate 1,248,756 downwards.
AACTCGGACCGCTCACTTATGTATGGCGTCAAATGAGTTAAGTTGGTATTGTGGCGCCCCTGCCCAGAGGTGCGAGCAGTACTCCATGTGGGACATGACTTGAGCTTTATAAAGCTTAAGCAGGTGGCTCGCAGTGAAGTACTGCTTAGCCTGGTTCAGGACATTAAGCTTCTTGGAGGCCAGCTTAGCCTTGACCTTTAAATGACGCCGATACTGTACGTCACAGTTGAAAGTTTATCGACTACTCCATAGATCCATCCATCAGCCCTTGGAGGTCCACTGCCGGACATAGGCCTCCCCTAACTTGCGCCACTCTGACCGGTCCTGAGCCTTCTAAATCCAGCTGATGCCAGCTGTCTTCTTCAGGTCGTCAGTCCACCTGGTCGAGGGGCGTCCTATACTCTGTTTTCCGAGACGTGGGCGCCATTCGAGGACCTTTCTTCCCCAACGGTTATCGGTCCTTCGCACTATGTGGTCAGCCCATTGCCACTTCAGCCGGCTAATTCTTTGAACTATGTCGGTTACCCTTGTTCGTCTACGGATCTCCTCGTTTCTGATGCGATCACGTAGAGAAATACCGAGCATAGCCCTCTCCATAGCCCGCTGTGCTACTCTGAGCTTGTGGATTAGGCCAATAGTAAAGCACCACGTCTCGGATCCATATGTCATCACTGGCAACACACACTGCTCGAACACCTTCGACTTCAGGCACTGAGGTAGTGTTTTGGACGACAAGATATGACGCAGTTTCCCGAACGCAGCCCATTCGAGTTGGAATCTACGAGTGACTTCTTTTTCGAATTCGGACTACTTATTACTCATTAACCACTTATGTTAACAGAGCTGTGATAGTTTTCCTTGTAAACTCATCATATAGCCTATTTTAGAGATTTTTTTCACTTGTCCAATCAAATCGTTTAGCCGGCAGGGGGGAGGGGACACTTGACTCTAACCAAAATTATTCAAAATTAAAATATTTTATTTAAAATTGGTTTGGTTTACAAACACTTTTTAAAAGTCATGTCAAGTCAAAGTATCACTTTTTGGAAATTTTACGCCAATGCATCAAAAAGGCCCTAATGTGAGGGGGCCCGGGGGAAGAAGCAGCAAGAAACTAGCGAGGTGTTCTTTTTCCTACTCACAGTTACAGATAGCACTTATTAACTACGAGTACTTATTTACAATCCATATTTATAAAACTTATACTTTCGTCATAAGAATGCTTTTAATATGAGTTTTAAATTTAAAGTATGGCATTTCCGTCAATTTTAATGGAATTTTATTATAAATTTTTACACATGTTTTACACGTTAGCACTTTATTTCGCAAACGGACCCCTAATTCCAAAAACGGTCTAAGAAGACCTGAACGACTCTCGTACATTGTGTTTAGCGCAGCGTCCTTGTACGTAGTAGTACGTGACATAACTTAGCACTCATCTGACACCAATAAAACCTACGTTAACTAGCAACTCAGATCAGTGCAATAAACATCTACAGTCAGCTCGGTGACGTGTTTTACTCCCGAACCCCCCCTCGGACATTCAGGGCGGCCACGTTGCTTTGCACTCATCATCCTCCTGATTGTACGAGTTACGCCGTATATTTAAGACCCTTAATATAATAATGATAAAAGACCTTTTCAACGATATCCCACATTATAGGGTACGTGACGAATAAAAAATTCATCCTCAGGTCAAGTCAAGGCGGTTCCCTGAAAAAAAATGTTTTACAATAATAGGTCTTGATACCCGTACCTACATTTGAAGCAACTCCTTTTCTCCTCTCTCATGAATGCGGCGCGGCTATCACATACAAAAACATTTATTCTAATTCGACTGGCAGTAGAGTTAAGCGCGTTAAAAGACAAACGAAAACCTCCTCAGCTCAGGGCTGTAGCTAGAGTCGAATTTGAGGTAGGGCAGCATTGGTTACAGGTAGGGCAGAATAATTTTATTGATCTGCTCCGAAGCACGGGCTCCTAAATCAATCACCATGTATATCACTGACGGCTAGGTAGGGATGGACATTGAAAAAAACATCGATGTTTTTTTCGATGTAATGCATCGCATAGTGGCATCGATGTTTTACAAAATACATCGATATTTCCGTAAATCGATTGTTTTTATTTTTACTAGCGTTGAGACTAAAAAAATTCATCGGCAGTGAATTTTATGTCCAAAAAACTAAGGAAACGCTTTTTTTCTTTAGGTTTGCCTCTTCGATGCATCGAATAGAAAACATCGATGCTTACTCGATGTTGACGTATGAAAAAAACATCGGATTGAATCGATGTTTTTTTTATCGAGTGTTTTTAAAACATCGATGTATATCGTGCATCCCTACCGCTAGGTCAGTGATGTACATTCAATAGCTATTCGTAGACAAATAATTTCTGTGATAGAACATGGGCATGGATGTAAGAACTATTAAATCCTCAATGATAAACAACAAGCGAACAAGATGGTTGAACTTCCAGATTTGGATGTAGATATCCACGTCTGAGTGAGAGTGAGGTACTTAATAATTAATTGTTGGGTGGGGTGATACGAGTAAATAGATACGACCAAAAATACCATTTAGGTCATATTGTTTGTGCAAACTTATTATAATAATTACCTAACCTAATTAACATAATAATAAAAATATTTAAAACAGCTGAATTCTACGATTCGCCATGTTATTAAAAATGCGAAGAACTTCGTTCAGATCAACTCATTTTGTTCTTTTTTTTCAAGGGTTTGAAATACCATACCAGCCATTCTCTCGTGACACATTGACAGCCTTTGAGGCCTATTGATTACAGTTGAAAACGTAGATTCGCACACTGCAGTGCATATATCCTATGGTCGCCATAGACTCTAGTTTATGTTTATTTTAGTTTAAAAGGGGACTCCCCGTACCCAATAATACCCCGTGCAATATAGCCCATATTGCAATCTATGGTGTCTGCATCACAGATATTATAATTATCTTAAATAAACCCATCGCTATTATCGAAACCATGCGATGGCGCTTCAAATGCAATCTATACACAGAACAAAGAATTATTATAATATGAAATTAATGTCACAAACTGTGGTAAGTATGTTCGGAAAAGTTTAGATACCAATCGCTACAATTTTTTTTTATTATATATAAATTTAATTATAATAATTTATCTTATTTTTTCGTATTTTTAAGGTAGGGCATTGGGATTTCAAGGTAGGGCATTGCCCCACAATGCCCCCCCCTAGCTACTATATTATATTGGTATTATATATATTATATATTGGTATTGTTAATCAATAATTAAATGATAACACTCGTTTCCAAAAAAACCTAAGAATACTTTTGTAGTCCTAAAATACTTTTACAGTCTGATCAAGAATCGAATCCAGATCTCCGCACTGGGTGAGCAAGGGTCCGATCGCGTCGTACTTTGATTCCACCGTTGTTTTTGCCTTGTTATTGCCGTGCCTACGCTGACCGTGGCGCGCAAACAAAACAATTAATTTTGATTATTCGTAAATAACACCCTTAAAATAAATTTCTTTTTGTTTTCAGCTCCCCTTCCTTTGGGTTTTGTAAACATGACATATGTAGAGTTTATTATTGTTTTTTTTATTATACTAGACTACTACTAATATACGACTACTAAATCGCCCTCCTCGCTTCGCTTCGGAAAAAATAGTAAAAAAATATAATATAATATAGCTTTCGTCACCCGGGGATACATTCCCAACAGTGTAAGAATTTTTCAATTCGGCTCGGTAGTTTCGGAGCCTATTCAATGCAAACAAACAATCAAATCTTTCCTTTCTTTACAATATTAGTATAGAATACCAGAATAAAATTGCTTTGGTATGCACTGTGCGGTGAGCTGCGGTGGACTCCGGACATCATTGGTGTATGCGACGGAGCCACTGGTATCCATGAAGTGTTTTGATTTATATTGTCGTTTTCAACTCTCCTAACCCATACTTACTTCGACATTGGAAGAATTGAAAGAGTTCAACAAGAATCACCATGCCAAGAGCTGGTAGTTTTCATTGGTAGACTTCACACACCTTCGAGATTAGTTTGTAGCTAGAACTTTTAGATGTGTAGGTCTCCTACAGTGCATTTCTTGCAAACGTGACTTAATAAGCACTAAAAGTGCTCTAGGGCATTACTTTCTTTCTTTTGCTTCTTTCTTTCTTGGCCGGCAACGCACCAGTGCTGTCTTCGATGTTACAGATGTCCATGGGCGACGATAGCCACTTACGTGGATCGTCAGCTCGTTTGCTGGCCATTTCCATAAAAAACCAAGGGGTTCGTTCTGCTTTATTGTCATACATAGTGCGTAGTGAGAAATCGACGTGCAGAAGCTTTGGACTTATGCTGGACTTAATATAAGTAACGTATGTGTATAAACTATATAATACTATAAGTATTAACGTATATAAGTAACTTATATAAGTAAGAAACGCCCGTATTAACGTATGTGTTTGCATCTATTTCTATTAAAACAAGGTTGTAAATAGGTAGGTCGTAAAGCAAGTCAAACATAGTGTATCCGGAGCCAATATAAACCGCGGAAGGCTGTGCGGCGACTTCCGGTGCGTGAGTGAGCGCCCAAATATAGCGGCGAGGGGCGAGGGGCGAGGGGGCGTGCAGGGGCGGGGGGCGCCGGCCGCCGGGTGTGGACGGTGTACTGTTGCTGGTATCCAGGTTGGTGTAAAAAACTGATTGCTGGTTGAATCTGCTAACATAAAACGTTTTGCGGATTTGTGTTTTTAATATTTTTCTTCGATAGAAACCCAGTGGAACTGGAATACTCGATGAGAATATGCTATGCTACCACCCAGGGTTGACTGGTGCACAATGCCATTAGGCATTAAGTTTTACCCTTTGTTACTTAATTTAAGAGGTGACATAAATTTAAATAAATAAATATGCTATGTGTCACATGCTTGTATATGTATATGCGATAATTACGGAAAATGCAGCTGCGGTGGTATATTCTTGGAAATAAAGAGGACACAGCTGCAAATCAAGGAATGGAAAGACGCACTTCCATGGTGGTCTTTTTTATGGAAATAGCCGACAAACGAGCTGACGATCCACCTGATGGTAAGTGGCTATCGTCGCCCATGGACATCAGCAACACCAAAGCATGCGTTGCCGGCCAAGAAAGAGACAAGAAAATGAAAGAAAGAACTGGTTCTCAAGCCCCCAGCCGGAACACGACGAGTCGTTTGGCGGCTGACTCATGCTCAAGGGTGGTAGCTATCCAGGCGAACCCCATGGAGAAATAATAATAGCAATAATGGTATTAATTAACAATTAAAATCAATATTACTAATATAACCCCCCGAGGGGCTCTACCACCAGCGAGCCGGATTTAGTCGCCTCTTACGACACCCATCCGGCGTGGGATTGGGGTTAGTATTGTAAGCCGCCCCAATACGGCTAAAAACAGTCTTATGATAGTAGGCATGTGGCAACGTTGTCTTCACCAGAGTTTAATACATAATTAAATCTATTTATGTATTGTGTGTATTTTACCACACATTAACTACAGCGGTCTATATACACAGATCACTTAAATAATACTTAGATTTGTAAGGCGGTTATATACATTCTCTTAACACGGCCGGTCTCGGTGGGAGACATAGACCACAACCCTCTAGAGAAAATTAATATAAAAATCGTTGAAAGAAACCAACTCTACATAGCAACGTTTAATGTAACTAGGCGAAGCACTGAAAATATAAAATACGATGTGCCTTTCCGAAACCAGGCGACTAGGAAACTGCATTGGAAACCTTGATGATTTTATATTCTGTTATGTGGGGGAGACACCAGGGTGTATGGAGTAGGTTTTGATATAAACAAGCATCATAAGAATGATATTAAATGTTTTCAAGGCTTATCAGTACGAGTGACTCTACTGCAACTATATATATCGACGACGAGTTAATAGCCTAAGATCCGGCTACAGGATTAGTGCGCTCATCTGTTTTTTGGCTAAAAACCAAATTTTTATGCATATTTATAATTAGGAGAATATATAATTACCAGGTTACCTATCAAAATTTGGCCACTAGTATTTTAGTAAAATTATTTTTAATTTATTTTCGGGAATAAATTTCGTTCACTTGTTTTTTAAATTAAATCTAATCTACATCACGGCCATTTATAAAAAGATTTTAAAAAATCACAGTTGCCGTTGCGCACCCGGCCGCACCTCTTCGCAAAAAATATTTATTCTACGATTCTGGAGTTTTAATAAATGTATTGTATATCCGTGTCTAGTTACAGCTTTCTAGGACTAAGGGTCTCGGCTTTTTGCTTGGGACAGACGGACAGACAGACGGACGGACGGACGGACAGACGAACGGACATGACGAAACTATAAGGATTCCGATTTTACTTAGTCTTAAGTTCATGAAAATTCAGTAGCGTTAGTAGCGAACCTGCCTTCAGAGCGAGGAATCCCGGGTTCGGAACCGGTTCTGGACATTTAAGTGACTGATAATTGTTAATTCTCAACTGGTGTGTATTTGTTATTGAATATTATTTCAATTATTTCTTGGATACTATACAATCCGTCACACAGAATGTGCGGGATATGACAAAACGGTTCTTCTTAAGAATAAGCAATGCTTTTAAGAATCACCTTCAAAAAATTTCTCGCTTGAAACCCACAAATGGGCTGTAAAAATCTACTACGCTTCTTCTATAACAACGCTTTTCTTTTTCGTAACAGCGTTAGTACTGACAATTGGGTATAGACCAGGGTAGAAGCCTTTAAAAATAATGAAAAGTGAAAAAAAATTATAATAGAATGAAACCTATTGCAAAAGGAAGAGAATATAACAAAAAATAAAGGAAAAATAATTTACGGGCGATCTGAGGTCGGGAAGTGGGGGGGAGGGGGGGTTTAAGGGTAAAAAACGGTTTATCTCAATTTCCAGCAAAACTATAAGTCCTATGGAAAAAAGTTAAATGGCAAAGTTATAGGTAATAAAAAGGTCTACAATTTTTGTATTTACACTTTTTTCACATAACCTCAAAATTTATGTGAAAAATTCAAAAAACCAAGTTTTTGGTTTTTTATTTTTATCTTTTACAAAAATTTTTTTTTTTAACGAAATTTTGTGAAAACTTACCTTTCTATGTCCCAAACATACTGTAATTTTTTTGATTTAAAATATTTATTTTTTCACCTTATTTTGACTTAATATCGAAAAATCACCCTAATTTTCAATCGAAAATTCACCTGTCAAAATATCCGCTTTTTTAAAAAAATCTGTGAGCTTTTTATTTGCTAAAATCTCTACTTTCTGATGGTATAAAAAAGATATACACTACTATGGTAAATTTTCTCAGAAAATGCAATGAAACGACAACTATTTTTGCATGTTTCTTGCAATCTTTATGGATTTGTAATTTTTTTGCTTATTAATTTATTAATTTAACATGGATTTTGACGTTTTTTCGATTAATTAAAGTGTAAATTTTAATAAATGGCTCAAAATTGTACATAAATATTAAAAATATATATTTAAAAACTCGAACTCGAATAATTTTTGTGAAAATAGTTGTCGTTTCATTACATTTTCTGAGAAAATTTAACATGGCAGTGTATATTTTTTTATATACCATCAGAAAGTAGAGATTTTAGCAAATAAAAAGCTCACAGATTTTTTTAAAAAAGCGGATATTTTGACAGGTGAATTTTCGATTGAAAATTAAGGTGATTTTTCGATATTAAGTCAAAATAAGGTGAAAAAATAAATATTTTAAATCAAAAAAATTACAGTATGTTTGGGACATAGAAAGGTAAGTTTTCACAAAATTTCGTTAAAAAAAAAAATTTTTGTAAAAGATAAAAATAAAAAACCAAAAACTTGGTTTTTTGAATTTTTCACATAAATTTTGAGGTTATGTGAAAAAAGTGTAAATACAAAAATTGTAGACCTTTTTATTACCTATAACTTTGCCATTTAACTTTTTTCCATAGGACTTATAGTTTTGCTGGAAATTGAGATAAACCGTTTTTTACCCTTAAACCCCCCCTCCCCCCCACTTCCCGACCTCAGATCGCCCGTAAATTATTTTTCCTTTATTTTTTGTTATATTCTCTTCCTTTTGCAATAGGTTTCATCCTATTATAATTTTTTTTGTTTTCAAAAATTATCGACCCTGGACTAGTAGGCGTGCCGCTAGCTTTGCCGACATACCTCGCCAGGTCACCACCGTCATCGTCACCGTCACCGACAGCCGACAGCCGTCATTACAGCTAATAAGATCGGGCATTAGATTTATAGGAAGTTCGGTTCCGGCGGGCACGTAATTGCAAACGAGGCATCGCCGGGTCACGCAGTAATTACACAATTTACGGACCAATAATGCAAACTGTGGCGTGCGTACCTCGATGTGTTAGGGGTCCGTAAGATTATATTTATAATGCTAAAAGGCGCTTGCTGCGTAGTATAATTCGAAAAAAAATCGGGTGTATACTCGTAGAATATAGTTGCCTGTTTTGTGTTTAATTACTTACATATTTGTATTGCCAGTACTCCATGTGTTTCGAGTACGGTGTTCTAGTATAGTGAAGAAAGCGAGTTTTCCGCGTCTTTATTTGGCAGAACGTCGGTTTCGTTTTTGATGCTAAAAAAGTGTAGGGCCAGCGGTGACCACTTACCATTAGATAACTCGTCTGCATATTTGTTGGCTACGTTATACAAAAATACAAAAATATCACATACATACATAACATACATAACATACATTTCGCGGCATTACGTGTCACAAGGCAACTCTCGGGTCACTACTGTTCAACATTGAGAATCAACCAAAGGCGACAATACATTGAATAGGAAACTGTTGTAATCTTACTTTTACAAATATTTTTAATGTAACGGAAAATCTACGGAACGTATTAAAGTATATAAACAGTGAATTGCACCCTTATTCTGAATATTTCGGTTCGCGTGACGCGCGGCACGTTACACGCGCCTCCGATTGCTGTAACATGACTTCTATTTGCTTCCGCGAGTAAATTGCCCCCAGAATTACTTGCATGTAAAAATAGTTCGCCTTAAACCACCCATTTATGTGAATTTTGTACCCGGAATTATTACGTAAAGCTACACTAGAATACGGCCCTGTAATTGGTTTCGTGTGTGGCTTAAACTAACAAGGCAATTTTTATATTTCGATCAATAATAAGTGAAATGAAAAAAATTTTTTTTTTAAACGCTTTTATTTCAATAATGTTTAGTTTATAAAATTAGCTACAAGTTGTGAAAATTTCAAGTCTCTACGTAAAATAGAACATAGAGAATTATGCGTCTAAAGTCTGAAAATCGTTTTTTTTTTTAACAACAAATAAACAATGAAAATTAGTTTAAAATATGATTTTCGTGTATTGTCATGGGAAATACACATGTCTGCCAAATTTCATCAATTTTCATTAAAGGGAAGTCATTCAAATTAACGTTACAAGATTTGATCCACCGAAGTGAAAGTAAATAAAAGCGTTTAAAAATGAGATCCATGTATTTTTTATCGAGAGAAGGATCATTTCCACAAATTGAAACTTAATTATCTTTTCCAGCATAAGTCTCCCATCTTTTATTTTCATTGACATAGTCGACAACGAGTAAACGAGCTACTTGCTGAAGTATTTTTCGCTGATGGACGTCAGTAACAGCAAATGATACTGCTGACCAAAAATATAGAAAATCGACACTATTACTGGCTTTCCTTTTGAAACATGTAGTAGCATAGTAGCCAGGTGGATAAAAGGACCCTACCACCGCGCATTGGTACCGTCGGGATTATACTGGGTGATGCAGTGGCCTCGTCTGGTGCTTGGCAGGGTGCACCATAAGTAAAGCAGGTGCATAAAGCATGGTGAATTTTATCATTGTTAGGTAAATTATGGTGTATTTCAATGTGTAAGAAAAATAAAAATTGGGACGAAGTTTGGTATTTCCAATAATATCCATTTAATATTTAAATCGACTATTGTACCGAACGAGCCAACTCAACCTAACTCATCCGTCATTTATATTTGTGTATAGAACTGTACCGCTCGGACGGGTACATTCCCGCAATAAAGCGCGTACAATTATTCTAGGTGTCCGCGGGATGAGCCCTGATTAGTGACGGTCAGGTGGGTGCGGTCGATATCCCCCATCCCCTCCCTAACTACTTCCCCCTGCAATAAACAGGGGGACGATCGCCTGAACTTAAGTATTGATTCGCGCGAAACGTGATTTGTACGCACTCATCTAGAGGTTAGCGGGTGGCATAGAGCTCATCGACTGTCCATCGCCGGAGCACGCTAACCATTGCGGGGTATTTAGACGCTTGTATTCTTAGCAGCTGGATCTGTTCGTGAATGAAAAGCGTACAATTTGATAGCATCGTAGCTAGAGTTTTGGCCGGCGATGGAAATGCGTAGTGGTGTTTACGCGTAAACCGCGGTCAATAGGCTTCGTGCCGCACCTACCGTTGTCTTCGCTCAAACGCGCGTCCGTCACGACATCTAGCGAGTTATTGCCTGAGCTTTCGCCTGCTGTTTTATTTACTAAGTGGTCACCAGGGCGCGGGGCCTTAATTGACGCCGTGATATTATTCAAATGACGTCTGCTATTAGTCGTAGCTGTGATTAGACAATTTCGTTTTCTTATAAAACATCGTGCAATCTTCACTCGAATGCATTAAAATTTAGTTTATGACATTTCGAAACGTGAGAATAATTTTGATTTGGCGCTTACGTTATCACCAGTGACGGTGAAGATAATTACACTTGTGATATAGTTGATTAATATTTAAATGTCAGCGATGGGTTAACGATGATGAAATTTACTATATGATAGGATAGACTTACAATCTTACAGTCGATATGTCATCTACATTTTATACTTCACTTTTTCATCGATAGATAAAGAAGATAGTGTATGGCCTTTGATGGTTTCCTTTTAATTCCGTTTTCCTTTATTCTGTTCCATTGTGCTTCATTCCATTCTATTGCTTTTCGTTTCTTTAAGACAAAAAAAAATGTAATGCAATAAGGTAGTCCTGCAGCAATGTGTTGGATATACCTATTCTATAGTATACCTGCTATAGTATATAGTATCTGTAGTGTACCTGCTTATGTACAAACAATTAAGTTCTGCTATTCAAGTCTATAGGTGTGACATAACTGCATAAGCTAATGTTCAGTTTAATATTTCACAATTTTTAAATTCTTCTTTTCCTTTAAATAAGTCGATAAACGTTCACATAGGTAAAGCAGAATAAACCTGTTTGGAATATATTTAGTAACTTAAATAAAACTGGCTTTCTTTCGATTGTAAATGTAAGTTACATGTTATTAAAACATAAATCGGTCCTTGGCAATTCATATATCTACCTGCAACGAACAAGGTAGGTACTTCAAAAAATAAGTGTAATAGATGACCTAGAATTGGATTGTTTTTATAGAGTCAAGGGTCAGTTTATTTGCATTAGAAGTGTCAGTTTATTACCATAGTACAGTCACATTTATTGGGGTGTATATACCCCCCTGTACCATTTTTCTCATTTCAATTGCTCTACAGATATATTTTTAATTATACGTACCTACTTACTAAAGTAAATTATGACGAGACGAGTAAGACTTAATAATTATGTTTCCTTAGACACGACATCAATACCACTCAATACCTTACATTTCTATCCATCATTAGATCTATGGTCATTTTAATACTTCTATTAATTTCGTACCAGTCCGTGGGCGAGTTTCATATGGCACCGGAAACATAATCGTTATATAGCAGTCGTCTAATTGGACGAATAAACTGCTTTTATTTATTAAATGTGTTATCGATTGTACATTCGTATCTAGTTCTATGGTAATTTCTAGATTGCTTTGTCGCGTAACGGTTACTTGAATGTAGATATGTGCGCGACTGTACCATGTTTTGACGATATCTGTGCGACTCGTGTATATTATTCTACAATTTTACGACTGTTCAATATTAAAATATGTGTTATTGGAGGTTGTTTTTCATTTTCTTCGATTTCTTTATCGTTTTGAGTGGGACTTCTCAGTATAGGTTCAGGTCAAGAAAAGTACTACTTAAATCAATTATTTCACCAGAAAAAAAAATCCCAAATACCAAGTTACAACCAAGATTCAGGTATTATAATGTTTACAATATTTAATTGCCAAAACTATCCTTTGTTTTTAATCAGATGATTTTCAAAAAAATATTAGATAAGAGGGGGATTTCGAACTATGTAAAATTTTAGTGTATGAAATGCGTGTGCTACTACGCAAGAAAAATTTTATGCAAAATGTGCCTAATGTAATGTTTAAGTGGTCTCAAACCGTCGTCGCATTATTGCCTATCAAATGACACTATTTTAAGGCACATTGGTTGGATAGTTTCAAAGTCTTTAAAGGACATCCGCACATACATTTTTTGTGTTTTATGTATTGTATATAATATGGTCGTTGTAAAACGAGTCGATAATATGCTGAAACTTCTCTTAACTCTTTCCAACGCTTTTAGTGTAGGAATATAGTTGTTTTTAATCTACTATTGCTAATGTAAACTTGATAATATGCTACGACTTACAAGTATATCGCGTGACGATCTCAGCGCGACGAATTAATTATGACAAAAAGTTTTGTCACTCATGAAACAAGATATAAACTTGATTGAACTCTAATCTTTGAAGGGGATATATTTAAAATTTAAATTTCATAAGATTACATTTAATTATTTTCCATTATATGCGAATAAACAGTTATCTTAATGTGTGATTTGGGTTCATTAATTCAAAGTAAACCTGTAGTGGGAGCTTGGGACATTACTGATGCCGTGAGTGGATTTATATTGCGTTTGGGTGTCTTGCCTTTTCTTGAATAACGACAACTGGTTACCTATGATAATATATTATTATTATATCTGGCGTCATCGATTAGCGTAACAATAGAGCACCGGTCACTGAGGAGTCATAAAGCTTACCTATCACCACGTCCACGATGTTCTAGTGTGGATGGGTAACATCCTAATTAGAGCTACGTAGCTATGTAGATTTGTGCTTAATGTTTTAAAGAATCGTTTTACTTCGGATGATATTGACTAATAAAATATATTAATTATACTTTAATTATGTATTATAAATAATATAATTTATATTATTTTGTCTAGACCCTTCTTGAATGCAACCAATATATACCTAATAAACTCGGTTGACAAGGCGTGTTAATGATCCAGACAGGCTGCCGAGGGCTGTTACCTTTCATATTATTATGTATCGTCGGGATTTAGTGAGGGGCTACTACGGTGTGCCATTGCTGTTTCCGATCTTCGGCTGGCTGTAAACCAGAGAGGGTTATTTTTGGACTCAAGGAAGTATGTACCAAAATTAACTCCTACACTTATTCTCTTTTTTATCTTATCTCTAGGTTATCTTTCATAAAATAATCTAACATTTTAACAAAAACATAACCAACTTCAAATGAAATACATTGTACTTTTGACATGGATGCCATTGTCAGATCTCGCTCTTTATGTGGGACTACACGACAAGCACCAGCTTTCAATTAAAAAAAGAATCATCGATATCGGTTGGCGCGATATTGAGTTATTCGTCCATTTATCGCGCACATACTTAATGCAAATTTAAGACTTATATGCTTTTGACATGGATGCCATTGTCAGATCTCGTTCAAATTTATGTGGGACCACACGACAAGCACCAGCTTTCGATTAAAAAAAGAATCATCCAAATCGGTTCACCCAGTCCAAAGTTCTGAGGTAACAAACATAAAAAAAATACAGTCGAATTGAGAACCTCCTCCTTTTTTTGAAGTCGGTTAAAAATATTTAATAACCTTAAAATAAAACGCTTACCTAATTCTAAAGAAAATCTTTTCCAAGAACAAACGTCCCGCCGACGCAGTGTACCACCTCGCTACACTCGGTAGAGTTCAATAAATAAACAAAACCGTTCTAAGTGGCTACTTGCAGAGACAATGAAAAATGATCATCGATTGACACAGGCTATATCACAGCTACGGCTCGGGGCTGGCGAGGGCGCCCGGCGGGGGCTGCGGGCTGGGGGCTGCGCCCCGTGATTTTGGCGGCGAGTCCCCTCCGAGGGCACGCTCGTCGCCACCGCTGATTGAGTTTATTCACATACCTACAGTACTAAACCTGTATTGACTAAACTGTCGGTAGTTAGTCTGCTGTATCTTTAAAGTGTACCTACATATCTCTACGTTGGTCCTGAACTTTGTTATTTCAAAGACTACGAAATAAAAAACGTAATTCCAAAAGTTTAAATACAGCATTCAGAAATATAGAGGATATATTTTCTTCAATACCTACCTACTTGATTGCAGATTTTTCATTTTCTAATTTATTTCGTGAAGTCGATCACCCAATTAAGAATGTTAACATCATCACCAAAGCATTGTGGTCCACAAAAGAGAAGAGAAGAAAGAAAGATAAAATGTTACAAAACTCGTACGCGATTTGTGTTTATAGCTTGAAGGACTGACGAAAAATGTGATTTAAACGACGCTGAGTAGAGTACCTAAGTATTAGTAAGTTGCAAATAGCTTGTAAGACTTACAGCGGAACCGGATGGTGGTGGAACCGGGGGAAATGGAAAAATAGAAGAATAAGTTGTGATAGAATTGCTCGGATGAACAACGAGGGAATAACACCTTTGTGTATTGAATGCATATTGTAACGCAACCATGATGAACCGACTAGTATCACCAATCCGATCAACTCTTGGATGCTCAACATAACTTCAGTTCCTGAAAAGAAAGAAAGATGCATTTATTCCAACAAAGGCATTGCAACAAAGTTTAAATTGGTGATATATTTATCGGAATGCAGCTACCAATACGTCGCACTTAGATTACGGCGTAGCAAATATCCTGGCGCCACTCATGCCAGTATAGTAGAAAGTACGAAAGTATTCTCTACATACCTTTCTGTTAGACCAAATCAACGAAAACCATCAATATTATAAAAGCAATCAATTTCTATTGAAGAGGCCACCACACGGAAGCTTTATTTAGTGCTAACACCTAATTTTAAAGTAAATCGAGTGAATTCAGAGTGAGAAATCAGCAATTATTGCGCAACAATTTTTAGGTTTAGCTCTGCATCCGATGCATCATAATTTTAATAACAACAACATTTTATTGTAACCTTGTAATAAATAGGTATGTTATTGAATTCATTTGTTATTAACAGTATTAATATGACAAGAGTATTATTACTTATAAATTATGACGAAATTATTATAAATATTATTGGTATGCTTGAATTTCACAACCTCTCATTTTATTAATTAGGATAAATTAAGATAATGTATAATTTTGAAATGGTTGTTCTTATTTTGCTTTGATTCAATGTCAAATAACAATTTAAGGAATGTTTTTTTACTGTTCAATCCAACTGTATTTTTCATAAAATTGCGTTACTATTTTAAATCAGTTTCTTTGCGAAGAATACTAGTTTATGAACGCGCCACTGTAATCATTGTTTTCAGAACACGTGAGTCTTAATGAACGACTTCAAAGGTAATAAATACTAAGTATAGTAGACATGCACTTAAATCCGCTAAGTTACTAAGTTAATAGCTTAAATCGGCCCGCGACTTCCGGCAACAGCCTAGTGGGCCAGCGAGGGGAAGGGGGAGGGTTAACGGGGGGGGGGGGGGGGAAGGGGGGGGCGCGAATGAAAAATGGCGCAATTAGCTCGCGGACAGAGAAAAACTCGCTCATCAATAACGACACCGCACTACGAATTCAGTGGAAATAGAACGGTTGTACTATACAGTGTTTCACAACATATTCAATGAATTTTGTACCGTTGCCATTTGTTCTGTTGATCTACGTTCTATATGTTAGATTTCACGTGTAATATTATATATACCAACTGGTCCAAAAGGCATTGTTCTACAAACATTTTTTTTTGTTTAGAAGCTTCTTCATCGATTTAGGAATTGGAATTATTAGTTACTCACAATAAGTAAGATTTAATTAGTAAATTTAATACAATCGTAAGTATTAATAAAAGAAATGCAGCCCATTATTAATGATTTATTCCATCAGTCAGAAATCTCAAGTAAATGTTTCTATCACCAAAAAAAATATGTGTGAAGTGTGATTTGTTACACATAATGTACTTATTTATTCCGAACAAGTCAATACTACGTAGGTACTACGTAGTCAAAGTAACAAACCATTTATTTTCATACGTCTCTAAATCTTTATTGTTAATTAATGTTGTTTTAAATTAAAATTGTTAATAATCTTTACATGGTTATGTACCTATAACTATATGAATAGGTTATGAGAAAATAGAAACACCACTTTTAACCTGTTTTTCTATATTTTTATTCTTTTAACAGATTTCCTTTATTTTTGTTTTGTTTGGTATTTAAATATTAACGAGCTTTATCATTATATTTTTGAAAATTGTATGTATGGTTTGGAAAATACAATTAAGGAAAGTATCAAAATATATAAAGATTTGGAATGAAAATTTAAATTTTCCTGTTAATTTTAATAATGATTACGGTGAAATGATAACCACTAGGAGTTCACTAGTAAAGTTAACTAAACACCGAAACAGGAATGGACATCGCAAATGGCTTCAGTACACTATCGCCTAGTCAGTACAAACATGGCATATTTAGTTCAAAGCGCCACCCGCTAGAGGGAGGGACAGCATATTAAATTTTGCAATACGCAATATTGTAATCAAATTTAAAAACGTTTACAATGACATCCCGTAGGCTCACAGCAGGATGTACTAAACAAACTTCCGAGCGAGGGGAGCTGGGATGAAAAATTGCAGTATTAGTCCCGTGAGCGGTCTCTAGTCACTACTACAGTCCTGACACTGGCTTATGAACTGTGAACCAGAGCATGATGGGGGAGTGTTTTAGAAGAGTGCATACACTTTTATTAAGGTAATGTCAACAACACCTGTTATCGTATTAAAGATACATACCTACAACACCTGAGCTGCACACATCATCTCATATGTCAACATGTGTTACGTGTTTGTAAGAGTTGGCCATTGCAGGTCATAAATAACTCTAATCGCGTAAATGTAGCTAATAGCCCCAGACAAGGGTTCCGTGTTATGTATGGGTTCCATAAACAACACAGAAAACCTTAAATATACAACTAGAGAGTTGATAGCATTGGAACCTCATCATTGAATGTTCTGTTTGGGAGTCCACCCCGGGTCCCTTAAAAACACACACACGGGTCATTTATTGTGACTTGCATGTGATATTGTCTGCCTCGGTCCTGGGATTTGGTTGAGAAGCCATGTGTCATAATGTCATTGACCTTCGAAAACATGCAAAATGTTATGGTACTTTCGGGTTGATGTTTTTGAGGTTTCCTCACAGTATGTTCTTCAGTGCAGCAAGTTATATTAAACAGTAATAGTTAATACGCAAGTATAACAAAACAATAGTAGTTTACGAAGAGAATTAATTTAAGTATTGTAATGTATTGTAAGGTAATGTAATGTAATGTATTGTAAAAAAAATAGTAATGTTATGTAAAATAAAATAGTAATCATAATTCCTTTTTAACAAAAAATTAAACCAATGAAAAAAACTGAAAAGCGTAAAATAAAATAAACCATTTAGTATTAAAAATTAAGATCCTAAATAATAAATAAATAATTTTGTGATGGTGCCAAACAAACAAGCAAAATTTATTACATAAAGCGTAAAATGAGGGCAATTTAAAATTTCACTATCCATTAAAAAAGAATCATCAAAATCGGACCACCCTGTGCCGATTGCTGCGTGATCATACGTAACTTACGTACTGAACTATTGAATTATCGAATTGAGAACCTCCTCCTTTTTTTCGTCTCGGTTAAAAATTGCAAATTTTTTTGTACTCAAGGAACGTTGTAAGTGGGCAATAAACTAAAATTGGCAACGTTGAGTACCTACTGCAGTTTGCTGCTTTTGGTGATTCGGGCCAGTAGTGGTTGCGCAATAGTATAAAAAATATTGTATTGAAACATAGATTATGGTGCACAAGTACAAACGAATTAGGTTATACAATCAAACTGTCCTATAAATATATAGTGTACTTAATCCCAAAAAGAGAAAGGGAATTTTAACCCTCGGAGAAAAAATCATGGTATTTTTATTTTATTTATTAAAATAATAAATGCAAAAAATGCGTAATTGGGAAGAGTAATGATTATACTTTTAATAAACCTAATAAATAAAAATGATACTGGCATTTACAGCTCGACTTAATAAAACTACTTATATCACAACAATTTGTATGTTTTGGATTCCGCTAATTGGGTATTCAGAATAAATTACAAGGAAAAAATCCGGTACATCACAACGTTACACCAAGCCGGAGTCTGCTCGATCAATCATTAATTTCGCGTGCAATAAATCAATAAAGCGGCCATCAATTTCCCGAACCACAGTCTTGGATGCTGCTAAATAATGGACACCCATCAGGTTTCATTAGCGCCGAGCGGGGGCGCCACCGGCGGCCGGCGGCCGGGCGCCGAACGTCTCCGTCCGATCGATACGTCCGGACGCGGCCGAGTCCCATCGATGAGTCTCGAAGATTCCCGAGCGCGCCCGAGGGTCCCCGAACGCGTCCATATGAGAAACGTCAGTGATAGGGCCTGCAGTTTTCGGGCCCCATGAAAATTCAGTAAAAAAGTGCATTCAGTCCCATTGTGATAAACATTTGTGACGTGGTGCGGCTTCCGCTCGGAGATTGACGTAGCAGTGTATTGTGTGAGTATCTACCACTATTTACCTGCTTCACTGTAGACCCAGTATGTCTTTCATATCCAAACTTCACATTATCAATGATAAGAACTGGTTAGGGATTGTTTGAAAATATAGGATAAGTTTAATAGCTTTGTATCATTACCCAATTTTTTCCGAAATTATTATTATTTCCTTTCAGAACACGAATGTATTAATGGTGTACTTACATTATGCCACTGCTTTATTATGACTATGTAACAACTGATTGCGATAAAACGATTAGCGAAATGAGAGAACAATTTTAAGGGTTTTGAAATCCTGACATTTTGAGTGTTAAAGTACGTGAAATTCAATATGAGGGTTAAATAAAGAAAATAAATAATTTAGCATAACACAATAATTCCAGGGTCGCGCTCACTGCGCATGTCATGTTGAGCTTTGCGTTATGCATGTTTTGAGCATCCCCGGCCAGGCTTGGAGCCTTCTATTTTTAAATCTATTCACCTTTAAATGACATAATATTTGCCATGCAGTAAATAAATTAGATTAAATACAAGGTATCCTTAATTATTTTTGATCTTATTCCCCACCGAAATCACCGTCAATTAATTTTATTGAGAAAAGAAATAAATTGTTAACTGAATGATAATGCTTTACATTTAGCATAATATTACTTTTATCGTGATGTCATTTTTATGACGAGATGTTAACTACGTTTAAGTAAACATACGCGTCAATTTATTATTTTTTCATAATTTACGCCAATAATATTTGTAAACAAATCATTTTATTAATGATATTCAGATTAATCAACAACAATAGACATATCGTTTAATATCTACCTATGAAAAAAATCAATAACAACCTTCATTATTTCTGAATACTGACCTTGACCGAATAAGCTGAAGCCTCGTGGAGGGCAATGCAGCAAAAATATATTTAGACCTCCGTGAGAGGGAAGCTTCCCCCTTTGTCGCCTGATACGTAGCGGGCCAGAGGGGGGTCGCAGGTCATGTCAATTTGGTTGCATCCGAGCGTTGTCAAAGGACAGTTGCTCGTCTCTCGGGGTTGTGAAGGAAAGGGACGGGGATTGAAAATGAATCTGTGAATATTTAACTAACACGTCCGAAATTCAGATTATAAATTTGGACAATATTTGGACGGATGTTGTCTGTAATGTTTTGGAAATATACTGTATACAAATCAATTTTATTCCATTGGGTCCGTGAATGCAGGTTAATTAAACGGTTAGAAAAGATTTGTTTTAGTTATGTTTTAAAGATTAACCTGTAGATAATAAAGAACTTTTCCTTATCTTGGACAGTAAGTATTTATTTAATAAATTTAAGATTCTTTTCACCTTTGAAGAGCAATGCAGTTTAGTTTACTGGATAGCTTCCATAAAATACTAAGCTTGTCCAACTTGTCCAACTACGCCGCGTCGCGCGACGGTAAGCCGATCTTTCCTCGTCAGTGCAGGAAACATAAATCCCCGGTCATATCGCGTGGTTTTGGTAGTTATGTGACCCCGTAATCGAAGATCGCGATGATACACGCCAGCGGCTGCGGCTGCGGCTGCGGCGGTGGACAAACAACTTTCAAATGTAACTGCCGCTGTTAACCTTTGGTCCCAGTTCGACGGCCGGCGCTTCGCCCCCCTCGGCCGCCCGCGCCGCTCGCGCCTACCAACCAGCGCCCGTTTCTAAAATAATTATAAATGATTTTACAAGTTTTTATTAGTTTCTTGGCCTTTTAATGTTAACTTTCTTCACAATGGATGGATGGTCCGTGAAAGTAATGGAATTTATGCGCTGATTTGCGTCATACATAGTTATAGTTCGCGCACGTGACGAGCGAGGTGAATAATAATTGGCCCACGTTTTTTTTATTCATAAACTGTCATCAATGATAATATCAGTAGGGTGCACGCATACATCTGAGTGATCGCTGAAGGAAGCAAAGTAGGTAGGTACAAGGGGAAATGCAAGTGCCTTAAAGTTTATGAAGTAAACGTTTAAAGTAATATTGTCATTATCTTTAACGTCATAGCGTGGTGAGGATATTTTGTACATTTTTAGAATATGTCAAAATATAATATCTGCAGAAAAATAATGAAGAAAATGTCGCGTTCGGTCCTCATCAGGGGCATCACGCTGGGAAATCATAGACAGCCATGGAAGCTACCCTTGCGGTTAAACTGATTAGTTAGCCAGAGGCCTCCAATAAGTAAAGGGGCTTAATGGCATTGCCTTTGTTGTTCAGTTGGGTGCGTCAGTGGCAGCCAGGAGGGCTACAGACCCAGACGGAAGATGCTCTTTACATCTTAAATCTCGTAGCTTACTTGGTTGTAACTCCACCTGCGAAACGAGGGGTCCTGGGCTCGATCCTGGCCAAGTCATTTGTTAGACCGACAAACGTTTGATCTCATGACATAGGACGATGACGTCTTCAAGAAAGGAATAAGTAAATAGGCATTCAATAAGTTAGTGCTCTCACCATCACGGACCACATCCCCACTTACCATCAGGTGGGGTTGTGGTGAAGCATAAAGTTATTTTTTAACCGACTTCAAAAAAAGGAGGAGGTATTTTTTTATGTTTGTTACCTCAGAACTTTGGACTGGGTGAACCGATTTGGATGATTCTTTTTTTAATCGAAAGCTGGTGCTTGTTGTGTGGTCCCACATAAATTTGAACGAGATCTGACAATGGCATCCATGTCAAAAGTACAATGTACTTCATTTGAAGTCGGTTATTTTTTTGTTAAAATGTTAGATTATTAGTAAAAAAGTTCCGAGGATATGAGTGTGAAGTGTGTACTGAACAAGTGTGTATTGTCAACAGCGCGGGTGCGCGGCGTCGGGCATGCGCCGCGTAGCATGAGCGGTGCGCGCGCGCACGACCGCGAACCGCAGCGCCAGTACCGCTCCCAGCCGCACCCGCATCAGGTACCCTAGCTTACACATTACACACTCGTACACACACACACACATACACACGCACACACACCTACACACACACACACACACACACACACACACACACACACACACACACACACACGCACACACACACGCAGTACCTACACACTACTGTCACGGTACTAGTGAGGAGTAGTAAGTACGATCGCTAAAGTCATTCTGCAGTGGTGTCGCAAATAATGAAGTACAATTTTACTATACTAAGGACTGTAATGTAACTTTGTACCGGTATTTGAAGGAATGATGTAACAAATCGCACAGATACCGACTTTAGTTGGGCTATCGTGTTATGCGTTTGTGTCCATAAAGACAAGAGCATCGATTGTATACTTGAAATAAAGTGGTATACCAGCGTCTTTGTGATGTTAATCAGGATGTACTTTTGCCATGATATCTCCATTGGGCGCCATGGCGTTCCATGTGGAAGGATTTGGTAGCTAGTTGCTGCTATCCTTCAGGAAGTTCTGCTCCTCATTCAACAATGTCAGGCTACTGTTTTGAATCTTCGCCTGCTGGACGAATTTGGGTTCAATTCTGCACGCACCCGCATAGTAAACGGCAATGACAAATAATTGCACCTCGCAATTTTTTTATGTAAATCACATCCTCAATTATTAGAGCAATATTTAATTAAAATGATGATTGTTCAGTACAAAATTTTAAGGTTGGCGCAGTGATGAAACATAAGACAGTAACAAACTATGAAAAAATTTACAATACGGCTGTTAATTAAAAGTTTACTCGTAAAGCGTAGTGCGCAATTAAACCTCTCCGTATATGAGTAGAGCCAAAATTTCTGTTAGCGATTGCAGCTGTTATCTCTAATTAGTGGAAATAAAGCAATTTGTAGATGAAAATTAGTTATAGAGGATTATATGCAAGGTGATTTTTTTTGCCTCCCACACACCGCGCTTTATTTAAGTGGACGACGACTTTCATGCAATGAATACGAATTTTATGCCGTCCAATGGTGCTTGTCGTGGTGTTTTCTTGTGTGTGTGTTCAGGCCACCCATAAGGCAGTTCAAGTGCGAAGTGTATGTGTGAGCGTTTACTCATAAGTTTGGAACTTTTTCGCAGATTCTTGTTTTCGGTTATAACAACGAAAACTGGATTATATACCGAGACACATCTAATTCAATATCTGTACAAGCTAATTTTAATACTTCGTGTTTATTACTGAAAGTTTAAGTAAACGATTTATTTGTTGTGTATAGATTTTTCGTATATTTAAAAATGAAACACTTTTAAAATAGTCTACAATGTATGTCTGTCTGAATAATAAATAGTTACACAGAAATAAACACAGTACTATTAGCTTCGCCTTAACAATCTCGTCACCTCGCGCAGAGCAATTAAGATGGTTCAATTGGTGAATTTTGCGCAATTACCGCAAATTATTTTGCGCGGATAGATTACGGAGCGATGCGGAGAGCTGGACGCAAGTTCTGCCAGTTTATGGTTATGACATGACAATTAACTTCGGCCAATTAGAAATATATGTAATACTTACTTTATGGTTTTATAGCCTTTTATTACCTCTATTTCTAAATTGTTTAAATTATAGATTAATGGGTTCAAATACGTTTCCAACTTTTAGACTTCATTTATATCTTATCAAATTATAACATAATTTTTTCCTAACGATCCAATGACGCGATGATGCAATAAGACCTGTGACCGGTGACCTTCCCTGCTGAGCGAAGGTTCGATTCCCGACTGCGGCAGATATTTACGAGACAATTTATTCTCGGGCATTGCTAACGGTAATGTCTTAATTTTCATTTCAGTTTAATTTTCACGTTGAAAAGTTTTGTACGTAGTATTAATTTCGTTACCGATACAATTAAAAATATTTTTTAAAGTTAGGAGCGATCCTAGAAACTATGTTAAAGCCATTATTTACGTAATCATTCTAAGATGAGCTTAGCAACTTAGTTAATTGAAGTGTAGTATAGTAAATTAGTATTTTTTGTGTATTATTATTTAATTATACACTTTAATATGCTATAGTAAGAAGTTTTTTGTTAAGTTTATTGTGACCGACAAATTGATAGAAACATTAATTTCGTACTTAGTTTGTATTTATCATTATTTAGCACAATTTCGCTAGCTAGTCCAAACTAATATAACTATGTACAAAGCTTTTAAAAGCTCCTAATTTTCGTTGTGTGAGCACACACAATCGAGAGTATTTGTTAAACACAATACATGCCACTTGTGTGTGTAACTGTATACAAGTACATACAGTAGGTATACAAATAGTAGCCAAATCCACCGCATGTACCGTGTATCAGACGACCTTGTCGGTCCTCGGAGCGGCGCGCGCGCAGCACTCGCCAGTCGCCCCGCCCACCGCCGCGCTGCGGGGGGGCGAGGGGGGCGAGGGGGGCGAGGGGGGTACATGAAGCTGTGATTAATGCACCACTGTCGTGAATGATCTGTTAGCGATTATGTTGATGAGAATGATGAGTGACGAGTGTGTGATGAGTTGCTTCTGTTAGGGAGGCGTGATGAGATTTTTTATGATTATATTAATGCGAGTAATGATATTGCTTTGCTTGAGCGTATGGTATCGTATGTATTGCAACGGGTAGTGATGGGGGTGGATTGCATTTAGTAATTGTGGAGTACGCGTTAGGTAATTTTGTTACTGTAATCGGTTAGGGTATAAAAATGCAGAAAATCAACATAGAACGCTTTGGTATGAATGTTGAAACTATAGAAACAGAACAGTAAGAACCAACGCTTTTAAGCCGTAGGTACAGACCTTTTTCAATTTGTTTTAAGATAAGATACACAAAATTTGTAAACTAAGTATTGAGAACTCAGTTTAAAATCCTTATTGAAAAACGTTGTTCTCTACACGCTTCTTAGCAAAACCCGTTTGAACGAACAGCTTTTATTTTAGTTTCTTTACAAAGCTTCGTTTGCGCTAGGAAACTTAGAATAACAGTATTTGTTAACCCTTTAAATCTGCGACGTAATATCAACACGGGAATCAGATTTACGAGCTGTGCGAGCAGTCGCGAAGTCGGCTTCGTTCCCAGGTTACGTAAGAATAGCCAACATAACTGTAGCGGCGGGAACCGAACCCGCATACCGCGCTGTTCGCTCGACGATTATTCAGTAGTTTCTCGGAACGAGTGGCGGCGTACAATAAATTTTGGGCACCGAAGCCTTATTATGCGGTACGGCCTACATTCCTGAAACTACAATTTGCACTACAAAAAGTTTTGCTGCGACTATTGTTTTAGCGTCGGGAATGAGGAATGGATAGAAGTGGCAGAGTGGTGGGTTGGTTTAAATATGGGATGCCTTTAAATAGGAGGATACTTGTGTTATTGTACATGGACCACTTGTAATAAATCAAATAATCTCGGTAGGCAATTTTTCTGGCTGGTAGAAATAATGTATATATTTAGATATTGTCTTAAATTCAATTGTTAATAACTTATAAGGGACGTTAACTCTAATTGACGACCCGTGTGGCGCAATGGTTACCATGCCGGATCGCCGCGCCAAGGGTCCTGGGTTCGATTCCCAGCGAGGCGGAAATTTGAATGATGAGTTTGAATTTCTGTTCTCGGTCTGGGTGTGAATGTCCTTGTCTTGTGTGTTGTCCATGGCACCCACGACACAGGGAAACCTAGTGTGGGGCTATGAGTGTGAAGCGTTATTATTATTATTATTAAGTATTATAATTTGGTAATATGTAATGTACTACGAGATAAACACCATCCATACTTAAATACAGTTTAAATTTACAGTAAGAAACAATGTTGGCCACCAATCCGTACTGGAGCAGCGTGGTGGAGTATGCTCTAAGCCTCCTCAAGAGGAGAGACCCGTCCCCAGTAGTGGGCCATTAATGGGTTGAAGCCAATGCAACCAATAATAATATAATTTGATGAAATATTCTCCATGAAGAAGATATTAGTGATGATTCATTTGCTCAGAAAGTTATTATAACTTGGGTAGATTTACCTACCTTTTACTCTGGTAACACTCGACAAAAATATTACAACGTCGTTCCAATTTGCATAATTATTCTGTTATGTTAAATATTAATGTGACGGAAATGCCTAAACTGTTTAACATCTGTAAATAAAATATCGTTGCAAAATTTGTTGTTATTATTTATTGCTAAAACAGCGCTGAATCAATTTGTATTGTGTGATTATGTATAAAAATCATTTAATTTTAATATTCTAATGACTTCAATAAATTAGCTTTCCACTATCTAGGGGACTGTTTATAAAATTTTGCAACTATAATCGAATCACTAATCCACTGGACCAATTTGACGGAAAAAAATGTCACTTTGTGAAATAATACTGCCGTAGTACCTAATAGTAATAGTGACTTCTTACTTCTTCCTTAAAAATACATGTTTCAAATCATAATGTAGGTATCCATGATTCACATCAGAATCGGTTTGACACTATTTTTCATTAAAAACTTTGACACTTTAAATGTCAAATTGGTCCAGTAGATTATTGATTGGACTATATTATGGTGAACTCAGAACAGTTCATTGTACCGCAAAATCATTGTCATTGGCGTTAGCCGTAATTACTTCCTGTACTTCTAGACCAGGGACGGATACTTTGGATGCGTGTCTATTTATCTATTTGACGATTTTTATTTTATCATCATCAACACAAGTCATAATAACTGTCTTGACAGTTTGACAGACTTTGTCTTTGAGAATATTATAGTGAATACTTCGGTGTACTCATGACGTTCATTAGTCAGTGAGCCGATCACTATATAAAATCAGCCATGTGCGCAAGCTGGATACTGCGGAAACCCGAAGTTGAAACCCTAAATTATCGCTGCTGCGAATGTATTACTATTTGCTATACACGCAACCCTGTTACATACAATAAATATTTCACAGTTGTCTAGCAAAAATAATTTTACCAATATTTCTGTACGTTGTCTGTTCTATATTCCACAACGCTACAGTACGGAACCCGCCCCTCGTTCCCAGCGACACTCGCCAGCGGCCAGCGAGACAAAATAAAACCACGGACGAGCATTATTCTGGACATATTTCTAAGTCAATTAAATTCGGCGGAAGATGGCGGCCCTCGCTCCCGATTGTTTTTTCGCCGGCCATCTAAATCGTTTACTGTTATTAGCAATGCTATGTAGCGGGACGCGTAGCTCGCTCACTTCGCTATGAGCTCCGGAATAGGTATGCTTTTTGTAAAACAGTGACATAATTAACTATACTTCGGTTTCTTTTAAATCGCAAAGGTTCAGTATTTAATTATTTCTAAGAACTGTTGATTCGTATTTCGTGAGAAGATTGCGTTCAGAATGTACCGTTCGCTCTTAAACTGTTTTTTGACTGTTCTCTCGAAAATCTTTCGACATTTTACTATTTCCAATATACAATTTCATTGAACTCGACGAAAATGGCAGTGGGAACAATAAAAAATGGTACTGTTTTTGGGTCGGGCGATCATAAAGGTGCCCACACGCGTCTAATGAGTGGCCGAAGATTTACGGTCGATAAATAATGTTAGTTACGTGTAATGACCATAAGCGCACGAGTGGGTACCGTCGCCGCGGACGTCGCGCGTCGCCGGGAATAGCAATCGCTAATGGCGGCCGTTAATGTTGTTGATGTTTGATCTATTACTTATATTATCTGCTAATCTCAGGTTACATCGTGCACTAAAACCAAAGACAATTTGAATATTAAATGATGTTTACAAAGTCAAAAATTCTAAAGTTTGATAAGTATTTAATGGTAGAAAGAAAATAGTTGTTTTTTTTTATTTGTTGTTGTTTCTGTATTCATCTCCTACTACCTACCTTCTACGAGGATGCGGCTGCGTTGGTTAGTACAAGTCCCAGCGACCTCTAAAACAGTCCTCTTAGCGTTGTTGCTGACGTAATACTTAAGCTTACTGACTGCACTATAGAAAAAGTTAAGTGTGTGTGTTTGCTGGAGAAGATATTTACTTTAATACTAAAGTATGTGAACTTTAACATTACGCAAATATTCCTGTTCTAATGGCGATAAAACGAAATTTGGAAATAACGCAAAACAGTAGAGTCTTCCTTCAAGCTTTTCCTTAAAGCAATAAATTAGTATTAGGTGTATAAGTTCATATGAGTAATGTAAATGAGTCATTGCTTTACGGATATTGAGAACATTAGTTTGGACACAGCAATAAAATAATAGCCGTAAAGAGTTCGTAGACCCATAATTTACATGTATGTTGGTATGACACACGAATTCCTTAAACGATTTAAAGTATATAAAATGTAATCTTATCTATTTCTTAGAAATCTTCTCACAGCTATAATAATAATCGTAAACTCATTATCTATTTCTTACTTGTGTTACTTATCTGTCTCTATAATGGGAATGTCGAACATTTATTTCGAAATTGTTAAGAATGGAGAACAGTATATTTGTGGACTTTTATTTTTATTTCATTAAGAATTAATGTTTTTGTTTTGAGTTGCTTGTATAATTTTATGTTTGGATTTAAGTTCAGAGCAGAAATGACCTGTGCAGTATTGGTTTTGTCAAAAAGCCAATACAAGTCATTTCTAAATTTTACCTATCATTTGATTTTAAGGTTTAACCTTCCAAATTGCTGACATGGAACTGTAAAACTAGCAAGGTATTGGAAACGTTGATACGCCATAGGTTTGCGATCGTGCTTTAAAAAGTTTGAACATGAATTTTGTTTTCACTAATCCTATAACCGACCAGCCTGAAGCTTAACTAACCAACTTTCTACGATTTAATCGGACTACCAAATACCTCAATATTTAACTTCTCCACTACAGGTTCACTAGTTTATTTAAAAATAGAAAATAATTAGTAGCACCCAATAATAACAAATGACTGTAAAAGGAGAAACACAACGAAGCTTTTCTCCGAGTCTATTTCCGACGCTCTTCGTTCGGAGACACGACGCATTTCAGTCGCCCTTTGATGTAAATTGAAGTTGCGTTGCCCAGAATGTGCGGCTTAATGAGCACTAGATGGCCGCCTTCTTGTAATTAATGCAAGG
Organism: Thymelicus lineola; assembly: GCA_963932265.1. NCBI lineage: Eukaryota > Metazoa > Arthropoda > Insecta > Lepidoptera > Hesperiidae > Thymelicus > Thymelicus lineola. Next base: position 1,219,952 of record OZ010683.1, on the reverse strand, counting down.
GTTGTCCGTTTTTCTAACTCAATGCATCTTCACGAGACTTGTGTCGAGGATCTAGTGTTTGTGAAGGGTGTTAAACGTTAGTTCTTCAGTAGTTCTTGAAAGATAAATAAATACGTTAGCAGTTATGTATGCAGGTTTTCTTTGAAAAATGGTTATCCGTTGAATCTATCTTCGTTAAGGTAAACTTTATGGTTTCATAAATTAGGGAACGATAATTATGCTGGCGTGTTTTTCTATTGCAACACGAAAGCACATTAAATTTTTTGTAAGTTACAAAATGTCGGCATTCTCTGTAAAAATTATGCTACCTACACTCGGTTTGTTTACCGCTCAGATTGTCTCATATTAAAGTATGAATTATGCATGATAGCGATTGAAACCTATGCGCAAACCATGCCGGTCCAGTGAGGGATATGATAGTCCCGCTAAATGGCGGTCCAATGGACGCACTTTCTAGGTATTACCATAAATGACAAATGCCGACTGTCGTTGTGCTGTTATTCTTTATGTTTACAGTAAAAAAGTAGAAGCTTGAGCATAATACTAACATATAAAAACAGTTATATTATTGCCAGTTTTATGTTTACAGTCGTGACAATAATTTAATCGCTGTTACACTTCTTGTGGTCGTATTTTTATCATAGAGTAGAAGTAACGTCACATTTAAATCAAATTATGTATTGTATATTTGTATATATATAAAACATAAAGTCCCTTCCATGTATCTTTGTCATAATATTATAACCATTGAAAGTGAGATGAAATGAAATGAGACGAAATTCAACGAATAGGTATAGCATAAAATTTTAAATCTATTATATCATTTACAATATTTTTCTACACAGAACAAGACACATAAGTCATGATTCATCTACAATAATCTTGACATAAAAATTAAATTACTCAGAATTTCTTCACAGTGGGTTATGTCAACTAGTAGATATCGCCAATATCTTAATTTAGTAAGGCATTAACTCTTCCTGTATCGAAATCCATTGATTGATAGCTCAAATCAAATTTCTTTGACTAGTTTGAACATCGTATATTAGTAGTAAAGCGATCTTGTAATTTTTAAATTTGCATTGAAATTGCTCGTTCGAATTCTGAATGAATATTGATTGTTGATCATTTAGTCAACTTGCTGATTTGAAAGTTGTTTTATCGTGTTTGATCTAGGGTTCAAGTCCTGCCCACGCCTTTAATTTTTGGAAATTAAAAACGAGTTGCATATCACTGAATTTAGTATGAAAATTATTAGGTACAGTCGGCAAAAGAATTAGGTGTGCAGGCATGAAACAAATACGTTCGGTTATGTTTAATATTACAGAATGTTTGTAATCAATGTAAAATGCTACCTATTTACGCAAGTTACGGTTTAACATTGTTATTTCTAACTTCAATCACAATATTAGTCGTTATCAAGTGATGACAGTCTTGTTCGCTAGCGGTGGCCATGTTTCAATTTCGGTTCAATAAATGTAGAATCGCAAGTTCTGCTGTTTTGTCACTATATTGGTGGTTTAAAATTGAAGTCTGTGGGAATCAGAATGTAACTTTAATAAGTACTTATTTTAGTTCCACGCGGGCATTTTTTTACTCCAACTGATATCTCCTGCTGTAGTGTGCTGGCAGTTGCCGGCGCAAGAGCCACTGACGCCCCAGTCAAGAATATTGTGGCGCCCTATAAGAAAATCAAAATCGAGCTTTTTGTGCTCGAAAAACTTTTTGCTGAACCAATGGGAACGTTTATTAAGGATTTTATTTTTCCTTTATTTTTGCTCCTCGCCCCAAATTTGGCGCCCTAGGCCGTCGCCCAACCTTGCCCCCCCTAACGCCGGTCATGTGTGTTAGACTTCTTTTCAGCATCTACGCCTTATTTGTAGAGAAAAATAATTGTACCCAATAATGACTACGAATAGCTTGTAGTAAAGTATGTACTCGTGAAATTTCTGCTACTTCAATTTATTCTTGTAGCAAATAGAAAGTCGTATATCGCAAATGAACGGGAAATATATAAATAAGTAATATTACATTATAATATAAATAGTCCCACCTGTACTCGGTTCATATCATGAATATATTCAGATGGCGTAAAGTATCGCTCATTGGTTTCACCGTTAGGCTCAGTGCACACTGGTCAAATATTTCGTCTCCATATTTTTTTATAAAACGTGGCCATATTATGAAGTGTTTAAAGTTATGGTTATTGTTGTTTGTAATACTTTTTTACCCCCGACAGCAAACTTATAACATGTGACTGTGTTTGAGTCATCATCCTAAATGAATCAACCGAATATGATACGTTTTTTTTGTTTGAAAGCTGACGTGATTGAAATGGTTTTTAGTTATATTTGGAACTAGCTGACCCGGCGGACGTTGTTCTGCAACATGTTTTTTTTACATTAATTTATCACAAAAAATATTACTAATCATAATCAAATATAGGTTTTTCATTTAAAATAATGTAACTTTGTATTGTTGAAAGATTTTTTGCAATCCATCCAGTAATTTTTAAGTTTATCAGTTAGTGTTCTAACGTTATTTCTACATTATCTTTAGCTGGAAGAAGACAAAGCTGCTTATCAGAAAAGAGCTAACCGATCAGGTAAAAAAACTGTCGAGTTGGCTGTATGGTACACATCTCTCTTGCCAACGTGGACGCGCCCTTATGATGGTTACGTGTATTTACGGTACATTGACTTATCGGTCCGCGGCGCCGCAGCAATGAGATGCACAGGTTCCGGATTCGGTTTTCCGGTGCGGCCAATTTAATTTAAGGCTTTTTATCTTCGCATCTCGGCTTAATGTCGGTCGGTGATATAACGCGTGAAGTTGTGGAAAATGTGTTGGTTTGTTCATAAGAAATTACGATTCGACTCACGTTTTCTTTGGGACAGGTTTATTGTGCAACAGATAAAATACATTCTTTACATCTTTAGTTTTTTAATGTAAAAATAATTTGAATTGGTGATCGAAAAGTAACGTCTACAGCTGAATGATATTTGTACATGTCTATTGCGGTACTGGCATAGGTGACTTTCTGAAGTTTTCAGGAATGAGGAATCTACTTAAGAAGTAACACATGATGCAATGAATAATAGACTCGATTCTTCGAATGGATCTACAGGACTTTAGCTCACTAAAGATGTATCTTATTTATGGAATCCCACGATGTTATTCCTTTAATCCCTTCCCATCGACGCATGAGCGACATACAGCCACTCTTTGTTACGAAATAACTACCACCCGGGATTACAGAGCTTTTCTTGTAATGTAAAAAAATTTGAGCAACAAATAGTGTCCAATAAATTACACTGTTATGAATGAATCTTGGTTGTTGTAAATACCCACGCGATGCTCAGATGTATTGTGGACACGTCAGTACCACCCACACGGTCAATCGACGTATCGTATTCTCCTATATTCATCCTCACACGGTATGTTACCATCAGTATTCTATTGAGGCTTAAATTACTCGGGGCTACTGGTGGCTCATTTGCATATGTTTAGTTCAGGAATGTTAATTAAAGACCGGTGGCGGTTTTTAACATCATTACAACGAAACGAACTGTTAGGAAAATCATGAAGGTTGGATTAGGAGTTCGCTTTAAATTAGATAATGTTTATAGAAGTTTTTAACGGTCCGATCCTTTGCCTTTGTAGGCCAAAAACCATAACCAAGTTTAACTAAGTTTTGTTCAAAGTTCTGCTCTTTTCTTCATTTTGAGCCGAAAAATATAAGATAAATGGAGATCTTTATTAAGGAAAATGAACATTATAAACTATAACAAGGCTTATCTCATGGAAAGGCTCCGTTTAAACAATAATTTTCTGTTATTAGATGTCTTTCGCCTTCATTTTAAAACGTTTCTTTACAAAAAGTAACAGCAGTGTAGAATGAGAATACACCACTAGAAACTTATTTTATTGGTCCTATTATTTCCTACATTTACTCCCAATCTCTATCAAAAGTATTGCTTTGGTGTTGTATGACAACTATACGTTTTTTGCGCGCTTTTTGCAATCTTAACCTTCCTCAACAAGGAATCATTGGCTCGTACGCGTACGCACCCGATCCAGTTTCAAGTAACAAAAAGAAGGTGAAGTTACGCATGATACGCATCCCATCTGCTCGGCACGGGGTCGGGCACACGGCCACGTGGCCGCCGCGGCTTGCCGGGATGTGGGTCAACGTGGCCTTGACTGCGCGCGCGCAACAAAAAGAGGAGTAGCGCCCTCTCGCGGCCTTGGAGGGCGGCGAGCAATTGCAGGTTGCGCGGATGCGCGGGTTGCCAGTTGTTTGTTTTTAATATAATAATTTTCTGAAGAGATTTATTTTAAAGCAGGGAGAATATTTGTAGTTACTTGTTGTTTTCGGATGTTGAGGAGTTTGGTCGGATAAATAATTTGATTGATCGTACATTTCTCACAATATTTTCTCACTTATTTTCTCTGGTCTATCTGCTCGCTATTGTGTTAATATAGTGTTAAAATTTCTAAGCGTACTTTGTGTGACTGTGAGTAAAAAACAAAAATAGCAAAAAAATATTTATTATTAATTTATTGTGTTATAAGCGGGTTCCCAGTCACATTTTAGTACGCAATGCGTTGGTGATGATTTTGGTGGTTTGATTTTATTGAACTCAATAGGCAACGTATACCACTTGCCATTAGGTGATCGGCTACTCGTATAACTCGTATCTTCGCAATTCGCATAAAGAGTTGTCAAAATTTTATTAGAAGAGCGATATTAATGGCAACTCCGATGCCCCGGTGTGTTGGGTCACCTTCTGGCGCACGCGATCCCTGGTATTATTGGCGGCGGGTGGCGGCACTGGTTCCGATGGTCGCCGACCGTCGGCTGCCGGCAGGTGGCAGGTGCATCGCACACTCCTCTGATTTGTGCACCATGCCACTCTCGGTTTCGCACATGTTGCCATTTATAATGTCTTTGGAAATAACCCTTTTTTACACTGATAACAACTTGTATCATCAAGATTCATGTGATTCACCTCTCAAAAACAATGTTACAAGGATATAAATTTGATTGCTTCATTTGTAATTATGGCATTTCGTGACGATGTTGAAACTTTGTACGATAATTTTTACGACAATTTCGCGGATGCAGGAGTAAGAAATTTGGCACAGTTAAATGAAATGAAATGAAATAATCTTTATTCATGTAGGTATCACTGATACTCTTATGCACGTCATTTTTTTAATCTACCAGCTTTTCGGAAAGGTGCTTTGTCATGGAGGAGAAGAAAAGCCGTAAAGAAACTCCTCAGCACATCTTTTAAAAATAAAACTTATATCTATTACAAAAATAGGTATTCTTTAACCTGTGCAGAACTGGTTGCCTAGCTAGTCATTTCCAAGCATCCTTGTCATTTAAATATTCATTTATGCTATAGTAGCCCTTGCCTAAGAGCTGAGCCTTTACACGTTTCTTAAAAGATTGCACCGGTAAGTCATGTATTTGTTTTGGGACTTTATTATAAAATTTTATACCTAGTCCCATAAAAGAACGTTGCACTTTAGAAAGACGGTACGAAGAGGTAGCCAATTGATGCATCCTTCTTGTTTGACGATTTGAAAAATCACAATTTTGTTTATATGCAGTTATGTTATTCCGTATAAACACTAAATTATTATAAATATATTGGGAAGCTACTGTAAGTATACCTATTTGTTTAAATTTGACACGCAAGGACTCCCTTGATTTTAGTTTATAAATAGCTCTAATGGCTCTTTTCTGTAATACAAAAATTTGTTCTATACCGGCTGCTTTGCCCCACAGTAAAATGCCATAAGACATAACACTATGGAAATATGCAAAATAAACAAGCCGAGCAGTGTCGACGTCAGTGAGCTGCCTTATTTTTCTAACAGCATAAGCAGCCCTAGCAAGTTTAGTTGTGAGAGATGCTATGTGCGGGCCCCATTGCAGTTTACTGTCCAAGGTCACCCCTAAAAAAACCGTGGATTCCTCTATATTTAATGTTTCATTATTTAATTTAAGAGTTTATAGGGAGAAGAAATGCAGAAAGATAATATTTTATATGCCTTATATGCTTAAGAAACATAAAATTTAATTAAATAAAAAAAATGTATTCAAAAAACAAAAACCCGACTGCGTAAAAAAACTAAAAAGAAAAAAAAGCCCAGTAGTTTAGAATGTTGTGAAAAGTAATACTGAACAACTACACCCGAGAAGGATAAACAGTTGGGACCCTAGCCTAAATACTCTCGACTAAGAAATCTTTTAAACAAAAGCAACTAAATCAAAATCGGTTCATCCGTTCGAGATCTACGATGACATGTAGACAAACAGAGTTACAGACAAACAGAGTTACAGACACACGTCAAACTTATAACATAAAATGTTTTTGCGTCGGGGGTCAAAAATGAGAAACGAACATCATATCAGTATCAAAAGATAATTTTAGCTGCAAGTCATTACTTGACAAGATCTAAACTATGTACCTATTGAATTGCACAAGCGAGTACCTAAATTAACATATTTTTTTCGGTTGTAAAAATGCCAATTATTAATAGTTACACCTAAATAAATTACTTATAAAACATACATTACAGCTACATAAATACTCGTTAGTTTTGTGGGAATCCGAGAAATATTATCGAAGATCTTGAATGGAATATGTAAATGCGATCGTTAGATAAATTGGTACATGACGTGTATAAATGTGCGCGATTCAATATTACCTATTGACATGCAAATAGTACGTGTATTACATTGATGCTTTTTTATTTGAATTTTGTTAATTAATATCATTTCTTGCATCTTAATAAAGATTTTTATATGTAATGGGTATACTTATTAAGAAATATTTAATTATAAATACAAAAAATTAGGAAAGGTTGGGAAATTTGCATAATTTACTGTCAATGTAGGAATCTTAGTTGTAGCTGTTGTAATGTAGTTTGTAGTTGAAACGATCTTAGAGAAGATCGTTCAAATACTTCATTTGTTTCGGAGAAGTCCAAAACGGTCTGTTCGGTTGGGGGAGAACAATTATTATTTGATTTAGAAGACTAATTGATGATGATTCATTAATGAGACGTTCCACCTCAGGAATACTGGTTTCGAGGGTGATCACAACACAAATACCTACCAGCTAAGTATTATGCAGTAGTGGCGTCTATCATGTATGCTACACTCCATTCCACTCAACTCCACTTTAGGCCCAAAGTAAATTATTACGCTCAAAATAAATACGCTCACACTCTTTGCACACATTTTATTCAATGACATTTTGACAACACCAAAATACTTCCTATCTCTTTTTTTAAAACCAATTTATTTTTTTATGCCAACCAGCTTTGCTCGCTGCTCTGCTCGGTGCTCTGTTCACTGCTCTGCTCCGCTGTACTCCACCCTACTCGGCTCTACTCCGCTCTACTCCGCTCTACTCCGCTCTACTCCGCTCTACTCCACTCTACTCTGCTCTACTAACAGCTCTACTTAGAGCTGTGCTCACAGCCCACACACCTCACCACTTTTGCCGCTCTGTTGTTTTTACTTGAGGTATAAAATTACTTCGTAACAAAATAATTCTTTAGTAGGAACCCAAAGAGATAGCCACTCTAGTAACCGTTGGATTAGGAAATCTCAGACACTAATTAATGTCCATCCTGCATCATGTGCTCTCCAAAGCTAATGGACGATATTGCGTGCTAGTTCGTTACTTCCATGACAAGAAAATAAACTTTGCTGAGAATTAAGCATTTTTAAGCTCACCTTTCTGTCCGCGCTTTAGACTTGACATTCCAAAAAAAGCGTCGCTATAACTGAATCTACCTTAGGAAACATTTTACTTTACTTTGCCACTAATTCTACACGAGGGAAACGAAAGGATGACATCAAGAAGTAATAAATAATTAGGAATCTGTAACTTTATTACCTAGGTAGTAGGTACTTATTATACGTTACGTGGGCGTATGATCCTTCACGCCGCCTTTAGAAGGTCTAAACGTTTATAGCACAGAATAATTTTATAACTCGTTCTAATAAAATTCATTAGACGTCCATAAAAATGATTACCTGCTACATGCAGCCTTTGTCAAATTTTTCTATAATTAATAACAGATGAATGTCAAATGCAAATTACCCAATTTAATATTTTATGTAAAGCGTACAGTAAAATATACCTACTAGCAATGATGTCTTTTTAATATATAATATCATTGCCTACTAGTGTGTTGTTGCTACCATTCTGCCGAAAAGCCTTTACCATCCATTATCATATAAGTCAGGGTAGTATTAAAAATCGTCGTCTATAAGCAGAAACATTCTAGGTGTTTCCGGTCTATTTTGTAGTAATAAGTATTAATTATAATAGTTACGTAGGTATGCTTAAAAAGTCAAGTCTCCCTTTATTGTGCGAGTGACATTAAATAAATTTCGAAAATAAATTCACCATAATGAAGGATAGCGGAAAAATTGTAAACGAAGACGCATCACCCATACGCAGGAATAGTTGAACCAGGAAGGTACCTGTTATTTTGTGTCTCTTCTTCTTATTTTTTTCTAACAGTGTGTCTTTTGGGTAGAATAATATTTAATGCGTTGAAATAGTCTTGTACATTTGAAGAAGAAGTAGGTATTTACCAAAGAAGCAAGTATTTTAGTCAATGTTGAGTTTTCCTCTCTGTGTGTATAAGTTCCATATAATGTACAGGTTTTTATAATGTATTCGTTTTATTTTAGTGTCGACCATTTATTACTTTAAGTACATATGTATTGAAATTTTATGCGAAATTTGTTTTTTATACCTATCCTATATCCTAATAATATTAATGGTTATTTGAAAATACAAGTAAGAACATTATTTTAAATATATTGCTTTGTGCAAAATTCCCTTACCGTGTAACGCACCAGTTCTCAAAGTTCCAGTTTCAATAATTTTTACAAATCTGTGGAATTGTAACTAGCTAATGTAGTAAGGCAAACCAGATTAAGTTTAATTCACATGATAGATAAAGATAATGAATCACAGTAAGTTTAGGAATACCAGACTCGTAGCGTAATTTTCCTGATTTATTTTTATTTTTATCATACTATTTAAAATTTAAATTATGTAGATTCGCCTACAGCCAGAGTCAACCATACTAAATATTACGAATGTACAATTTGCGAAAATGACGTATTGATCAGGCATCACTATTAATCTGTAACAATTTACGGTAATCATCTGATTTAAAGTAACAATGTAGGTGTGATGAGTATTTTGTTTATACATAATAATTTTGGTCCTTAAATCCTTACCTTAAAGGAGTAGGTATAGGACATAATTATTATATTTAAATATGCTCCGACAAAATTTCTATGCATCAACTTTTTCCCTCTGTAAAATTTCCTTTTAGATAGTTACGAGGTTTTTCCTCATCGCCGAGATTAAGTGAGTTCGCAAGTGAGGCTAAACTGAATTTTAAACAGGTATATATAGCCGAATATTAATTGAGGATGCATCCACATTTATATACGAAATAATGTTCACAACTCATGTGCCTTTAGGTTTTTACCACCACATTTCTATATGTATAAGCGAACAAGTTAAAATATTTAGTAACATGCATATAAATATAATCATTACTCGAACTACAGAACACATAATAATTATTACCTATCAAACTAAATACCCAATTATAACATAAGGCATCTTATTAAATTTATTAACTCATTCGTTTGCTTTATGTTAAAGGAGAGACGTGGGTGGAGTTTTTTGGGGCTAATCTTTACTGACACCTAGTATTTCCGGGATCAATATGATCAGCTTTATATGGTGTGATATATCTGTATTTCTCATGCAGGGCTGAGAGTTAAGCGCCCACTAATGTAACAATCTTGAATATTGTGATCGTTTACCGAGCGAGGGAGCCCGATTGAAATATGATTGGAAATATCTTAGTGCATGCAATATTTATAACGTTGTGTGCACTGTTCTGTGTAGACACGAATGTGAAAAAAATAATGCAGTGTTTTTTGGGCGGAAATGTAATGTCTAGGAGCGACGCAGACCATCAGGTGGCCCATTAGCTCGTTTGTCGCCTATTTACATAAATATGTAATTATTTATAATTACTAGAATGACCTAATCGTAGTGTTCTACATACTCAGAAGTGTGCACAAGATGCGGTTAAGTTAGTTATAATTATTTTAGTTATAAGTTTCGTTAAAACTACGAAGTATCTCCCAGTAGGCACAATGCATCGCAGATCGTACACAGGAGACATATTTTTGATCACAAAAAATAACGGAGCACACACTGGCACGCCTTAATAAGTTAATCTTGAAGCTCTAATGAAATATCACGCAGCGACAAAGACTCTGTCTCATGCCGTTTTTTTCACATGACACATGCAGTCGTGATGTGTTCTATTGCATGAAAATAAGGGTGGTTTTACAGTGTTTTGGATTTTGATATACTGTTGTAGATTTGGAGGAAATAAATAATTTGAGTGGAAAGATGGCGCGATAAGCGAAGGTACCTGAGAATCGAGTACCCCGCGTAGGGTTGTTCAAGTAAAACTTTTTGGTTTTGTTGCTTTTATTATTTTTTATTCGTTTCTTAACATTAATTTGCTTCAGTTTGCGTTCTTTATAAACTTTTCGGTACTGCGAGAATTAATGAATACTTTGCACGTTATTACAATTTATGGCAATTTATATAAATAAATTATGGGTTTGAAGTATTTTTTCAACCTAGTTTCATGTTTGAAATTAAAAGCTATTTTGATGATCTAATTCTGGACATGAGAAGCATTAGGTTGGATGTGTAAAATGCTAACTTTTCAGGAGAGCAAAAACAAAATTGTCAAACATTTTTTCTTCAGTATTATTAAACTATAAGTATTTCAGTCAGTATTCTTTTTTTAATATTTTGTAGGCAATAGTACCTTTTAATTGTTATTACAAGTATCACCCTAACTGTTAAAATGAGTTTAGTACAATTTTTAATCTATAAAATTTTTGTACATCAGACTTTATGCCTGAAATATATTCATACAAAACATTATTATTACAACAATAAAATCCTATATTAAGAACAGACTTTATGCCTTTGTAGCGATAAGCAACATTTTTTAAGCATAATACTATATTTGAAGATACGTACTAAAATTTGAAGTAAACTTTAGAGGCATAAATGCATATCTGCTGATGCTACCAGCGTATTAGGCCAAACATTTTTGATTCATAATAGCTTAAGTTGAAATACGGATCATAAAACTATTAATAATTTGGTGCATAAAGATTTAAGTAAATATAAATGCTTATGGCTCTCGGGTATTTGAAAAAGTCTGTATAACCGACATTATGCATGAGTGTATCTTTACAACGGTAAGAGATAGAGATACCACGGTCAGATCGTTGGAAAGAGAAACAAAAACATAATATCAGTATACTAAAAAGTCATTTTCGTCGTATTTGCACATCCGACCTAATGATTCTCATGTCCAGAATTGATATTCAATAAATAAACGTAAATTCATATAATATTATATCAATAAAAATGTCATTACGTCCGCGGCATGTCAAACAATATCAGTGTCATAATATGACTGCAACGTCAAGTTGGCAACCCTAGTAAATTGTCATGCAAAAAATGGAAATAAGAAATATTCAGATTCGTCGCGCGCCTCCGTCACCGGGGCCGCGGCGCGTACGGAGGACGTTGCAATGTGTTCATTTTAAACACTTGCTAGATATAAACAGTTTTTATACTAAAGAGGAAAATAGTTACATACAGTTTAGTTATATCTGATTAGTGTCCTATTACTGCTTTCTCTCTCTGGAAAGGCTCTGTACATACCATGCTGTTTCCGTGCGAACTGTGCAGTTGGTCGAGTCAATATTTCATTTCATTTATTTATTTGCCCTATGCTCCTTTTTCCGAGACGTGGGCGCCATTCAAGGACCTTTCTTCCACAACGGTTATCGGTCCTTCGCACTATGTGGCCAGCCCATTGCCACTTCAGCCGGCTAATTCTTTGAGCTATGTCGGTTACCCTTGTTCGTCTACGAATCTCTTCATTTCTGATTCGATCACGTAGAGAAATACCGAGCATAGCCCTCTCCATAGCCCACTGCGCTACTCTGAGCTTGTGGATTAGGCCAATAGTAAAGCACCACGTCTCGGATCCATATGTCATCACTGGCAACACACACTGCTCGAACACCTTCGACTTCAGGCACTGAGGTAGTGTTTTGGACGACAAGATATGACGCAGTTTCCCGAACGCAGCCCATCCGAGTTGGATTCTACGAGTGACTTCTTTCTCAAAGTTGGACTTACCCATCTGGATCACCTGTCCCAGGTAATTGTATTCGTCTACAACTTCGAGAGCAGCGCCGTCAACAACAACCGGTACGGGTGTGACATGGACATTCGACATGAAAAAGGAGCATAGGACGCCCCCCGACCAGGTGGACTGACGACCTGAAGAAGACAGCGGGTATTCGTTGGATTCAGAAGGCTCAGGACCGGTCAGAGTGGCGCAAATTAGGGGAGGCCTATGTCCAGCAGTGGACCTCCAAAGGCTGATGGATGGATGGATGGATTTATTTGCCATAGTTACCTAATCCTAATAGTTTCAATAGATCATCTTCATTAATTTTTTATTACTAATTTAGTTAAATAAAACACTGTAAAATTGTTAAACAAATAGGTAGGCCTGGTTTAAAAAATGGACTGTAAATATATCGTCAGTATCTATATTATATTAAAAAAATAATGTTTTGACACAAAACAGCGTGAAAATCTCGAGGTTGGCGAAGAATGTGCGGCCAGTTCTCACGTACTGCCCTCACCTTCATAAATTAACGGCTTGCACGTATCTGATATGTTTACAGCACAATGCGAAGTCACATCCACCTGACTCCGCCACCCCCCCCTCCTCCCCGTCCCGCCGCACCCCACGCCACCCCCGGACGACAAAAAAATAATATCATATCTCGTTACCGAATCTATCTTTTGTTGCTGCAAAGTTGGTTGATGCACGATTTGTGGATGCGGTATTTTTGATATTACATATTAATACAGTTTTAAAATATGCTTCTGGTAACGTGGTTGAAAGTTTAAATGTAGTGTATAAATATCAGTATTTTGATCTTAGTTTGCCTTCAAAACACACACAAATAAAAGTTAATAATTAATGTTCGTAATTAATGTTCGTAATTAATGTTTAATTAAATAAATATCGCTACTTTTGGTGAACAGACGCTTGATTTTGTGAAAGGTTTTATTGAATATCTCTTTACCTCTTTTGATATATATTACGTACCCAATTAACGTTCAATGTTAAACATTTCTTCTTAAAAGTCAACTATTTTCAGCGTAACGACATACCACATTCACAAGTACGCTCATGTTCGTACATCCCGCACCGTATCGGTTTGTACGGACGCCATGCACTTTCGTTTTTATGTACCCAGAGTCACCAATGCAACGTGGATGTCGCGTCCTACAAGCGTCGCGTGTTTTTTCAATGGCATATTCAATTTATCTTACGGTCAATGTTTCGACGCTTTGTACGCCGTGTAAATGCGCATAAAAAGCTTCGGGTACCGACACGCTCCGAAAAAACTTGTGGAAGTCACGTTTATAAAAAGTATAGTTTTGGAAAAGGATCGCCTCGTTTTTATTGTGCGTTATGTTATGGCGCGGTTTTGTGGCAACGTATTGTTGTGTGGTCGACTTGTGTCTGTTTTGTTTGGTCGCGGGTCGCGACGCGTTCGTAATACTGTTATGATTTTGTTGGCGGCCGTTTGCATATTTGTAGCTTTTTGTAGCGTGCTGTAAAAAGATATACAGAACGTATTTGATCACTTTTGAATGATGTTTTCGTTGCGTTGTTTCAAGCAATTAGCTTGATATGCAGATGCGTCCTGTGATGGCTGATTTATGAGCATTGCAATAATACGTAGGTTAGAAGCTAGTACATCGATATTAATACATCACCTACTCAGTATCAATGGTTATTTTTTTGGACTGCAGTTTAGTATCGATGATACTCGGTAGTATTGTATCATACACTTTACTTGCCATTAACTTTTACTTACCATGATAATCGTATCAACGTACGACTACGATATCGTGACGCATATTGTGAAAATTCTATTTCTTATTCATATTAAAAAAACATTAATTTATCAGGCAGTAAAGACTATTTATAAAAATATATCAAGTTACAAGTACGAATTATTGAAGACCCGTTTGAAGATTAATTTGAATTTATTTCGACGAAAACCACCTTAAAATACGTCAATTAAAGAAATTGGAAGAGTGTATGCGTGTACTAATATTTAAATGTCCACAACCGGCCTATAGATCGCTGAGATCACAGACACAGAATATAGCGTTCACAGAGCGTCACATTTAAAAAGGGATTGCACGAATACAGTTTCTTTGACAGTGTAGAGTAGATCATTTGATAGCAGTCCTATTCCGTGGTCGAAACCGGATTTGATTTTGAATTTTGATTGTTGGTCGTTTGTAATAAAAAAGGAATCTTAGTGACAATTTATATTATAAATTTAATCGTTTTTGTTTGCTTTAAAAATGTGAGTAATATAACTAATAGAAATAATATAGTTAATGGGGAAGAAACTAACTTTTAAATAAATCAGGATACCGATCTCACAGCTCTTCGCTCAGTTATCAGCATTGGCGTACGGGTGTTCTCCAGTGTTATGTGCTATGGAAAGCAACGTTAAGGTTACATAAAGGGAAGGTTAAGTTAGGTTAAATTACAATAAAATTATTTTTAATTAGCCCTATAATTAGCCTTATTTCACTGACTTGAGCGTGTCCCCGCCACCTGCTACTTCTTGCCTCGAACACCCGGAGTGTAGTCTTTGATAATTATCGCGCGCATTCGTTGATGTCGATTCAGTTATATTTAGTATGCTTGAAAATAAAGCTTAAAAACTTGTGTTCTAATCAATACTGCTTTGCCCCGTACGCTTTATCTTGTTTCAAGGTTTAATTTAACCTACATACATATCAATAATTAATTACCAATTAGGTCACAATACTAGCCACATTCCTATGCTCTGCACTCAACTCGTGCGGCAACTGTAGGCACTATCGCGTAGCCATCGCGGCACTTATTACCTAACGACCCTTTTACCATCTATCTGCATCTATGACGTACAGCGATTTCAATAAACAACCCGAATGACTTCTTTCTAAAGCGATACGACATTCCGTGCAATTTGCATAAGTGCGTAGCTGCGGGCCGCGCGGCTCCGCGATATACTCATAACGTTTAGAGAAAGTACATAAAAACGTCGTAAGAATTAACTGCAGTGGATGTCAAACGCACAGACGATAATTCTAATGAAATGTATGAATAAATAACGAATTATATTTATGCTAATAAACTATTTACCGTAATATAACACTATCTAGTAATGCGCGTGTTGTTATTTTTGTCGTTTTGGTAATGCCAGCTCTACAATGTTATGTAGTTCAGTGTACGCGATAGATAGGACAAGAATTAAATGCTTTTGAATGTGATAAATGTACTTTTCTATTATAGCAAAATAAAAGCCAAAATAACACACAATTACCTCTCATAGTGACATTTACCCCAGATTTTTTTATGAAACGCTAGTGCTCATAGTTAGAATGTCTTGTCAATATTTGTTTGATTTTATAAAATCTAGTCTAGGATAGGTTTTAGCTAGTGGTAGAATTCTGATGTCTTCGTCTATCTTCAGTCCTGTTGTATTGTCGTATTAGCCACAGCCCATTAGCAGTTCACTGTAGTCAAACTGTTCTCCAGCGATCGTAGATTGATGCATTCCATATTGCTATCGGACCAGGAGCTGTCGTTGATCTGGCACTGAGAGCTAGATTTTGAGTATTTCAATAACTCTTCACGGGTTTAAAAAATCCCCAACAGCTGAATGATTAGTGTATGCGATGATAAAAGTTTAAATCACTTCGCTTATCACAATACACGTACGGGACACCAAAAATGGTGTGGTGATAAGATAACGCCGAGATGTCGATTCGGTTATAGCCCGTACCGTATTTCTAGTTAACAGTACAACGTTGGTTGCGACAAGATTCCGATAAGGTCGCAGGTCGGCCAGGTCGCCAGCGTCCACCGTCCGCGGTGGTATGTTCTCGTCGTTTATGACATTAGCGTCTAATATATTCGTACATTAACACGAATAAGTTTAGTACAAGCAGAGATGATGCTCGGTTATGTCGCGGTCATAAATTATGGATATTTAAATGATATCGATACCAATTCGGTACCGCAATTAACACGCGAACTGGTTTGCTAGGGACGTGCACGCGGTTTTGGCACTATCGATAAATTTGAACCTGCGATGAGCATTTTTGCCTTGTTGTAAATAATGTTAATGGAAGTTTACTAGGAAGTATCAGTCGATTGTTTGTGATATTTAAAGCGTATTACTTCTCTGTAAATTCACTGTAAAGCAGTGGGGTGGAGTATGTTTACGACTTCTTAGTTGTGTAACTTAAATACCGGCCATTACATGGAAGTGGACTTATTTGGATCCTAAGTTATCCACTAGGCGTAAAATCTGTTGTTTTTTTTATTCTAATGTCTTATTTAAATAATTTAATTTAATCGTAGATTTACATATATTATACTGTTGATATAATTGTAAGTATCATGTGATGTCAATAATATAAACATCGATATATAGTTTTAAATATAAACAATCCCCTCACTAGCAAGTGCCAGACAAAAATAGTTTTATTTGCTATCTATCCAATAAGTGTGCAATGAATCGGCCGAGTACCGGCGCGATGGGATAATGACCAAATCGCGGGTGTGGGCATGGCCAGTTTTTTGACAAAAACACGTACCTATTGCATACCGGTTTCATACCATGTCACCGCACTTCTAATAATATCAATTATTTATTCTCAACAAAGGCCATTGCGCATTATGGAATTATAGTCTTTATTTTGTTTAATTTAGATGAAAAATGGTTTGGACTCTTTGCCTTGCGCAATGTAGGTAGTTCGTGGAAAATATCGATTTATATTTTGGATAATTGCATCACTAGTCGCTCCGTACTCGCGTTCGTTAGGTGCTGTTAATTTGGATGTTAATCAGATATTGTTGTAAATATCATACTGTCGTTCATTTGTATTATAGATACGAATAGAATCATTAAGTTCTAAGTTAACTCGTATCTGTATTAGTAATGTACTTGCAATAGCAGACATGTATATGTACTACTCGTAAATATCTACCTATAATACATGTTTGCATAACGAATATTCATATCACTAATTGCAAAGATCACCCAGGGTGGCAAGTAGTAGACACGTAAACAATTAAGACATTATAAACAATCAAGACCGATTAATATCATTTTTATTTGCCTGTCATTGTCCAATCAAGTTTCGAATTTGGTATCTGGATCCGTTCGTTCGGCAGAGCGTGTCTCTACAAAATTGATAAAAAAGGCTGCAAACAACTAAAAACAACACATCCCATCCCATTTTCATAATGATTATGTTTCAAAGTAATATTAACTAGAAAAGTTAGGTGTGTAATATTTATTTAGTACTCTTTTGGGAACAAAAAATTTGTACTTTTAGATGAGCGTTGCATCGACTGAGAAGTATGCATGCAGGGACATACCTACATCCATAATAAAATGTGATTTAATGATACACTTACCCCATAATACGGTTGCAATGTAATATTACATATCGACGATGGAAAGGCAAAATGTATTATCCGCCATTTAGTAAAATGACCAGGAGAGACGATTAAAGTTTTAGAAAATTCATAACTTTTAAAGTATTGAAGATATCTCTATGAAATTTAAGTGAATAGTAATAAAATTTATTACAAATGCATACATGTAATAAAAAATAACGTATGTCTAATATTTGTATTAATTTATGGAGTTTATACAAAATACCAAAAAATCTCAGATAGGTAAAATCAGTTTATATCCAAATATTATATCCAAAAAATTTCAAGCAAAGTGTTTTATATCCAAAATATAATATAAATATTTTCCAGTAAATTGTTTTATATCCAAATAAATGTGATATTGCTATCGAGTAAAATGACTTAAAAACACATCCAATCATGACCAGAGAGAGGTAAACGCTTTTATGTAACTTCTTCACATCTATGCAAACCTGGAAAAACAGTTCTACAGACATCATTGTATTCGAACAAAGAGGGCCAAGTGGTTTAACCATACACTTAAATATAATTTAGGCCACAAACTAACCTTTCCATAACTTAATAAAATCCTGAAAATTGTAAAAAAATTAAAATCATCCATCCAATCCATCCATCAGCCTTTGAAGGTCCACTGCTGGACATAAGCCTCCCCTAACTTGCGCCACTCTGACCGATCCTGAGCCTTCTGAATCCAGCAGATGCCAGCTGTCTTCTTCAGGTCGTCAGTCCACCTGGTCGGGGATCGTCCTATGCTCCTTTTTCCGAGATGTGGGCACTATTCGAAGACCTTTCTTCCCCAACTGTTATCGGTCCTTCGCACTATGTGGCCAGCCCATTGCCACTTCAGCCGGCTAATTCTTTGAGCTATGTCGGTTACTCTTGTTCGTCTACGGATCTTATTTCTGATGCGATCACCTAGAGAAATACCGAGCATAGCCCTTTCCATAGCCCGCTGCGCTACTCTGAGCTTGTGGATTAGGCCTATAGTAAAGCACCACGTGTCGGATCCGTATATCATCACTGGCAACACACACTGCTCGACCACCTTCGACTTCAGGCACTGAGGTAGTGTTTTGGACGATAAGATATGACGCAGTTTCCCAAACGCAGCCCGCGTTGGATTCTACGAGCGACTTCTTTCTCAAAGTTGGACTTACCCATCTGGATCACTTGTCCCAGGTAATTGTATTCGTCTACAACTTCGAGAGCAGCGCCGTCAATAACAACCGGTACGGGTGTGACATGGACATTCGACATAACCTTCGTCTTGTCCATGTTTATCTTAAGACCCATCCGTTGTGAGGCCCTGTTCAAGTCCCCGAGCATTATACCAAGTTCTTCCAGGGAGCCCGCCCGGATGACTATATCATCGGCATATCGCAGGTGTGTGATGTATTCGCCATTGATAAAATAAATAAAAAAAAACATGAGAGGTGTCAAGGGACACCCGGATGTAATGAAGTTCCTTTCGATTTAAATATTGTTTTGTTGTACAGCGCCATCTCTGTAAAACTCTCTGAATCACTTCAAAAAAAGTGTCGTCATTCCTAAGAATCAAAAAGTGTCGTAATTTTCCGTCTAGCCCCCTTTCACAACGCGCGATAAGGAACTTCGTTCCAATAACGCGTTGAGGAGGTTAAGTTGAGGAGAGATGTAGGTTCTCTCTGCGTATTCTACCGTCTTTATAATGAGGAATGTTCTGAAGAACTGTTTGGCTTACTACCTGCAATTCATTTTCGTCACTGCACACAGCGTACCAGGTTCCATCAACACTATCTGGATACCTGGCGTTCGTCCACAGACCGGTTCTCACGTCATTTTCTACCTCGCACGTGTAAACTGTGGAACAAACTACCTGCATCGGTGTTCTAAGCTATGACATAGGATCCTTCAAGAAGCGGGTCTATCGTCATCTTCTTGGCCGGCAACGCGTTGGTGACGCCCCTGGTGTTGCTAATGTCCATGGGCGGCGGTGATCACTTACCATCAGGTGACTCGTCTGCTCGTTTGCCTGCTCAAAGCATAAAAAAAAATAACGCTTCACACTCATAGCCCCACACTAGGATTCCCTGTGTCGTGGGTGCCATGGACAACACACAAGATAAGGACATTCACACCCAGACCAAGAACAGAAATTCAAACTCATCATTCAAATTTCCGCCTCGCTGGGAATCGAACCCAGAACCCTTGGCGCGGCGATCCGGCATGGTAACCATTGTGCCACACGGGCCGTCAAACACCCACGGGACTTCAATACTTCTATATACCGGTACTCGATCCGGCACCGCTGGGGAGAATTTAGTACTGTCCAGGTCTCGATAGAATCAAAGGCTTTCTCATAGTCCACATAGGCAACACATAGCGGCTGATTACCTCGGTCTTCTGTATAATCTGCCGCAGTGTATGTATGTGGTCTATAGTACTGTAGCCTTTTCGAAATCCTGCTTGTTCGGGAGGCTGAAAGTCATCAAGCCTGCGTGCAATGCGATTTGTGAGCAGCCTCGGAAACAGCTTATAAACGTGGCTCAGAAGTGCAATGGGCCTGTAGTTCTTCAAAAGGGCTTTATCGCCCTTCTTGAAGAACAGCGTCACAACACTTCTGCCCCACGCTTCCGGGGTAGTTCCAGTGTTGATGACGGAATCGAATAGTTATTGGAGCGCCACTAGAAGGGGGTTTCCTTCAACTCTTAGAAGCTCGGTTGTGATTCCGTCATCTCCCGGTGTCTTATTGTTCTTAAGTTATTTGAGAGCCTCTCTAAACTCATACAGGCTAACGTCCGGGATATCCTCTGTGTAGTGTTGGGTCAGTTTAGCTCGCTTGTCGCTCTCCTCGCGAGGAGATGGAGCTTGAGAGGAGGCATACAACCGTCCGTAGTATCTCTCAGTTTCGTACTTCATTGCCGAACTCGGTCTTCAACCTCGTAAGCTGACCTTGCCCAGTAGATAGATCCTTGGCGAACACTTTTGAGCCCTGGCGCTAAACAATAACTTATCTAAAATACTTAAATAGTGGTGAATCGCGAGGTTTGACAACGGCACGAAGTGCGCGTAACCATCCTCTCCGACACAAGAAGGGTGACTGAAGCGCCTGCGCATCAGCCCGTACTTAAATATTACCATCTGACTTACTCGCAATTTGCTTTAATTTGTATGGTTTAACCATAAATTTTTGTATGCAATAAAAAATTGTAAAGTAGTTTAATGCCAAAAATGAAACTAGTACAGTCAGTTTAAATGCACATGTTATTTGTGAAAAAAAACAAGTAAATTTGTTTTATTGTATTAAAATAGGTTCTAGAAAGAACAGTAAAACGACTCAGCGCATAATGTTACCTTATTTTGGATAGGTAAAATGTATTATCTTGAAAACAATAGCATTTTAGAATACAGTAAAATGTATTAACTTACAATGACTAACATTTAAAATCGGAGTAAAATGTTTTAATTCTATTGATGAAGGAAAATCAAGTTGGGTATAATGTATCAATTACAAAAATGATAATATTATAATTTGGTAAATTGTTTTAACATTTAAATTTAGTTAAAGTCAAGCAAGGCAAAGTAACATAACGTAAAATTTTTAGTTGAGATGTGTTTTAATGACAAAATCCACTATTTACTGTGGAGTTAAAACACAAAAAAATATGAAAAACTTCAAAAACACTGGTGTATTAACGACCATAAAAGTCTTCAGATCGAGCTGAAACTAGGACCATTCGAAAGAGAAAATTCTCCCGATTCCAACGATGTATATAACTCGATATCGCCTAAAATGGCGGTTAATACATTATGCCTTTCCACCGTCGATATTACATTGCGCTCACACCCAAGCAATAAGATTTCGGCTGCCGCATGTCGGTAGGCGGTAGTATGTACGGAAGGAGGACGAAACATATATTTGCATGATTATCTGTCTCGACTAGGACTACTATATTTCAGGATTTGTCCTTAATTTTCATGATTCTTAGGCTTTTGGATTGAGGCAATATTTCAAAAATTTTACAATGTTTTAAAAAATGCTGCATGTCTTTAATCATGTCAACCAATGTTACCATGAAATCATTAAGACGAAAGATTATGATAATCTTGACCATTTATTTGCAAGATAAAGTTTGATCGATTATTATTATTTTATCATCTATTTTATTTGCTTACCTACTTGTTGAACTTAGAAGTTGATGCGGCAACGGCAAAACCGTAAATTAATAATATTGTTGCGGCGTCGTGCGCCCAACAAATGGAGAAAGTCTGCGTTTGTCAACTGATCTCGAATCACGAGAACACTAAAACGCGATACCTGATATTGTTACTGTTTATTTCAAAGTGGATTTCTACATATACTATGTTTGGGGGATTTAATAACAAGAGCTATTTATAACATGGATAATGCTATAACTAACTTTAACGAAATATTTAGTTACTACGATATTTGAAATCAACAGTTTCTTATGACTTAAAGTTTTGTGTGAATAAACACAGACAATGGTTTTAGATATGAAGTTGCACCGTTCCATCCCAATACTGGAGCTGTCGTGTAGTCTTTGCTTCCTTAATGAATAGGTATAATTGGCCAGGCTAGTATCTTAAAATACCACAAGATTTCTGCATTAACTAAAATACGGCTTTCTGTTTGAAATACTGCAAGCTTCCCATAGGCATCGATTTGAAATGTTTTTTTTACCTTTTTCGCTCACAGAGTCAGATGGCCAATGATAATAAAGATCCTCCGCATCCTTTGTGCCAGCAGTGCATCTATGATACCTTTAATGTTACAGATGTCCTTTGACGACGCTGACCACATACTATCAGGTGGCTTGTACTCTCGTTTGTCGGCTATTTACATTAAAAAGGAGGAATAAAAATCCATTACATCATTTTAATATCTTAATTCAAAGTTATTCCGTAAAGATGTTCCAATATTTCAGATAGAATATAGATGTATCTTTGATTACCCGCCCACACGGGCGTTTTAAATGATATGTGTTATTGTACACCGGATGTATATATTTGGATCGTCCGTGAATCAGTATTGGTCTAATTTGGTAGGAGATAGTTGCTTTGTTACCGCTGGAGGATGTTGTAAATCTAGGCCCGCATCGATTCTCGTTAATCGATATTATTTAGCGATAGCCTGCGGCAGTCACTGGTGTGGTCTTTGGCTCATTACTGAATCGTGCTATGAAATATATCGACGCTTGAAAGGAAAATTTGACTAAACGACATTTACATGAGAGCAGTTTAAAGTTGGAATTTTTATGAATGAATAAATGATTAATTATATGAATGAAATTAATATCTGGTGAAGTTGAAGTTTATTGTCAGCTTCAAAACAGAAGTACTGGATTCTAATTATTTAATTCGCCGTTAGTATTTTAAAGATAAAATCACAACCATTCCACAAGTCGAACTCCTAGGAAACAAAATACAAAAAAAGCAAAGCAACAACCCATAATTGTCCCACTGCTGGGCTCGGGGTCTCCTCTCACAATGTGAGGGGTACAGGCCATAGTTTACCACGCTGGCCAAGTGCGGATTGGTAGACTTCACACACCTTTGAGAACATTATGGAGAACTCTCAGGTGTGCAGGTTTCCTCACGATGTTTTCCTTCACCGAAGCAAGTGATAATTAACTTGTAATACGCACATAATATTTGAAAATTATAGGTGCGTGCCAGGATTTGAACCTGGTTCGGGAGACCAACGTTCTGACCACTAGGCTATCAAACAAAATACACTTGCAGCTTATTGGTCAATGCGCGCGGATAGAAGTAAACGAAACAATATGCGATACAGTCCACTTTAAAGGAAAGGTTTACATGCGGCCGGTCACCTACTGCATACATTCATTATTTTTACCCGATAGCGCGACGCAAGGGAGAGTAATGTATTTATCAGTCTATGTATGTATGTTTGATCCTATGTGGTGTTGTAGAGACCAAAAGTGTAGACGGATTTTAATGTTTCTTACGTCAATCGATTTTTCTTAAACTTGCGAGTGTCACTAAAGACATGAAAATAATCAAAATTCATCACAGCGACAACCAGACGCCTTATTGTCAAAATGAAGAAATATTTGACAAACTAAGTCAAATGGTATATTGTTGAATAGGTATTCAAAAATGATTTTTAGGTTCATCTCATCATTTTTCATTTTAAGTAACAGTTTAGGATCTAAAACGATTTAACAATCATTCTCACTAATTTACTAACTCCGTTAATGAAATGAAATCACTGCGAATGTGACCGTCTTATAGGGTAAAAGCCGGATACTTGCCTCAGGGGGATACTTGCCCCGGTTTCGAATACACTATTTTAGGGATGTTGGTGACATTAACACTTTACTACAATAAGAAGTGCCCCTCCCGCAGGCTTCAGTGCCATGTAAGCCGTGAGAGTATATTATGCATTCGTTTTGTCCGTGTGAGCAAATATCTTCCAAGACGAAACTTTGACGGGCGACGAAATTATTTTGGTATGTAATTTCTATTGAATATTTTTTAATACTGATTGGGTTTTATTCGACTTCTTGTTTCTATGGATGCATTATAGTTTAAATTATAGTATTTAATACGTTTTACCGTTAATTTCTTACTATTTACTTAGAAAATGTAAAGGGCAAGTATCCGTATCAAAAAGGATAGTCGCCCCATTTACTTTTGCGGATAGTCGCCTTTGGGAAAATTATCCGCAAAAGTAATAATATAACTATAAATTCTTTAACAAGCTAGTCAAATATTTTCTTTTGATGTTGTCTCCAACTTATTGGCTCTCTCGCCCAGTGCTACTGCAGGTACATAGTGTTCCTGCCGAATGAGGGGTCCAGAGTGCGAATCCCATTCGGGGCCGACGTTATTTGTTATGTCTACTGTGTATGCCCACCTATCTTCCTATCCTAATCCTAGCATTTATTATTATTGCTGTAACCTATTTTAATAAATACCTACTTAGGTAACTTTTTCATGCATTTATTCTTGGTATCTAACCAAAATGCCTCGCAAATATAAGTGTAAATCAGGCGTGATGCTGCGCCATATTACCTGGTCAGAAGATCGTTTGACACTAGCGTTCGAAGAATTAAAAAAACAAAAAGGAATCAACGAACCAGTTCTGAGGGTCTTCCGCCTTGTTCCAAAGTTTACATGCAAAAGAAATCGGCATATATTTCGTCAGATTTTTTTATAAATGGCTGACTGAACATTTTATTCCAACATTATTGCAACATCCGAAATGTTGAAAAGTGAAAAGCCTAGCATCTGGTGTAAAATAATGCTACTGCCAAAGATTGCCATATTGTTCTCTTTGCGATAAATAATAGTAATTTTACTAATAACTTACGTAACTTTTAAGTTTCCAGGCTATTTTTGTTTTATTTTTATAGTTTAAAATGAGAATACAACACTATTTTTTACGTTATATTATATTGTAATTTTTACTTAATAAAGAATCTCAGTAAATAAAAAAGACCAAGTACTTAAATTGATAGTTTCTGTCCAAAAAAATCATATTGAGGCCTCTATCCTTGCACGAGGCAAGTATCCCCCGAAGCATTTTTAACGTTAGGCTAGTATCCGCCACAGTAGGCAAGTATCCGCTTTTTGAGAGGTCAAATAAAACATGATTTACTCAAAACCAATATTAATAATGTTTACAAAGATGGGCTAATATAAAAGATAAAAGACCTATGTTTTGATATACATGTTGCATTATTATTAGTAATTGCATATTTTCATATAATAGAGCTTATTTGAAAAGTGGGGGAACTATCCGGCTTTTACCCTAATCCTAATAAAGAAGTCAATTAATCCTAACTAAAAAGTGTAAAATACAAATAAAATATTAAAAAAAAACAAAAAGTCGACTGCGTAAAAAACTAAAAAGAAAAAAATAAGCCCAGTAGTTAGGAATATTGTTAAAAGTATTATAATTCTGAATAACTACGCCATAGAAGGATTAACTTTCGTCTCGTAGAATGGAGGATAGTAAAATTCGCGTTTCCGTTGCGAAAGATTCCGAGTGGTATATCCCTCACTAATAAGGACACATAAGTACATTTAACTCGTCCATATTGTAGTTTTACGGTCAGTAACGTGAGGGTCGGCTCGGCAGTGTGAGGCAGTGTCGGCAACGCAGCGGAGGACGATTTACGACACCATTACACGCGGCGAAACAATCGTTTACTGGAAACGTATAGATTGCCTCCTGAACGGTTCTCTATTTTGTTTACGGCTAAAAGGCTGTGCGATGCGGGTGTATGGAATGAGCGAATTTTTCTCTTTTACGGATCGCCTGATGGATTTTTTAACATTCGTTTCTTTTTTTATGTTATTTGGGTCAACAACAGTACACGACCATTGAAGTATTATTACTAGCGTATAAAACCGACACCGCGAACACCATGTATATCCCAATGCATTGGAGCCTCGTGGCTTCAGTCTTCAATGGATTCATTCGATTTTAAAAGGAGAACGGGGGCTCAATTTTGAAAATCGAACCTCCCAGGCGGGACACACATTTTATTTGGGATGTCTGTTCTACGACATTATACTTCAATGTACACGACTAGGTTTACATTAATACAAATACAATACATAATTGTAATAAGTCGCTACCGTTATACCGTTTATGTTGCAAGGAGCTCTTCATCTTTGAGTACTTTTTTTGTTTTTTTACTTAAAATACGTCATAGGTGGGTGGGAACGCAGACGCAGGCAAGCTATTCCAATCCTTCGCGTTGCGCATAATGAATGACGATGCAAACTGCCTCGGCCCGTATTAATAAACCGATTTCAGCTCTAAAGCGCGATCTCAGATTTTACCAGTACATGATTATGTCATTTTTGCATATGATTTGACATATTTCAGCATCTCAAATTGAATTTTGAGATCGCAGAGATCCTAATCGGTTTATTAATACGGGCCTTATACCTCGCCTGTTTGTAATGTATGTACGTAGTGTAGGTAAACGTCTCTCTGTAACTCTCTAACAACACCTAACATCATCATAACGTATTAATTGAATAACAGAGAGAATTACTGTTTCGTTTTATATTGTTATCTTCAACTGGTTTATCTGGTAAGCTACCAACAATATGTTCTTTTCTTTAGCCACTATCTCTTCACTGACTCTGTTTTTTTAATATCTTCTCTTACACAATACATGGATCTTTTCTTTGTCCTCGTATTCTCATCCCCATCATCCATCCACATTCATATCATTCTTCACATCACATACCTATTTCGTGATATGATCGTGATAATACAGTCGTGACTTTTGGTTCCCTTCATTCAGCTTTTCAGTTATTCGTGCTGCATTTAGACGTCCTTTGATATACTTGCTAATTTCTTATTTTATCCAGTCCCGTCACTCCAGACATCCACCTCATCATCCTCAACTTCACTATATGCGATCTTATCTCATCATTCTTCTTTGCAGCCATCTCAGCGCAGCATATTACGACAGGTCCTATAACGGATATATAAATTTTACACTTTAATTTGAGGAGCAATCATGAGTCGCAAATTGTTAATTGAGACCTGCCGGCTGCCACCATTTCATCCAACCTGCGTTGATTTTTTACTGAAACAATAAAAAAGTATGTAAAATGTAAAAAAAGGAGGAACAATATATCCGTGGATGAAGTGTTCCTGAAGATAATATGATAAAATGACCAATTTAATGCTGAACATCAAGTTAAAATTAATGCATATCCTCAGGAACATGGTGTATAAATAAGCGTGTATTTATTTTGAAATATCATTGTTTTAAAACTATGAGTAAGTATCAACTTGGTAAGTGACATTTTTAAATAAGATGATTTTTAAGCTATTGCATAGCTTCTATCGCGGGCCTTGAGCGTGGAGACCGAATCCAGAAATTCCGTAACGAAAATAACCTAACACCCCCCACTCCGACCGGCACAGCGGTGATACTTTTATTTCCTAATATTAATACTTGTAAAAACACCATCTATGTTCTATTACGAGAACTATTACGATAGGTAGCAAAGTAATATTAAAATACACTATGTAGATACAAAATTAATCACAGATGGCGCTTAACACATATAGTTTAGCTATAGTGCCCTTAATACCCTAAATCTTTTAATACCCTAAATCGTGCATAAGTGTATCAGTGATACCTATATGAATAAAATATTTTGACTTTGACTTTGACTTCGAATATTTATCCAAAATTTTTTAGTTAAATGTCTACAATACGAAAAAAAGTTTCACTTATACCTACCGTGGTTTCGTAAAACCACACGATTGCTTTTTTCCTAATATTAATACTTGTAAAAACACCATCTATGTTCTATGACGAGAACTATTACGATAAGTAGCAAAGTAATATTAGAATACACTATGTAGATACAAAATTAATCACAGATGGCGCTTAACACATATAGTTTGGCTATAGAGATTCGTAAATTAAATTATTTCAAAATATTAATTAATTTTTATTAACTCAATATTGAATGATACTACCTGATACTGAATTAACTGATACTTAATTTTTTATGATAACGTATGAAATAAAATTCCTGAATAACCTACATGTATTGTAAGATAATAAAAATATTTTAAACGATATTAACTTCTCATTTATTCAATAAAAGAAAAAAAAATGTTTTCGTATCAGTCACCACGCTCAAGTGTAACTTGAATTAATATCAAAGACAAAAAATACTGCATAAATAAAAAATAAATAAATAATTATAATTGCATAAGTTGATAAAAATGCTATGCAATAGCTTTACCGCGGCAATCACCGAGTGCCACATGTCTTTTTTTAATTTTTTGACGATATGTTAGTTTACCTACCTTTTTTAATTTTTATGTAAATGAAGTATGGGTTTTTCTTCAATATTTTCATTTTTAATTATTCATTTACACAGTCTGTCTTTCTTATGCTGCTTAAACATAGACTATAGATGCTTTTGATACTACACGATCACACATTTCGGCTAGTACACGTTCAGTTGTTCACTTTAGATTACATACTCAGGACCACTCAATCGATACGTGGGTGATTTGGGTTGAACATGACGTCACAGCACTCGATGTTAGAAGTTGTGTAATTGTGTATGCAAGACTGACACACACAACGATAATACTCTGCAAATTGTTTATTATAGTTAAGATTTATTTAATATAGTTTGTATGAACAAAGGTAGTTTAATAGTATCTAAAGCTAAAGCTATTTAACTTAAGTAGTGAATTTTAGAAATTTTGCCATGGAAAAAACTATTCAGAGAATAATGGTTTTGTGCCAAGCGTAGTTGGCATTTTAACACTGTTCTTCTTCTTCTTCGTTAGATGATAATATTATAACAACTTCATGTTAAGTTTTTGCGCTAGATATTGCCTCAACACGCGAAGCACCGGTTTAAAAAAATAATGTAAATAATAAAAAAGCACGATAAATTCAACCGATGTGTGATGTATGTATCTTACAATATCAATATATCGTGACATGATATTGGCGATTGATGTCGGTGTATGTGATCAGTGTGGCGGGTGTGACACGTAGTTAGTGGTATGCAGGGCGGCGGCGAGATGCGCGGGCGCGGCAAGCGGCCTTCCGCGGGCTCCGGGGGCGCTCTCGGCCGGGGCGCGCTCTCCGATCCCGACCTGCAGAGCAGGCTGCAGCCCAACCTCACTGCCTTCTGGGTTCGTAAAACTCTTCACGAATCTTTGTTGGAACGTGCTTAATGTGCGCCTACCCTTAGCTTTGAAGTATCTAGCGACATAACATATATTTTTAAGTTTTGCAGTGTCAAGTAGTCTCTAAATTATATCTGTGGCTTATTGGCAATCTTTAATTTTATCCTATTATGCTTATTAAATCATGAAAACGATCTTTGATTTGATAGGAAGAATTGTGTTAACAGTTTTATGAGACAATGCTACTCGACCTTTAGATATTCACTGTGATCGTTTATTATTTTAAAAGATTTTTGATTTTGGCTGTAGCTTATAAATTACAAAATTAAATGATATTTTTAATTAAGATTTAATTAAGAGCCGCAATTCCTAAGATTGCGGTTGCTTCAATAAAGTAACACCAACGAGAATCTAAGTAATTTTAATTAACAAATTTCATTAATAAATCCTATTACTCAATGTTTTTACCGAAGTTCGCGTTGAATAAAATTAGTGAAGTTATTGTTAAAAGTGTTGTGAGTACCTAAATAATGTTAATCCCATTAAGAATTTTCCAACAAATTTTCACTATTGATGTTTACGATCCTTTATATGTGTCACACCCCCCTTCAACATTGACGTAACTGGACGAACTGCCGCATGCCGTACCATTCTTGACTTTGTTATTATCAGATACAACCAGTGCCAGATTTATATTTTTTATCAGTGTAGGCCAATTTATTTCCGCCGCCCCATGTACCTTTCTAAAATAATAATTTTCCATTCATAGTAAGGAAAGCACTGAATTAGTCATTAAGAAAGTGCTAAAAAAACAAGAATTACATGTTTTTACGACACTTTTTAATAGCAAAATCATCTTTAAAATATCATCTTCTGAAATCTGCCGCCCCTAGGACGCTGCCGCCCCTAGGCCGCGGCCTATACGGCCTATTGACAAATCTGGGACTGGATACAACAAGTGAGAGCCATCAAGTAATTCTTTAGTTAATCCGTCAAACATTTCGCTTTGTGTATAAATTCTTATATAATAGTTTGTCGAATAAATGTGAAGACATGGGATTATTTTAACAAACTCTTAAAAATCTGATATAATAATCAATTTAATTAGGAGTACATACTCGAGCATAATTTTTATTTGCATTTTCGGTAGTTTTTGGTGGCTTCATAATAAGAAAAATCTTGTCATTTAAGACTGAAATTTTATTAGTTCGTCTATTTACGTCATTTATCTCTGTCGGTAGTTGAATAGCGCTGTGTGGTCAATGTTTAATGTATTTAGTATGTGTATTAATTTAAGTATATGATTTATATACATAATGTTTAATTTGCATTCGTAGAAAATACACATTATATTCGTAGCAAATTAAATTTTCTGCGGTAAAAATAGCCTATATCACTCTCCAGCCCTCTTACTATCTCCACACAAAAAATCACTACGATCCATCGCTCTGTTTTGACGTGAAAGAATGATAAAAAATAAATAAAAATGTAGATGTAAAACAATGTGTGTTACTTTCACACTGATAATATTAGTTTGGTAATATTATATTATTTGTAGTAGTGACGTAACTACTTACCTAAATACTACTATAATAATATACTCAAAGTACGTTCAGACTTGTTAGTACTCGTACATTTATAAAGAAAATGGTACGTCTAAAGGTCATATGTAGGTACTAATTTTTTATTCGGCGATTTAGCGACCGTAATTAAATCAAGACCAGTTAATAACAACAGCTACAATTTTGTCCTTAAACTTTAAACAAAGACGAAGACGCTTACCAAAAATTAAATTTTTTACTACCAATACTTACCAAATAAACAACTCTCGAATTCAATCCAAATTGAACTCTAATAGTGAAGGTATAGAGGCGGATGGCTCATTACCGCGCTTCTATCCGGTCACGTTATTTATTGCACATTGCGTAGATAGCCGTTCCCAGACATATTCTAATATAATTCGTATATCGAAATGCCGAATGTTTTTAATAGAAATCACTAACATTGTTTATGTTAGAGTACCGTCTTCAATGTGCTTCTCAAACTTTAATGCTGTGTTTTATTAATGTTTTGGAAATACATATGGTTATAAAAAATATGTCAAAATAACATATTTATGTTAATTTTATATTTAACAATATTAATTACGATATTTACTTAATAACCGTATTGTGGTAGGTTATACAAGTATGTTTCATAAAAAATGAATAATACAAAAAAAATATACCTACATACAAATCCCCGAATAAAATATATATGTTGAGTCCAGGCTCTAAGTATACTATATATTATAATTTAGTTTGTGCGAGGTCCAAGATGGAACGTGCTGTTTGTAAACGAAGCATAAAAACCCTCAGCCTGTAACTCAAGTGCTACTTGTGTTACTGTAACTAAAAGTTCTACTGTCAGCTCTAGAAGGAAACGGAAAGACCACCCATCAACATGGCAGCTAAATGACCACTCCCTTCCACGCTTCCAAGTGTCCACGCCTACGACAGCAGTACCTTTCCTCGCTACGAGCAAATCGCGTAGGCGTGCTACGCGCTACGAAACTTTGAGACGCGCTGCCGACGCCGGTGTTTTATGGCGTAATAAGCTATAATAATATTTTTTACTTAGCACATTTTGTTTATACCTGTTGCGCAGTGCGCGTGCATGTGTGCGCGGGTGTGGCTGTGTGCGTGATGCGCGGGCGCTTCGTATTTCTAGTGTGGGTATGCGACACTAAAATTACGTGATATTGTCGTGTTTGTGGATTTGTATAATGGAAGTTGGTCGCATTCTTAATGTTAAAATGAGTATGTGAATTGCAGATGTTATTAGATAGTATTTAAAGAGAAATGAATTGAAATCGGAAATATCGTTCATTCAAGTCGATATTGACAATTTAACAAGAACACTCATCACAAAATGTTGACTTGTTTTCCCACTGCTCGTGGGGTGACTGGCAGAGAATGCTTTTAGCATTAAATCATATTAAGGTTCAGTAAAGTCTAAATAAATAAATATAAATAACGGAAGTCAAAAAGTTGTCTTTGCAGACCCATTATATTTTTGGAAGTCCTATTTAACGATATCCCATACTAGGACAGACGAACATGATGAAGCTATAAGGGTTCCGTACTCAAAGCGGAAACTAATTTAAAAACAACTTCATTTAATCTAAAATTTTAACAAAAAAAAAGAACCGACTTTAAATGAAGTACATCCAATAAAAAAAGAATCATCGAAATCGATTGGCCGTGATATTGTGTTATTCGTCCATTTATCGCGCACATACTTAATGCAAATTTAAGACTTATATGCTTTTGATATGGATGCCATTGTCAGATCTAGCTCAAACTTAAGTGGGACCACACGACAAGCACCAGCTTTCGATTAAAATAATAAAAATGTGTGCAATTCACAAGTGGTAGAAGTGAAACTTTCCAAAATTTTGGTTTCAAGATTATGAGATGAAAAAGCAATAAATCGAATCTTCTATCTTGTTCCTCGCGCCATCTATGAATACAACTTAGCACTTTTTAAAAGATAACCACGAACATAAGAAAAAGAAAACAGTGGTAACTAACGCCATCTCTTAACATAATATGAAGAGTAAAATGAGCAGCTAGCGCCATCTATCTAGCAATAAAACGAATCTTCTATCTTATTCCTCGCGCCATCTAAGAATACAACTTAGCATTTTTACTGTCGCGATGTCGTTTTTATTTATTTTAACTGACGAATATTTCTGTCTCATTTTTTCCTACACATTTTTGTATTTGTGTCTCTTACCTGTCGTTTTTTCCGTTGCATCCGGTTTGAAATCACAACGATTCTAAAGAAGTTTCACTTTAAAAAGAAACATCAAAATCGGTTCACCCAGTCGAAAGTTAAAAGGTAAATTTAAAAGTCGAAAGGTAAACGCAGTAAAAAGTTATAAGGTAACAAACATAAAAAAATACAGTCGAATTGAGAACCTCCTCCTTTTTTTGAAGTCGGCTAAAAACAGTGATTCCTTTGTCATCCATACTGTGGAGGTTGTTTGGATGTGATGTGACTTCACTCTTCAGTTCACTTGGCGTCGGAGTAACGGTTGTCAATGGCCGTAATCCAAATTCCTTATTCAGCGGCAGAAGTAGGCAACACTAAGAATACAAACTGTCGTTGTTACGTTGTTATGTTGTTACGGCCGCCGCTGGAGGTAATAGCGCGCAAGATTTTATGTTCGTTCGCGGTACAGTGTTTAGTTACATGGGTCTCGCTTTTTGGACTCTTTGTCTATGGCAGGGGCGTGGAACCGTTGGATATAGTTGTTTCAAATGGTATGGTAGCAATACTTAGTAATTTTTACGGTACAGAACTTGGTTGCATCAATGATATCTTTAAATTGCAGAAGTTGTTTAATTTCTAGAAAATCCAGCAAGTCCGTTGGATATTTCCAATTTAATAAAAATAAATCTTCATTTAAACGACTCTCGATCTTTCTATTGTGTAGTTGTTCAGTATTATAACACTTTTAACAACATTCTAAAGCACTGAGCTTGTTTTTTCTTTTTAGTTTTTTTTTACGCAGTCGGGTGCTTTGTTTTTTAATATTATTCTTTATTTTACAATTTTTAGTTAGGATTTATTCACTTCTTTATTTGGATGATAAGATGGTAAAATTCACAATGTTGTCATTTTATTAAAGGAGTTAGGTAATAAACTAGCGAGAATGCTTGTTTAAAAAATTTTATATCTTTATATGTCCTAAACTGTTACTTAAAATGAAAAATAATGTAAAGGAACGTAAAAATCATTTTTATATACCTGTTCAGAGATACCCCACTTGACTTAGTTCGACGATATATCTTTTTTCATTTTGACAATAATATGACGTCTGGTTGTCACTGTGATGAATTTTGATTATTGTCATGTCTTTAGTAGCACTCGCAAGGTTAAGACAAATTGATTGAAGTAAGAACCATCAAAATTCGTCTATGCGTTTGGTCTTGCTACAACAACAGGAACAAACATACATAGACTGATAAACGATTCTTTGCGTCACGCAGTCGGGTAAAAACTGTCGATAGTTGCATTGCGCTATCTTAAATTCTTAGTATAGGGTTGGAGTGAGTGAGTATCTTAATACCTATTAGTGCTCTGCGTGTTTTTCGGGATAATAAATACCCGACATTTTAAAAAATTTCATGAAAATCTATTCAGTAGTTATTGGGTGATAGATTAACAAACATCATACAAACTTACACATTTATTATATTAAGATATATGAAGATACAAAAGGTGTAGGACTCCCGACCTCCGAAATAGGGTTTTGCATTTTGAAAACGTCTGCGAGGTTTAGTGCGCTTCCAATTAACGGCGGCCGCTTGTGTGACCATGATTTATGCGCACATTCGGAATTTGTAATAGTAATATAATTTTTAAGGTTAATTGCTCGTTTATACTTATTGCTTTTATCCTGCACGAATCACTGTTTTTGAATTGTTTTAAATACGCATATAACTTCAAAATATGTGGTTTGGTTTAGTTACGAGAACTGAAAAGAGGCTGAAGGAATTTCAAACTTTCCTTGCTATAACTTGGTGACTAAGTAATCTATATATATAATAAAATTGTAACTTGATAATGTCTGTACATTGAAGATATTTAAGAAAATTTGATATCAGGGAAATAGATTGCAAATCTGTCATTTTTAAAAATCTTGTAAATAAATAAAATACAATATTTGTTTGCTCGTTTGTACATGTTGTTCGTTTAAATATGTTGGATTCAAACGTTTGAACCTAGCTTTCCAATAGCAGAACGACTTTTAAAGCCACTAGGCTACTACGATTTTCAATATAAAGATTCTAATAGCTGGCAAAATAATTCTTAGATGTAGATCAAATCAATTGTACGCTTTCAGACATAAATGTTAAAGATTGCAACACACTCGAGTCGATTATGAATGTATAACGCATTAACGTCTCAATAGTTATTTATTGTGTTGGTCCGACCGCTTGGGGACAACGCGAACGAATTTCATAATTAGGTTTGAGGAGAAACTTGTTGACTAATGGCTTTAACGGAGCATCTATTGTGTAGAAGTTAATGTGAAATTAAGATGAAACATGTAGTTATTAACATAAGCGGAGCACGCTTACTTTTGTAGTGTTGTATTTGGGTGAGACAGGCATCTGTCTATCAGGCATTATAGTTACACAGTACAGTATATTATATTCAATGAGATATTATGTGTTTCTTTCAATAATAAGTAATTAACCATTTAATGATGATAGTTTGGTAATAAACTGTGCATTATAGTTATAACTTTTAACGAAGACCAATCATCAACATGACCATTCGCTACTTCTATCAATCAAATATCAAAAAGTTAAAATCTTACCAGTTAAATCACATAGCCATATATTAGTCAAGTTAAACTCGAACCGAAAATATTCAGACGTAATTGATTCCCAGCAATCGATTGGTCGGAAATGCAATTCGTATTAAAGATTGAAATCATCGGACCACCCCGCACTATTACATTACATTGTAAACGTAAGGAAATTTCCAAAAATAATAAAAGAAACTTGCTCATTAAACAGTTAAAGTCCATTACTTGAGTCTAAGATAGTCAATTAAAGTCGTAACGGGTGCGACGCCGTGCCTTATAAATTATATAGGAGTATCTATTAATTGGTAGACCACACGCAGCGGTCCCACTATTTAGTTATATTTTAACGTAGTCATAAGTAAGTATATTGTTTAGTTAGTTATGTTTGCGTCATGCTACTCGTATGTTCATACGACATTCTTTCGCCATTTATTCTCCATGACAAAGCCGAAATGGTGGTAGATTAAAAATTGACGTATATAAGTGTAGCAATGATACCTATAAGGAATATGGATAAATTATAGTTTTGATATATGTTGGGGAAACAGCGGATGTTTTCTTAGGTTTTCTTTTTTATGACTTTGACAGTAACGGTTTTTGTTAAAGGACTAGTAACATTCCTTCGCTTTGTCCGTACCTATCTCTGAAAAGTCTTCAAAGAATTATTAAATTACTTGAGTAAATTATTATTATTATTATTATCGTATGGGACTGATAGAGTCGGAAAAGGGTAGTTCATGTGGGAGATACAGGGGCCATCATCAATGAGTTTGGAGAGCAATACACTTATGTAAGTCTCCGCAGCGTCAGTTACCTCGTATATACATATGTATAGGAAGAAACGAACGAGAAAGAAAGTGTGGGGCATCGTTGTAAAGGTCTTCCAAAAAAATTATGCGTCTACAAAGACCATTTTTCAATTCAGGGGCCCGTTTGGAAATATTCTGGTTTAATGTGGCCATTTTAGTTAGAGTCAAGTTTTCCACCCCCCCTCGACTAAACGTTTGGAGTTGTACTAGTGGAATATTCACAAAAATAGGTTATATGATGAATTTACAAGGAAAGCTATCACGGCTGTGTTCGCGTAGTTAATGAGTAATAGCTGTCAAACTTACAACTCCGGAACCCCCGATTGTGCGTGGCCTGACAATCGCTGGCAAGGTTTCATATGTAATAAGTATGATAATTATAATTAAAGTAGTTATGTAACAAATATAATTAAGTACAGCCTATTTATTATGTCATTATTTATGTCATGAACAAATCATCAACAGACTATTTTAATCCACTGGACCTAGGCCTTCTATAATGCGCGTCAAACGCCCTGTCTTCAACTTAATTAACAAATATGTTAAATTAAAGACTCCTGTTGTAAAGTCCAATGCATGACACTACTCTACAATGCTCGACAATTCACGAATACTGAGTTTCGGTGTGGCCGAAACCGAAACTAAGGCCGAAATTCGATTTGTTGGCCAAAACTAGCTGAAACCGAACCGAAACCGAAAGTTCGGTCGATCTCTAAGTTTATCATAATGTGACAAGGTGAAAACTCATTAATTTTAAAACAACTTTTCCGTACATTAGGAGAAAATCGGATGTGAGTTGTGACAAAAAGAACCATAATATACCTACACTATAGTGAATAATGTTATACGGATGAATTTTTATTATTTGTTTTATAAAGCTCATAAAATACTTATAAAAATCATCTAACTTATACGGGTCGTTTCAAAGCTTTCCCTTTGACGGAAAAACATGTAAAAGCAAATCAAAACTTGAATGTGTCAAAGTTTCATAATATGTTTCAAAGTTTTTATTCGATAGACAGTAAAGCGAAGAGCTCGGTTGTTATCAGACCAGGAACTTGGATTCGGGACGTTAATACTCCTCTTGATTAATACTGGATTTATTATTCCTTTATTACTGCTTACCGGTTTTATTGAACGTTTTAACGATTCTCAATTTTACTATCGAGTTTTTACGTACGCCTAGTTGGGTTAATTAGTTGGAACGATTAAATGGTATACGATCTCCCTTGATACCGAGGTATTGGAAAGTGGCATGAAAGGGGCTCCGTTTCTAAGGGTTCAGTATATTCATGTTTCTCACGGGTCATCCCAACTTGTACTTTAGTCGTCAGTAGTGCTTGAGACCAGTAATAAAATTCGTAACCGACTTCGTGCTTTGAGACCCCATTACTTTTCGGTCTCGATTGTTTTGATTACATAGCAGTCGTTAAGCCTTGTCGGAGATTATTGAGGTTGGGGATAGTTCATATTATTTCTGTTATAATCCTCCTAGTCCTACCAATTAACACTTGAGTAATGAGAATGAATAATACTCCGGCTTCAAGTAAGGAGTCTGAAAAAGTCTGAGAAATATGGTTGAAATAAAATTCAACGTATTATTTTATTAAGATAAAAAAATGAGAGGTGTCAAGGGACACCCGGATGGAACGAAGTTCCTTTCTATTTAAGTATGGTTTTTTGAAGTGATTCAGAAAGTTAGCGTGATTCAGAAAGTTGTACAGCGCCATCTCTGTAAAACTCTCTGAATCACTTCAAAAAGTATCGTACCAACATTTCGTAAGAAAATTTTCCTTCTAGCCCCCTTTCATAACGCGCGATAAGGAACTTCGTTCCAATACGTTGAATAACTGGAAAATGTTTTTTTTTCCGGTGTGTAGTAACCCTCGCGGATCCCTGAATCCTGCACATAAAACCGATACATATTCGGTGGCCACTTGCTTCGGCTACTCGCGGTAAACAATTTTTATTCGAACCTTACCGTCTATTATTTATCAGATGAGATTGTCTTGCGGCGTCCACTCGTAAACGGCGTTTATTGATGTTCCTACGAGATGTTTATAAGAGTATAATAACAGGAATGAGCGTTTATTCGATCGGTATATGTTTATCTAACATCGAGAATAGTTCGTTTTATATCAGAAGTGCTTGAGTGATGCGTTTTATATGGATGGACTAATTTTATTGTTTTGTGCCTGTTTGTAGCTGTTTGGTAATAAAGGTGCGACGGAGTATATAGTTGATCTATATTAAGATAACGTATATTTTAGTATGGCTATAGCGTCATCAGTGCTATGGTCAAGAAAATTCTGTGCAATGATAAGCTGTAAAGTGCTCCGATCTAGAGCGCATAAGTGCTCAAACTGATGACTGAAATTCATAAGATTCTCAAAGGTTTCCGAAAGCTTAATTTTAAAAAATCATGGTGTTACCAAACTGGTGTAAGGCCGACCGATTTGTATCGAACGTAGCAGCAAGTTTTTATTGGATTTGTGGGACTATTTTAGCGGTAGTGTACCTCTTTATAGTAATTAAGACACTGGCGTCCGTGCATCACTACATGGACTCACTGAAAATCAGCGCCATAGCTACACCACTACGGCGTTCCTCCGTAAGTTATCTTTGTATAAATTTTCCTATATTTTAATGTTCTCATGTTAAGTGAATTTGTAAATTCTTAATGAGAATAAATATCTAAAACCCAAACCCATTATGCTAAATGAGCTCTATTTTCTGGGCCGCTGGATACATGTGAACATTACAAACCAATGTAGTCGCAAATATTCATTTTTGTTTTCTCTATTTTTTTGTCGGTTTGAAAATTTTTACATATATTTTTGATCTATGTTCTTGCGTGTATCTAATTGGCATAGAAATAAACGGTTTTCTTTCTTTCTGTCTTTTTTTCTTTCTACTTCTATTCTACGGCATTCCTACAAACTACTATATTATAATTATATTCCAGTAAAATAACTGCTTCAGTGTTTTAAAGTTAAACAACATTATTTATTTTGGTCGTAAAGATTTAAAAATTCTAACATAGACATTAAGTATCCGAATGAAACACTCGGCAGTCGGCACCATTCCACAAACGAGACACGAAAATTTGTCTTTTGATTTTATACAAAGCCGATAGTGTTCCGAGTATGTGATAGAACGTGTTCCAACTACCTGTAGCCTACATACGCCTTATATGAAGATCGTCGTTCGGGCCACATCTCGTTATTTCTGTTTTATTGTATGAATACGTAATGTAATGGCCGCGATGGCACGTTGCGACACCGCCAATTGCCGAACTTAACGCTTAGTACGGTATATTGGCAAAGAATAGTCGCTCTGTGCAGTAGGGTCAACGGTGGCGCAAAGGTTAGCGAGCTGCTAAATCGAGTGCATTGAGTTGATATGTATGTTCTAAATTGCAATATAGATATTAGATAATCGTACTCTTCTCATTTTTGATTTGGCGATTTAGCGCTCAATATTGCTAAGTTGTACGCCAGAAACGATTTGTCGATAAAAATACTCCATACCAATGATATTATAAGTAAAAAGAGGCTCATTGCTCCATATGCAAAAAATACAGTGTGATGATATGACGTTAGATTAGCTTAATGGACGTCTTGAGCGTTTACGACATAGTGTAGCAGATATGAGAAAGTAATGCGTGTTGTATGAGTACAACCTACTATTAATGTTGAGTTTGGAAAGCTTTTAGGCTGAATCCTTCAAACGATCCGTGAGTCCTAAACGATTATACAGAGGGTTTTATAACGTCTGTGTGAATCACTACTGGTCTAAAGCTAGTTAGGCACAAAACTATTATAGCCAAGTCGAATTACCGTACTCAACGATACCTGATCTCTATCGCCATTAGAATTGAATTTGATAAGTAGGTATGTGGCATATGCTTGTTTATGAGGATCCCGTATCTTTATTATTCAAATCTGTTGACCAAACCGGTCAGCGTTGAAGATAATTGCGGCGGTGTACTTGGCTCCATACAGCGGTTTTTCATTTTAATTTATTTGTACGTAAATGTATCTAA
The DNA here is from genome assembly GCA_963932265.1 of Thymelicus lineola. NCBI lineage: Eukaryota > Metazoa > Arthropoda > Insecta > Lepidoptera > Hesperiidae > Thymelicus > Thymelicus lineola. The sequence continues at coordinate 1,179,348 of OZ010683.1, read as the reverse complement.
TGTGTTTATTTCTCACATTCATTAGTTGTTAATAGCTGCGGTACAGTAAAGTAGTGACAGTAGTAATCAAGATTAACCTGATGCGCAATTCTACTACATGTTTACGAAACTATTAATGTTACAGTTAAGTAGCTTGTACCTACATCTTGAAGCCCAACAAGACTGTCCGCGTGAAGCTGTAAAGGCCACTAGGGCCAACAGCAACTATCCATTCGAAAAAAAATTGAAGCCCAACGGCTTAAGTAGTCGTAAAGTTTATTAAAGCAAAGTGGGATTCAGTTACGAATCGGATTAGATGACTGTCCGCGTGAAGTTGTAAAGGCTGCTAAGGCTTACCTACAGAAACTGACCATTTGAAAAAATGGATTAGATGCTATCTTCGGCGCCTTGGAGGGCATGGTCGGCACTGTTTTGGCTGTATTCACTCAACATTTATTTTGTCAAATGTTTAGTAACTTCAAACATCCAAGTTGGCAATTGACAACTGCCTAAAGATTGGAGTTATTGGTTCCTGACCTCTTTACCGTGTCATTCTAATTAGAACTTAAGAATGATAAATGCGATACTTTTCGCGCCTTCTTTAGTAATTCGGTTAATCATGATACGGTTGACACATGTCAGAAGGTTAAGTTATCAAACTAAACTTTTAAACGAAATCAGTTAGATTCGTAGAATCGGTCAGAAGTTTTTTATTATATGGTCGGCGCGCTTCTAGCAGTAATTTTGGTAGTCATAATGTTATTTTGTTCCTATAAATACATATTTCGATTTTGCATAGAACTTGGCACTCATTTAGATCTCCATTTTCCATTTTCTCCTCTTTTTGCGGCGAAGCCCACAGCCAAGCATATTTTTTGTATTGAACTTGGCTCTCCTTTTTTACATTTATGTTTTTGGTGGGATTTTAAGTACGGTAACTTTGGATTGTTCTTTTGCATTATTATTGTCCATCTGATACAAAGTCCTAATCCATATTTAAATATAGACATAATATAACAATTCAAAGATTTAGTTTTGATAGATTGAAGAAAATCTTGACTACATCATAGAACCTCGTTCTAGGTTACGCGAATACGATTCCAACTTTAGTGCTTATATGTATTTATGAAGGGCTTACAGCCGCGCAACGCCTTCTACTTACCTATATGAGGCACGACTAAAATATACAAGTACCTATATATGTATTACTATATTACTACCACAGATTACTACGGATTTATATTTATGATTAGAAAGTTTGTTTGCAATTGAATATATCTTACAGACAGACACGAGATTTACATATTCATTGGACATAATATATTATAATATTACTAATAGACTACCGAAGGCAAACATTCTGGGCTTTACAAACCAAATGCGATACGCTTTGAACTATGAAAATATATGTATAAATTTTTCTATTCTTCATTCATTCATAATTAAAAATTTAATAAAAAGATACTGCTTATCAGGTGTAAAAACTTAATAAGTATCATTTAGTTGATTGATATGAAGGATTATCTTAATGTCCATAATATTTAATAATGTTTTGAATGACATAAACTTTCAGAAATCTTATCGATTCGTCATTAGGGCTTTATTTTAACATGAGTTTGATTCGACGACCATAAATAGTTGTGAAGGGCCATAAATGAGCTCGTATAAATTATTCATTGATCCACATTTGTCTAAGACATGAATTAACCAATTCAAGTATATTATGATTGCTGTAACTATTTTGTCTTCGATAGCTTTCTCACGGGTTGTACCAGTTTCATGATACTTTAGAATTTTAATGTCTATTGGAAACCTTATTAAAGTTAGGTTTAGGTATATTGTTGTTTGAATTATCTTTTTATCGTTATAAGATATTTTGTTTTGAAAGATTATTAAAGGTTTAGATGTCTGTGAACACTTTCTGACAGTATAACAGTTAGGATGGGATGCTAATAGTCCATAAAGTAGGCATAGTACGAAAAATTGCTTACCAAAAATTAGACATAATATGACAGTCTTTTTTATCCAACATTCAGCGGCAGATTCTGTAACCTCTATCCAAACAAAATGGACCGAATCTATGCTATTCGAGAAGTAATGTGGCGTTTCAAGAGTAATTTGACAAGAGATCGTATCAAAGTAGGTTACGTCCTTGCCAAATCGTATGACGGTTTAACAACCAGTCAAAAACTTCGGACACAATTTGTAACCAAATATGCGAAACCTGACACCCAATTTTTCTATATAAAACACTAACAAGCACAGAACGGTATTAGGAGGTACAGCCAGCAAAAGAGTTATCATGCCCTGCTTATCTAACTCTTTTGCTTTGTGTACATCTATACTACACTATTTTTTTTTTATGGAAATAACCGGCAAACGAGCTGACGATCCACCTGATGCTAAGTGGCTATCGTCGCCCATGGACATCAGCAACAACAAAGGCATCACTGATGCGTTGCCGGCCAAGAAAGAAAGAAGAAAAAGAAAGAAAGAACTGGCTCTCAAGCCCCCAGCCAGAACACGACGAGTCGTTTGGCGGCTGACTCATGCTCGAGGGTGGTAGCTATCCAGGCGAACCCCATGGAGAAATAATAATAGTAATAATGGTATTATTTAACAATTAAAATCGATATTAATAATAATAATAATAATAATAATAAATCTTTATTTCAGGCATCGAGGCCCATAACATAAATACCTTACAGACTAACATACATATAAAAATATAGACTTAAAAACTAATTCACTTCTTCGCGAAGTGAGACGCGCTTTCGGTGACTCCCGGTGGTCGTCGTCGACCACCAATATAATCCCTCCGAGGGCCCTACCACCAGCGGGCCGGATTTAGTCGCCTCTTACGACACCCATCCGGTGTGGGATTGGGGTTAGTATTCTAAGCCGCCCCAATACGGCTAAAATACGGCTAATTACTCGTAATATTGTCCACCAGATTACCATAAACAAAGCAGAGCCTGCTTAATTGATACGGCATCAGCCCAACTGTGGGACGACTTTTACGGCTCACGTGTCGTTAATACGAGGAACAAAATGTAGAAATACTGCGGCATTCGTCATAATTTTATGTTCTCATATGGTCATGGACTAGTTTTGGTACCTTTGGTCAATAATTTAAAAATTTATTCAGTAGGGCCGCATTTTTTACCTTGACTATTCTTAATAATTGTGCTAAGTATTTAAAGATTGGCTTTGCCCCAGGTGCTACAATTTGTTTATAGATTTAACCTATCCAAAATAACGTTCTTAATTTTTTTGCCATGAAGTAAATAATTGCGGGCCAATACTCACTGATCATGAATCAGGAAAACTGTAATGATATAAAATATAACTGAATCCAAATTAAGTAAAGTTAAAATTACTACTTTGACTTTGCCAAGCAAAGAATTATGTCAATTACAATAATACTTTGTCATGATAAAATAAGGCTGCGAATTTAATCATTAAACATGCCAATTAAATTATCTCCATTACAACAAAATTTAAAATCATGGCCAAAAAGTAACTAAACCCAGCACTGTCAACAATATAATAGCTTAGCAAGTAAACATTATGAAGGATTGCGTGCTTCGGCTGTTGATTGGCGGTTGTGTGGCATCTAGCATTACTACACCAAGACTACACCATGCCACCATGCCATATTACCACGGCATTGCTGATTACCTAAATAACCGTCAATAAAATCAACGGAAACACGTTGATTGCGAGAATTATTGACATACCGAAAACAACTCGTTTGCTATGAGTAGCGCGGCTTGCAACATGTCGCACCCTCAGTGGAAAAAAGGCATAAGATCAAAATTGCAATTTTATAGAAGAGCAAAAAACTGTTAAAATATCAGTAAGTAGTCAAAGAAATTTACATTATGATTTCTTGCACTAAACCGTTGAGATTAATGATATAAATTTGAAAAAAATTGAGCATATTATGCAGCTTTTTTCCCTCTTTCCAAATATATATTAATAGTTAACTAAAATTCAAAGTAACACGACTTAAGCTTTTCTCCACTTAGGGTGCGTGTCGGCGTGGCTGGAGCCGTAGCCCGTAATGCTCCGAACATTTCAAATTAATTGATGCTTTTTCTTATAAAACTCGTTCTGGGTACAACTAATGCGTACAACTTTACCGGGATATGTTATCTGTTTTAGTACGGAACTGTGGAGGTAAGTGCTTGTGATCAATTGCTGAAACTTACCGCAACCTAATGTTGATGGTTGAAAAATGAAATTAATGAAGTTTAAACTAAATATCATCGTTACTTTAAGTTACTTTATTCACAGTTATCACTTAAAAGGCTTCTTAGCAGTTACTATCGTTTTCTTGAGGTAATATTAAGTGTTAAAATAGGTAAGTTAAAATTTTGTGAGGTAAGATTGTTATAATTAAACGGCGAAAGAGTCAGGAATTTTATGATCCCAGAGTTCAACCAATAACTTGCTCATTAAAAAGTACCTATTTAATTTGTTATCCATAAACTTCAACTAAAAAAATATTATGATCTAATTATCATAATAATATTCTCACAACTTTGTAGCCTAGTTGGTAGCAGTGCCGAATGCTGGCGACTGGTGACCAAAGGCCAACGACAAAAGTGACTGATAATAAATCTATTATACAGTGTGTTAGGGATCGGATTTCCGATATTTTACCCACGTATTGTACTTCTAATTTTATCGACAAAAAACCATACAAAGGGGGGTCGCACCCCTCACCCCTCTGAATGGGAGCCATTTTAAAATTTCATATCTCGTATTTTTACGGGTTCATTGAAACTCTTTTTTTTATAATCTTATGTTATCCACATATTTGAAAGTCACCTTATTTTAAAGATGATGAAATTTGCTATCATTTAAAACCAAATTTGATACAAATTTACAAAAAATAATACTTTAAAACCTTTAGTCTAGTTCGAAAACTTGGTAAATTTTTATGCTTTTTTTTAGTTATTGTGCTCTACCTAAAAAACCGGGCCCTTAACCTATGGTTTTTCTTCTTCTAATTTGTTTGCAGTAAGCTGTGCTAACAAATAAACCTCAAATTATTACTGGTATTCACGCTAATAATTTACAAACGGGGTCTAACAACAAGAGTCAAAATTGAGAAATAATGACTCATTCATACAGCAGGTAGGTAGCATTACATTGTGTGTGAGCGAGAAAGATATCTTTACGATAAGATATGAGTGAAACATTTTTTATGAGTGAAACAGTTTTTTTTTTTTTTTTTTTTTTTTTTTTTTTTTTTTTTTTTTTTTTTTTTTTTTTTTTTTTTTTGGGTGGGAAATTTGATAAGGATTTTATTTATCAATTTTTGTTTTTAATAAAATAAAATTGTGTCCAAAAATTAGTCAACATCTCTATTGAATTTTTATATTGAATTTTTGTGTATGATTTTTAATGAATTGAATTTGTACTGAATTTTTTATTGAATTGCTATTGTTATAATAAGTAATTTAATTTTTTGCATGGAATAAAAAGGCTTTTTTATTTTTTTATTTTTTTTTATTTTATGAGTGAAACAAAAAACAAAAAAATGGAGGCTTTTGTTTTTGTGTTTCAATAACAATCAGTCAGTTATCCATCGCCCTGCGTTGTGACAACTACAGTGTACACCATCGCTCTACCGCTAGTACATTTCTCATATTTGTATTGCGTGCTATAGCTTACTCAGCTGCAGAAACACCAGATATACATTTTGTTTATGGTTTCTGCAATGGTAACGCAGGTGCTGCCGTTGTGGAATACCAAAGAAGACCTTGGAAACAAGGCGACCCCCCGCCTACTGCTCGAACTTTCACGAAAATTCATTGGAGGCTTCGCGAGCATGAATTCAAGCTGCTCCAATCGAAAGGTTTCACCTATTATCACCCGAGGAATGATCAGATAATTGGTCCTATTGTCTGCCCTGACCACTTAAACGGAGAGAGATTTTTGGAGTTTCTTTAAAATGATTTTATGGAAGAGGCTCCGTTCGTGTTCAGGCGGCGCCGGCAGCGGTGGCCTTTTTATTTGCAAATGGACGGAGTGCCGGCACATTTCTCCCTAAATATGAGGGCACATGTTCATGATAAGTATACAACATGGATTGGACAAGGCAGAACGATCGCCTGGCCGCCTCGTTCACCAGACTTAACTCTTCTGCACTTCTTTTTATGGGGAACAATGAAACAGAGAGTTTATCGGGAAGTTTCAAACAACAGGGAGGAGCTCCTTCAAAGGATTATGGCCACAGCGGCTGATGACATAAGAAACGAACGAGAAATTTTGATGAGAGCAACTCAATAGGTTGGATTGAGGACAATCGCATGCCTTCAAAATAAAGGCGGCCACTTTGAACAATTTTTGTAAAACTTGTTTTTTTTTTGTAAATAAAACTAACTTTTTTAATTAAATGTTGTTGTTTTAATTTCACATTATGTGTAGTTTTTGGCTCACACTCACCTTGTTATCGTAAAAATATCTTTCTCACTCACACACAATGGAATGCAACCTTATGTATGAATAAGTCATTATTTCTCAATTTTGACTCTTGTTGTTAGACCCCGTTTGTAAATTATTAGCGTGAATACCAGTAATAATTTGAGGTTTATTTGTTAGCACAGCTTACTGCAAACAAATTAGAAGAAAAAAAACCATAGGTTACGGGCCCGGTTTTTTAGGTAGAGCACAATAACTAAAAAAAAGCATAAAAATGTACCAAGTTTTCGTACTAGACTAAAGGTTTTAAAGTATTATTTTTTGTAAATTTGTATCAAATTTGGTTTTAAATGATAGCAAATTTCATCATCTTTAAAATAAGGTGACTTTCAAATATGTGGATAACATAAGATCATAAAAAAAAGAGTTTCAAGAAACCCGTAAAAATACGAGATATGAAATTTTAAAATGGCTCCCATTCAGAGGGGTGAGGGGTGCGACCCCCCTTTGTATGGTTTTTTGTCGATAAAATTAGAAGTACAATACGTGGGTAAAATATCGGAAATCCGATCCCTAACACACTGTATATATAAAAGAGGACGTGTGTGTCCCTATATTTCACTTTTCAGCCAATACTGCACGTTGCAAGCGCATAGTGTGTATATGTCGCAATAAGTACGAGACTCAAATCTCAGATAAGGGTGGTTGCAAGTTGATACCTATTAGGGTGTAGAAGATACGGGGTTGAAACGTGTTGAAGTGAAGCGCCTACTTTTTCGTGGGAGCAATGTTTTGTAGAGCCGCGCATTGCTGGTACATGACTAGGAAGCTATCCACGCAAAATTATTTGTTATCTGTCGACTGTCGCTTGAATGCATTCATCCTCTCTGTACTTTTTTTACAATAATAAAATGTGTGCTCTCGAAAAAGTTTTAATTATTCGCTGCAACAACCAGTTATTCCTCTAAAGAATTAACAGCGTGTGATTTCTAGAAATGTGTGATTATGATTAATATAAAAACATTTTAACTGTTCTAGATTTTAGAATGATCTAGAAATTTCTTAAATGATCTAGATTGTATGCCAATTTTCTGATCAATATAAAATGTTCTAGAAATTCCTCCAATAATCTAGAAAACTCCAAAAGTAGGTAATGGAACATATTACGCATTTTCGTCATTTTTTAAGTTAAAAACATGAACATTTATTTATTAGGTCCAGATTAGAAACAAAATTTGGAAGTATTAAGTTTTTTTTGGAATTTCATCCCTTAAAGTTTTGAAGTTAAGAGGTCTTTTTAAAGTGAAACTTTTATTACATCGTCTCAAACTTTTTGGTATGTGTGTCGCATGTCGCGTGACGGTCGGTTCTTAACTTATCGGTTCTAGGTAACGAAAGTACTTAGGATGACCTAGCTTTCAACATATCTGATTGAGTACGGGTGCTACTACATGATACATTCTGAAGGTCTGATGGTGACCAGGTATGTACTTATCGGTTCTCAGTAACGGAAGTACTTAGGATGACCTAGCTTTCAACATTTATCTGATTGAGTACGGGTGCTACTACGTGATACATTCTGAAGGTCTGATGATGACCAGGTATATACTTATCGGTTCTCAGTAACGGAAGTACTTAGGATGACCTAGCTTTCAACATTTATCTGATTGAGTACGGGTGCTACTACATGATACATTCTGAAGGTCTGATGATGATCAGGTATGTACTTATCGGTTCTCAGTAATGGAAGTACTTAGGATGACCTAGCTTTCAACATTTATCTGATTGAGTACGGGTGCTACTACATGATACATTCTGAAGGTCTGATGATGACCAGGTATATACTTATTGGTTCTCAGTAACGGAAGTACTTAGGATGACCTAGCTTTCAACATTTATCTGATTGAGTACGGGTGCTACTACATGATACATTCTGAAGGTCTGATGATGACCAGGTATATACTTATCGGTTCTCAGTAACGGAAGTACTTAGGATGACCTAGCTTTCAACATTTATCTGATTGAGTACGGGTGCTACTACATGATACATTCTGAAGGTCGGATGATGACCAGGTATGTACTTATCGGTTCTCAGTAACGGAAGTATTTAGGATGACCTAGCTTTCAACATTTATCTGATTGAGTACGGGTGCTACTACATGATACATTCTGAAGGTCTGATGATGACCAGGTATATACTTATCGGTTCTCAGTAACGGAAGTACTTAGGATGACCTAGCTTTCAACATTTATCTGATTGAGTACGGGTGCTACTACATGATACATTCTGAAGGTCTGATGATGACCAGGTACCATACTTATCGGTTCTCAGTAACGAAAGTACTTAGGATGACCTAGCTTTCAACATTTATCTGATTGAGTACGGGTGCCACTACATGATACATTCTGAAGGTCTGATGATGACCAGGTATATACTTATCGGTTCTCAGTAACGGAAGTACTTAGGATGACCTAGCTTTCAACATTTATCTGATTGAGTACGGGTGCTACTACATGATACATTCTGAATGTCTGATGATGACCAGGTATATATTTATCGGTTCTCAGTATCGGAAATACTTAGGATGACCTAGCTTTCAACATTTATCTGATTGAGTACGGGTGCTACTACATGATACATTCTGAAGGTCTGATGATGCCCAGGTATATACTTATGTTGCTATTTCTTGCTTTTGATAAACAACGACACAGTTAATCAGTCCGAAAAACTGATCAACGAGGATGATGCCATTTTAATACCCTAAATCGAATATTTATCCAAAAATTTTTAGTTAAATGTCTACAATACGAAAAAAAGTTTCACTTATACCGTGGTTTCATAAAACCACACAATCTTTTTTTGTGTTAGCTAAAAAATTATAGTAATTTATAGCTTTCACAAAAAAAAGAAACGTATACTTATGTACGCGCTTGAGAAGTTATACTTCTTTGGCATCATTAAATAAATATTTAACACTAGCTGTCTTGGCGAACTTAGTATCGCCTAATAATCAGTGAATGTACTTTGTTGGTACTTTTAACTTATAGTTTTAGGTTTAGGTTTTTTAGGGGAGCGGAGTGGGAGGGGAGGGGAGACTGAGGGGAGGGGTAGCGTGAGGGGTAGAGGGAGGGGAGTGGAGAGGAGGGGGAGGGTGAAGGTGAAGGGGAGGGGAGGAGCGGAGGGAAGGGATAGCGTGAGGGGGGAGGGCTTATGGAGGGGAGGGGGAGGGGGAGGGCTAACGGAGGGGTGGGAGGGGGAGAGATGTGGAAGGGATGGGGGAGGGGAGTGGAGGGGAGGGCTAATGGAGGAGAGGGGAAGGGAAGGGGAGGGGGAGGGAGAGGGACCGCGAGCGGGAGAGGGGGAGGGCACTTTAATAACGTGCTAGAGCACCAACAAAATTTTGTTTTAATTTGTTTGTCTGTCTATCTGTTTCTCTGATATCGGCATCACATGAAAACCTTTAAACTGATTTCGACGGAAATTAGTTAAGTTGTTCCTTATACTTTGGGTCATATTTTAGAAACCTTTCTTCCCGAAAAAAATAAAAGTTTTCCCCGGAAACAAGATGAAACTTTGTATGGAAAATTATTAATTATTATTTAATTAATATTTCCTTTAAATTTGCAGAAAACGTTCCTCCTTTAATTGAAGGAAATCATTTTTCGAGTTTTTTGAAATTTTTCATGAAAAAGAAAAAACAAATTATATAATATTAATGTTGTATTTTTTTCAAAACCCGCTCCCGCCCGGAGGAATGATTTGTTATTGTATCGTAGGTTTCAGTATATAAATTCCTAAATATAAGTAGTTCAATATAAATTAACCTGTTTTTAAATTTTCTTCTGTAAGGGGTACAAATATGATTAGCTTAATTTCCGCGTGCGAAGCTGCGGGCAACACAGCTAGTTATAATATAATTTTCGGGACTTGGTTGATTATGTTAGTATGATGTTTCATTACTTGACTACGCGAGTGGCACAATGGCTACCACGCCGGACCGCCCGCGCCGCCGCGCCGTTCGATTCGAAGGATCTTGGGTTCGATTCCCAGCGAGGCAGAAATTTCAGTGATGAGTTTTAGTTTCTGTTCTCGGTTTGTGTGTGTATGTTCTAGTCTTTGTTTGTATGATGTCTGTGGGATAACGAGTGTGTAGTATATAATATTAATGTTTAACCAATGTCACCTGCAATAAGATTTCTAGTGAGGAGTGTAAAACAAAGCATGTATTATTAATAAAATTCAGTGTAAAAGTATGGTAATAATAATTGATTGTAATTTGATACGAAGCGTGCGTTATTTACCGTTGTTGATTAATCGATACAAAATTCTGCCATTATCGGCGTGAACATCTAGGCTGTGATAAATAGATCTGGTGATCACTGGCCGGAGTGGCCTTTCACTTGACTTTCCTATAGTGTGTTGTAACGAAGGTAGTGATCGCGATCGCGCCTATAAACCGCCTAGTGAAATATATCACTGGTTTATTGTGATTTGTGACCGTGTGTTGACGCCGCGGACCGCGGTCGGCGCGACGTTAGCGCCCGTCAGCGTGACGGCCTGTGGTCCACTGCAAGAAAGCTATTGGAAACTTGAGAAATAACTTATTATTTCGTTGAAGTTATGTGGTAATTATACTATTTACTTCAGAAGGAATGAGTATTAGAATCTATATATATAAAATTGAAAAGAGATACACTGATTAAACAAAAATCTCAGAAACTACCGAACCGATTATGATGAAATTTGGCAGGGAGATAGTTTATGCTAAGGAGACGTCAGCTAAGAACGGATTTTTGGAAATTCATCCCCTAAGTGTAAAAATAGGGGTTAGAAGTCATTTTCATACAAGCCGACTTCGTCAGTTTTAGAGTTATAAATATGAAATTTTTCATGTAAGTTTATAGCAATAAATAAAAGTTAATTTTAAACATTTTTTTTGAAAAATTATCCCTTAAAGGGTTAATTTAGGCGTTTTATCATAGTATGCAACTTCGTTATTTTTGAAGTTAAAAATATGAAAATTTACATATTAGTTAAACATTAGAAACTTAATTTTAAGTATTACGTTTTTTTTGGAAAATCATCCCCTAAAGGGTTAATTAAGGCGGCGCAAGTTAGTATGGGAACTTCGTCAGTTTTGAAGTAAGAAGGGTGAAAATTTGTATTTAAGCTTATAGTTAGACACAAAAAATAATTGTATTACGGTTTTCTCGAAATTCATCCCCTAAAAATAGGGGTTGGTTACATACATATCAACTTTGCCAGTAAATTTTGCCAGTAATAACTGTAAAAGTTATAAATATGATTTTTTTATGTAAGTTTACAGTTACACACGTTTCTGTTTTTTGGAAAATCATTCCTTAAGGGTTAATTAAGGCGATGGAACTTAAGTACACAACTTCGTCATTTTTTAAGTTAAGAACATTTAAGAAACTCTTAAGTGTGCAAGTTAGTGTGGCAAGTTCGTCAGTTTTGAAGTAAGAAGGGTGAAAATTTGTATATAACCTTATAGTTAGACACAAAAAATAACTGTTTCATGATTTTCTCGAAATTCATCCCCTATGGGGCAAAACTAAGGGGATGTAAATATTTAAGAAACTTTGTAATTTTTGAACTCTGAAGTACTGTAAAACTTGATATGTAAGCTTATAATTAAGAACAAAAAATAATTGTAACAGGTTTTTTTAGAATTTCATCCCCTAAGAGGTAAATAAAGGGGTTGCAAAATTTTCAGGAACTTCTTCATTATGAAAATTAATATGTAAGCTTATAGTGAGAAAAACATTTTGTATAGGGGACTTTACGGATGGGAGGGGGAGGGGAGAGGGACAAAAAGCAGGAAAGAGACCGGGAGCGGGAGAGGGAGGGGGACAGGGAGCGGGAGAGGGATAGGGAGCGAGAGAGGGAAAGGAACAGGAAGTGGGAGAGGGACCGGGGGCGGGAGAGGGAAGGGACAGGGACAGGGAGCGGGAGAGGGTGGGAGAGGGAGCGAGAGAGGGAGAGGGACAGAGAACTGGAGAGGAAGAGGGGCAGGGAGCGGCAGAGGGAGAGGTACTTGAAGCTGGAGAGGGACTGAGAGTGGAAGGGGAAGAGAGAGAAAAAGGGAGAGGGACTAATGTTGAAATTTATAATCAATAAATAACACATCAATAACATATTAGAGCACCAAAAATTTGTTTTTAAAATTATTGTCTTTCTGTCTGTCTGTTTGTCTGTCCGGGCATCACATCAAAACCCTTGAACTGAGGAATGATTTGTGATTGTATCATAGGTTTTACTTTAAAAATTCCTAAATTCAATATGAATTAACCTGTTATTAAATTTTCTTCTATGAGGGGTACAAAATAAATATGATAAGCATAATTTCCGCGTGCGAAGCTGCGGGCAACTGCTAGTAATATATAAAAGCGGAAGGAAACTCACCGGCGTATTAAACAATAAATCTCAGAACTACCGTAACGATTAAGATGTTTGGCAAGGAGATAGTTTATGCTAAGGAGGCATCAGTTAATAACGGATTTTTGGATGGACCCAAATGGGTAAAAATAGGGGTTGGAAGTCAGTTGCATACAAACCAAATTCGTTTTAGAGTTATAAGTATGATTTTTTATGTAAGTTTATAGTAATAAACAAAAGTTAACACATTTTTAACACTAACTTAACTAACACTTTACCGTTAACTTTAACACATTTTTTCGGAAATTCATCCCTTAAAGGGTTAATTTAGGGGATGGAACTTAGTACACAACTTCGTCATTTTTGAAGTTAAAAACATGAAAATTTACATATTAGCTTAAGATTAGAAACAAAATTTATAAGTTATGTGTTTTTTTTGGAAAATCTTTATTGAGGGGATGCAAATTATTATAGAAACTTTGCTGGTTTTGAAGTTCAAAGGATGAAAATTTATATATGAGTTTATAGTGAAAAATAACTGTATTATGGTTTTCTCTAAATTCATCCCCTAAGGGATAAAACTAGAGGGTTGAAAATTCGTACAATACTTCGTCATTTTTGAACTCAGAAATGTGAAAATTAATATGTAAGCTTATAATTAGAAACAAAAATTATTTGTAATAGGTTTTTTAATTTATCCTCTATGTGGTAAAAACGGTGGTAGAAACTTTTTTATTTTCGAACTCAGAAATGTGAAAATTAATATGTAAGCCTATAGTTAGAAACCAAAATTAACATAAAGGGAGAGAGAGAAGGAGCGGGAGAGAGGGAGAGGTTATTGGGGATTGTTAGGTGATACGAAGTTCGCCGGGCAAGCTAGTTATAAATAAATAAATTACGGCTCATTTAGTTTACTGTGTTTCGATACGATGGAGTGTCGCCTTTATGGCATTAATTCCAATATCGGTCTATTATAACGTATATATCTGTTGGACCACAAAATAATCACCGTGTTCCTCGTGATTTATTGTATTTTGGACACATCAAATGTAGCCGATCTTAATTTGTTAGACGACATCACACATCATCAGAATCTATCGTTTATTAGCTGTTGAAAAACTGATGAAAACCTCAAATTGGTTTTTATTCTGATGTTTTAAGGTCTATATTGTTTTAATTTATGTAATTTAATTAATTAATTTAATTAATTTTGGTCGATATCTGCATAGTTTGTTTTGTTTTAGGTTAGTTAGTTATACGCCGTTTTATTTTCTGAATATTCAATACCGGCAGTTTACACTGCGACACTTTTAACTTGATTGTTTTTCCTACGTAATTAATATCTTGGCAATCTTTCTTTTCTGCTTCCTTTTTCATTTAGAAATCAATTAATTTCCTCAAAGCTCTAGATTATTGCCTCTTAATCAGCCTACCCACTAAATGCCTAGTTTGACCTGTGCAATTAATTTTATTGGACACCTATGAATAAATAGATTAAAATTAACTTTTTTATATTCTCGGCGCTGAACTTATTTATTTGAAAGCACGCAAAAGTTTTTTCTACCTTTCTATTTTAGTGACGGGTTTTAGGGCTCCTAAAGTATCTAAAGAAACAATAGAGAGTGCTACCTATCGAGAGTATGTCTGCGTACTTAAAATTTACTTTAAGTTGCTTCTTTAGAAATATGTATATTATTTCCACTTCCCGCAAAAAAGAGTATCCTTGATGACCCGTGCCCGTAGTCGGTAATTACAATATAATATGCATAATAATTAAAGTACAAATGTGCCATTAATTTAGTAGGTAATTCATAAAAATGCAGAGCAATTTCTTAAATGCCACGACGTAGATTTTTGATCTTTAATCGTATTTTAGAAATTACATACTTTTCTAATTCCGGTCCCAATACTGTACTTTCAAATTCTTCCCCGCTGTAGTAAGACCACATGTCCTTGTCACTTCCAAACAAACAAAATGAGTATCTAATACCTGAACTTAAGGTTAAGATTACCGTAAATTATGTAACGTTCTGGAGACACAGCTGTGATGAAATACGTACGTTTAATTTTAAAATTCTGATTTCGTCGATATCATTTCTCTTAACGGAAACACTTGGCCATTATGAGCTTGGTACCAGTATAGAATTTCTCTCGACTGTAAACATACGTTAGATAATCTTGTGCGTTCCCGCTATCACAAATATATTTCGCACTTAATGATATCTGTCTATACACTGGATGAAGTTACTGAATTTTTTTCTTTTGTTTCGTTCTGAAATCTAAAAATTGCATTACCTCTTTGAACTGTTGTGTGCATAACTTTGTAACGATAAAATGGATTCATTTATTTTTAATCGAAAGGCCAAAAATATTTTTTTTGCATTTCACACATCAAAATAAATCTTCAAAACTAGATTATAAATAATATAATTTATTTTAATCCGCTTGTAAAATATCGGTCATTTATCTTAGTATGTTTTAATACAGTGATCGCAAGTAATTTGAATGCTGGTGTCGCTAAATTGTGCGCGTTTCAACCGTACAATAAACCGTGCGATTCACCGAGCGTGGTTTATTGGATAGATGAGCTATAATGTATTCAGATTGCAGATCTAATGATTTTAATTAACCGTCTGATAGTTTTATGCCCAAACGTCTATACATTTTCCCGTCTCGCTCAACTAACGGTATCTACTCTTCGCTACAAATATTTTATTGGTGTCTTTGTGTACTTATCTACTTATTTATTACATTGTCAATATTAATGGCACGGTTGGATTTTTCTTTAATAACACGCGTGTAATAAAAGTTACCGAAATTAGATTGCGTTTACCGTCGCGTCGCCATGAGAACTGTGGGAGTATCGCTTGGCTAATAGCTCGCTGTATCTTACTCATTAGTATAAAGAATGCAGCTGCCACAATTAATCGCTTTTCTATGTATTAATTTTAATTTAAGCTAAATGCTCATAGCCTTACTTGCGTTGACCGTAAATATGTGACAGTGTTATGCAAGGTCGGACTCGATCGAGATTTCAAGTACGTGTAACGCTAGTGGCGAAAATTAATTTGCACTTCCGATTGTTATCTCATAATTTATTTTCATAACATATTTTCATATTTTGCTCACAATAGTCACAATGCTGTAGGTGCGACTTATTAACATTAATATTTTATTTGAGTGTTGAGTGTGTAAGCGTTTGTTTTTATATATTCGACCTCTTTTTTACGTATAATATCATTGATTCGACTAATATTATCTAGCTTCTACATGATTAGCAATAATTTATAGTTGATAAAATCTTAAAACTCAATAATTAGGTGCACATTAGCGAAATGTATTTGAAACATGTTTCGTAGTAATATATCGTTACTCATTCTCTTTATGCGGAGGACGCGTTTTTTGTGTCCGGAGTCCGGACAGATGGACGTTGTGTTGCGGATGTGGCCAAATGTGCATCACGTGCGTGGCAAGTGCTGCATGCTGGTTTGCAATCCGTCAGGGTTACGCAGTGACATCTACTATTTTAAACATTGTTTTACTAGCTCAAGACGCGACGTGAATTGGTGGAATCCGCTTTGACGATTTGGATTCGATTCATTTAGATTTATACAATACAATACAAAACTCTTTATTGCACGCCAGAATAAAATGTACATGTACATAACAACTACAATGGATAGTATACAATAGGCGATCTTATCGCTAAAAAGCGATCTCTTCCAGATAACCCAAAGTGGAAAACTTATCAAAGTTGACAAATAAATTGCTGGTAGAGGTGTACAAGATAATTTTTAGGAAAGACGAGAAGAGGTAGAAGATAGCAGATAAGATGAGGTCAAAGTGACATATAATGCAATTTAACCTGTTGTTTAAAAGAATGTTTAGTCTTAGCGTATCTAATGGAAACTGGTAGAGTGTTCCAGAGATGAGCTGAGAAAGCGGAAAAGGAGTATTTATAGAAGTTACAAGAGGAGTTAGGAGTAGATAAGGCGAGGTTAGAGTTAGAGCGAAGAGAACGAGTACTGTCGTGTAGCGAGTAAAGATAAGTAAATCGCTCTTTTAGGTAATCTGGGGCTAGTGGATTGAACAGAACAGAGTAGAGTAGAGAAAGAATATGAGTATTCCGGCGAAGACGGATTGGGAGCCACTTGAGCTTAGTGCGAAATTCTGAGACATGGTCATATTTACGCAACCCAAATATGAACCTGATACATAAATTTTGGAGGCGCTCAAGCTTATTTAGCTGCTCCTCGGTGACGTCAAGATAGCAGATATCAGCATAATCAAGGATCGGAAGAAGCAGGGAGTGTGCTAGTGCAATACCCTACCCTACCGTCATCATAGTCGTCTTAAGCTCATTTACTGGTTAGGAAGTAAGCGTAAAATCTATTGCTTTGTTTAAAATTCATATACAAATATAAATTATGCCTCCTATTTCCTTGTTTGAGTTTGCTCCAAGCTGGTTTGAGACGCAGCCCGTGAGTCGTATCTCGTATCGTCCCGTGCCCTATATGAAAGTAGGTACGACATCAGCGATTCCTTATCAAGAGAAGCAAAAACATGAATGAAGGGGATGACTGCTAGGAACGTTATTCCTGATCACTTGGTTTCGCGAAGAAAAATATCGTTGTGAAGAAATATGTGATCTGAGAGGAAAACTTTGCAAGGCATTCTTCTATACCTTCTCTTCTTCCTGTACAAGAGGAAGACCTCTACCAACTACTACTAAACCAGCCTTGCGTTGCACAGTTGTACGCGAGCCAACTTGTAATACATAGAAAAGATTTACGGAACCCAATTCTAGCGTAAACAGTACATGCAGTCGTCGTCTGCAGTCATCCGAGCACAAGTTTTTGCCCCACTTTTCGGAAGTGTAAGGAGCGTGCCATCTGGCGGATCGTGTTACACTATAACTCTGTGACCCCCTCCCCCTCCCCCCTGCACCGCCCCACCCCCGCCCTTCGTGACCTGACCCAATCGTATGTACGTTCTTTGAACGGTTTTGATGACATGTTTGAAGGGTTTCAACTGTTGTTGAGATGCCCTATTTCCTATCATGTGTGATTTGTAAGTGCTGGTTATGCCGTTTTAGTTTTCATCCTAAGAAAAACTTCTTTTATTTGCATCTAACATACATCTTTAACCAGGTAGGTAAATATTCAGGTGTTGAGAAAATCCTATATAAGTGCATCATAAGTTTGTTTAAAATAAAACTCAAAATGAAGTGTTAAAATACCAGCAACACAGTCAAAACACGAGCTCGAATCAAGCTTGTATACCTCGTTACAATACAGCAATAAATTAGAAACTTCGAGGTGTAATGGTAATTGAATAGTACTCCAGCGACGATATGAAAGAATATTTCGTAAAACCTCAATAGAATTAATTACTCGACAAGTCTAACGGCCATTGTTCCTCTGAGCGGAGGCCGCGATGCCCGCAATCATTATTCAACACGAAATAACACGACAATAAACGTAGATAGAAGTAAAAAGAAAAAAAGTGGCAATAAGTCGGGAGTAGAACGCGGACGCGCCGCGGCCGGACGGCTGGCTATAACGAACATATGTTAATTGCGCCAAGTATTGAGCTTTTTGAAGGCATAAAATTTTACAATCGCCATGGATAGAGCGATATTGTAAATTTTACAGTCCGACATTGCGGCGGCTTTTTTGGTGGCTGTAATTGCTAATACGTATTTTGTTACCCATGCTTTTCATTTATTACATATACTGTAATAGACCAGCATAGCTTGTTTGAGATCATCCTACTCACGTAAATTATATTTTCTTAATACACATAAAAAGTCAGTATAAGAATAAATCTAATTCATTATTTCTTGTAGAAACATTCAACGTACGACTATTTAGAAATAGGATTTTCTCACGTGTGGAAAAAAATACGAAATGCATTATAATTATAAGTATGTATTTCAAATGGCTAGAAATTGTGCATCACACAAAGACTGCGTCGCGCACAATGGTTAAAAAATCGGCAGTGCCCCGCGCGGGTACCTGCCACCAAATTATTTAATTCGGACCTTCATTAATCATATTTTTTGTGTGAAAGTCAGGTACGGGGAACATTGCGAGCAATGCTTTTAACTTCTTTTTAAAACTCACCCTCTAACTCGTATCACAGATACGGTCTACTCGTATGTTTCAGATTTTGGAATCGATTGTTTGGATAAAACTCGAAGGTCTCGCGATGTTCCGTAGCATTAACTTTAATTTATTTTTATGTATAATCAATTTACGTTCAATGCTTACAATGCAAAAAAAGAAAATGTTAAATATGTTTTGCAATATCATCTGAATTTGGAACTTCTATAAATCTAAATTGATACTGAACTGGTTAATATTTATTAAGATTGTATTATGTTTTGTTTAGTTTTAAAGTAAATTAATAAGTTTACATATGATATGATCAACTATAAACTAAGATATATGTATATGTGACTAACTATTTTTTAAAGAGAGAGGTAGAACGAAAACTAGTGTTACGAATATTTGATGTGAAATACCTATTTGCCGTGTAAATATTAATTACAACTAAAACAAAGGGTTCAACCGTAGACCTACCCAAGCGGAATCCTAAAACCTTTTTGATACCATTTTTGGATAGTGAAACAGTTAAGGCCACCGGCGAAATCCTCTTAATAAAATAAAAAGAGACGCATCCATTGTCTCTGGTTTTTGTAACGGATCGTGCGCACAATATTATGTTACGTCAGTCCGGTACCAGTACCTGTATGGGGTTGGCTTTTTATAATACGAATACTTTTATTGATACTCTTTTATATAGGTATTTGGTTAAAACCCAAAATAGCTATTAAGTAAAAAAATTATCTGTACGTAATTATAATGGTAAATTTTAATGTACGATAAATGCACGAAAAGCGTGAATTTTTAGATTAGTTCAATTATTATGAGTTACATTCACAGTAGTAGTAGATATAACAAAATACAAAATTATACTCGGGTAAAGAGATATCTAATAAGAATAAAAAAGTCGCAGAAACATTCAAGTTATCCATTAGTACCTATGTTACATAGTGCAGACTGAGATGGAATGCACCTCTGACTTGTAAGTAACAAAAAAAGGATTCCTAGAAGGAATTTCCTTCATAGTAGAATTTATAGTAATCATTCAATGGTTTTGTACGAAATTATGAACTTTATATAAATTTTATAATACTATTTATATCTACAATATTGTTTTGTGACCTTCTTTAATGATGCAACGAGTAACCACTTTAGAATTATACCTTTTTAAATGGAAATAAGGATTATAACCGCCTGCTACGACGCTACGTTCAGCTATCATATATTCCCTTCACAGCATTCAATTGGGAACAGTTGACAGGCACAGGTAGTGAGTTTTTTGTAATATTTACGGATATAACACCGGGTCGTTATGACGGCTATTATTTGTTGCTATGTCTCAGCATTGCAGGTAGAATGATGTTAAGTAATTTTATGTATTTGAAACTGAGCGAAGGGCTTTGGGTTAAAGATCAATGAGGAACAAAGGAATCTTAGCACCGGTGACTTTTTTATTGTTGACTAGGATATCGCCCTTGCTTCGCTTCGGGAAAAATAGTAAATAAAATATTGATATAATATAGCCTATGTCACTCGGGGATAGTGTAGCTTCCCAACAGTGAAAGAATTTTTCAAATCGGTTAGGTAGTTTCGGAGCCTATTCAATGCAAACAATCAAATCTTTCCTCTTTATAATATTAGTATAGATAATGTAGTCCTCATAAAATTATGATGGACTGGTGTTGCCTACTACAACTATTAATTTAACGGATTTTTTCTTTGCCGCTAAAGGAGGCACTAATCAGTTGGCAAAATTGCTCATTTTTCGATTAGATATACAAAATAAACGTTTCGTTGCGTATTCATTTTCTATGTTACATCTTCTCTCATTATAACCATTGTTCTTTCATTATGACACTGTTTCTTATTAGCACAGAATATATAATATGTATAAGTAATAGAAAGCGTACTTTGTTCAACTTTTTAGTTTTTTTTCCTAATCCTAATAGTCATTCGATGACTTATCATCCCCAACGGTCGAGCGGTCATCACTTACCTGTACTAGTTAAATTGAATTGATGTATGATATACTTAACAATTCTACTAATATCGTAAATGAGAAAGTATATAGGGATATTTATTACTCTTTCATGCAAAACTGAACGGATTTTCATGAAATTTAACATAATCTGGAAATCTTAAACCATGCTCTGTAACCAATAACAATAACATATAGAGCAGTTGTTATCCCGGAAAACGAGAGCAAAGTTAGGCAGAGCGCTAGTTTGTACAACATAGTAGTTAACTGAAAAATAAAATGTTTTTATACATTGAAGTATTTAATAATGTCATAGAGCAGACTTCTCGAACAAAATTTGTCTCACCGGGAGGTTCTATTTTCAAAATTGAGTCCCCGCTCTCCTTTCAAAATCGAACGAATCCATTGAAAATTGAAGCCGATCGTCGCCAATTCATTAGGACATACATCGTGTTTCCGGCGTAGGTTCTATACTAGTAATAATACTTCAATGGTTTTATAATTAAATTTATAAGAACATTGCACGCCGACGGGCGAGCCCTTGCACAGAGGGTTAGTTTCAAATTCGACAATCGATAGTTCGTTGCCTCCGTGTTGTATATACAAGTTCAGTTTGTCAGTTCAATAAACTTTACTGAACAGTCTTGTGTGCAATATCAGAATACGCGTCAATCCTATCAATGTTGATAGCAATATGTAAATGTAGATAGGTATAATAACATAAAATTATATATTTTTACAAACTTATACTTTAGTGGCCTCTTAGTTCTAATACAAAATATAAATGTGTAAAATAACTACGCTTAAAATGTCTCATCCAGTGATCGTGTTCTAATCGGTTAATCTAAGAAATATGCAAAATATTTAAGCGATTATAATGCAGTAGAGTTTATTATCTTACCTTTTTCCACAATGTCAAAGAAATATTAAATCAAAATAAATTTAAAATTTTGAAGTTTAGTAACTAACGTCTAAATCTAAATACAATCGAAAAACAAAACTTGTCGAATAATTTCCCAGTGAAGCGAAAATCAGTAAAACATGTACAGAGTACTTCTCGATAAAAATAGCTCCGAGTCTTTCCGCACTATATTATTCCGTGCTGGAAAAACAATTGAATTTCTCTTTATTTCCTATCCTATCTCCTGTCTCTTAAAGTCCTGTATTCCTTGAAGTGGAGAAGGAGGAAGGTGAAGTCAGTTGTGACAATGGTGCGATTACGATTATATTGCGTTTATTTTTTGCGAGAAAAAAGCAGGACGAATGTGAGGGTGGAATAGATGCGTTCTCGTTAATGTCGTTGGGTTCGACCTCTTAGAGCATATTGTATTGTGTAGCATAAAATTATTCGAGCTACAAAAGCACTCTTTCATGCAACATGCATGAAATCCATCCATCTTTTAGACCTTTGTAAAATACTTGTATTTTATGTTGATATCTAATCATGAATAAAATCATGGGACCACTCAGGCTTATTCATACGAACCTCTGTGTTCGCCTAGTGGTTGAAGCACTACTTCGACAATTCGCTGTCAAATAGAAAAAAATTGTGCTGAATGTGAACCATTCGGTCTAAGCCTCAGTATGAGATTATTTATTGAGATAGATTATTTATTCAAGTATTAGAAGTAATTTCACGCTGAAGTTTTTCGGTTAAATTAGTGTGGTAAAGTTTTAGTATCAGAATAGTAATCCTTTCAAATTCACAATTTGAATTATAAGCGTATTTTTATTGTATCCTAGAGAATATTTCCTAACAGAATATGGTGGTATCGAACACAGCCACCTCAACTGGCGTGAGGCAGGCCGGTCGCAGGGTGAGTGGGGGCGTCGGGTCGCGGCGATAAATCACGTAACGCTTTTTGTGCGCTCGGACGTGAGAACGACGCAAGACGCAAGACGATGCATCTGCACGTCACTAGTCACTACATGCGGACATAGCTGTTTTGTTACACATACATATTGATCACTTGGATACAAATACATATGTGGGATCGTAAGTTAGTGAAGAGCTCACAGCGGTTCAGACGCTTCATGTCACAAACACTATTCGTCTTTTACGCGTTAGGTCACATAACGTCGTCATGTTCAGTCACAGTCTGCAGCTGGATGCTTGACTAGTACATTCCTCTGCTTTGACTCCCAGTTATTAACGCCAGAAAGAGTAGACAGCCTAATGGGGGCCATACACTATCAAGTGTACTTATCAAGTCTGCAGTTTGACTTGTCAAATTTGCAGTTTGACTTGACGCGCCATCCAGTGTGCATGATATAACTATATGGCCAGATAGCTTACCGTGTCCATACACGATCAAGTATACTGGATGCAGACTGGATGCCGTGTCAAGTCCGCTTGACGCTTGATCAAGTACACATAATCGTGTATGGCCTCCATTAGAGCGTCAAAAAAACTACCGACACTTTCGTTAGTCACTAACCTTTCCACCTATCCGCAATAAAGTAACTATAGTATGGTGTTCGATCCCTGATCATAACGTCTCACCCAAATATGTACTATTATGTCTTTGGTGTCCAATTGTGTAAATGACATGCATTTTACATTTCACATCACATTTGCACACGTGTGTCAACATCTTGAAAGTAACTTGTTACATAGAATAACAAAGTGACTCTGGTTTTTTTTCTTTCACTGCCAATGTCATGTTATTATTTTAATAACGTTAGTGATTAATGTCATAACTATGATAAGTTTAACATCATTTTAAACTTAAACGGCATAATTCGACTAATATTTTGTTTAATCATCAGTTTAGTTTCTAGGCTCAAAATTGAGTAAGATAAAAATATCATCCGGAAATATGTTCATCGATTTTCTATTAAAATTAATTAATATTCTGCAACGGCTTTCTCTCTGATTTATCCTTAAACTTAGGTTAAGAAATAGTATATGCCTAAATTAATATTATAACCACAAATTAGTTTCTCTTCTTAGTGTTAATTTTTAGACGCAGTCAACACTAATTGTTTAAATAATATAATATTATAAGTTGTGTGAAATCCGCTGTAAATGTATGCAAAGTTAATTTATAACCGCCATTTTTGTTGTTTGCTCGCAATAAAAACAAGTGAAACGCTAAATTCTACCTGCGCCATTAAAATCACAAAATGTTGCGTTTCCCCATAGACTCTATATTCTATAGAGATTAAAAATAAATACTCTAATATTAAAATATAGAATAAATTAAGAAATAGAACTCTAAAACTGAGGAAGTTGGTTTGTATGAAAGTGACTTTCAACCCCAATTTTTACCCCTTAGGGGATGAATTTCCAAAAATCTGTTCTAAGCTGACGTCTCCTTAGCATAAACTATGACCCTGCCAAATTTCATTTCAATCGGTTCGATAGTTTCTTAGATTTCGTAAAGTTATCGTAATCAGACATTCACTGTGCAAAGCACTAGGGGTAGTTTCCGCAAAACACGGTAGTGCAAATAATTAAACAAGAATTCGCAGAGACTGAGCGGCTGGCGGTGCCAGCGCACGGTGTGGCGGCACGATTCAATGGAAAAGAGTGGGGCGTATTAAGGTCGTAGCTGACTTATACGACACCGCTCCCACCCAACCAAAGTATGAGAATTCAAATATAAACTTAAAATCGTGCTCTGTAGGTACAACTATTGAGTGGCAAGGTTGCGGTTAGCTTGCTTCCCGCGCGCGGGCTGCTAATTTTTGTTGTTACTGTAAAGTGCACCTACAGAGCACGATTTTAAGTTTATATTTGAATTCTCATACTTCGGTTGGATGGGAGCGGTGTCGTATAAGTCAGCTACGACCTTTAGTTTACCGTGGTGGAGCCTTATCGGTACGGTCGGCACGTGTTTTGATTTCGCGATTCCATTTGCAATATTGTTTACAAGGTCACCGCTTTGTCGAACGCAGTGTCTATGATTAATGTATAATATTTTTAAATGATAATTTGGGTAAAAATTAAGGTCATTTTTATTTATATATTTGGGCTGAGAATCGAGAACCTCCTGAAGTATGTCCCTTGTATAATACAGGGTGTCCCAGCGCGATGTGACCGCCCGGCGTCTATTGATTATGTGGACAAAACTATCAACAAAAACCATTAAAGTAAAGGTCTTATCGGTTTGGTTTATTTTTTATTAGCTTTTTAATTTTTTTTGTAGAAAAACCTGACTTGTTGCACTATTTTCAAAATTTTTTTTTTGTTTTTACATTTATTTTCATTCTGTTTTGTGTATTTACTAGCTGTTTTCATAGTTTATCTATTCGAGGTATAAAATCTACCTAAAATTGAATACGACATTTTTTAAAAAGAAATTAAGTGAAATTTTTATGAAAAAATTACCCTTTTTCATTTAATTTCGCTAAAAAGTTGGGAAAATGCCCTATGAATATTATTATTTTATTATTTATTATTAAATAAAATGATATTACCTACAAAATCTCATAAAAATGTTTGTAGTTATCTCAGTCATTTACCGAACTACAAACTCTTGAAGTATCCACCCCATTTTCGATAATAAGAAGAGTAGACTTTTAAATCCAGGCTAGTGGATCATTTGTCTTACTATCAAAAATACCTTTTGTCCTTTGATAGAATAATTTTAAAGGTAAGGAAACAATAAAAACAAATGGAAATTTAAATCATTTATTAAAAAAAATAGTAATTCAT
Source organism: Thymelicus lineola (assembly GCA_963932265.1). Classification (NCBI taxonomy): domain Eukaryota; kingdom Metazoa; phylum Arthropoda; class Insecta; order Lepidoptera; family Hesperiidae; genus Thymelicus; species Thymelicus lineola. Next base: position 1,153,792 of record OZ010683.1, on the reverse strand, counting down.
TCATAATGTTTTCGAAACGACCTCCATTGGCATTAATACAGGCTAAGGCTCAAAATGACATCCTTTGAGTGGTTCTTTGCACTTCCAAGAGGTTCGTTCCTATTTTTGTAGCATCAGCATCACAACTACAAACATTTTTATGAGATTTTGTCGGTAATATCATGTTATTTAATAATAAATAATAAAATAATAATATTCATAGGGCATTTTCCCAACTTTTTAGCGAAATGAAATGAAAAAGCGTATTTTTTTTCAAAAAAATTTCACTTAATTTATTTAAAAAAAATATCGTATTCAATTTTAGGTAATTTTATACCTTGAATAGATAAACTATGAAAACAGCTAGTAAATACAAAAAACAAAATGAAAATAAATGTAAAAACAAAAAAGATATTTTGAAAATAGTGCAACAAGTCAGATTTTTCTACAAAAAAATTAAAAAGCTAATAAAAAATAAACCAAACCGATAAGACCTTTACTTTTGTCGATAGTTTTCTCCACATAATCAATAGACGCCGGGCGGTCACTTCGCGCTGGGACACCCTGTATAACACCCTGTATATAGATTCATACCCACACCAAAATGTGGAATTTTTGCATTCTCTTATAATTTTATTCCTTCTGAAATCTCAAATTTACAATAACATTCACAAAATTATTTTGTTTCTTTTTTAATTATTTTCAGATCCATGGGTCAGATGTCAGCTAAAGGATTTTAAGATTCACAGAACAGATCTATCTTATTACGTAATCTGTGGTCGAGCATGATATTCATGGGCTGAAAAAACGCCACCCCTCACTATCGCATAATAGCAGTACAGGGGATATAATTGGGGTAAATACGGGCAGAGATTGGCACCGAGTGCGACGTCCTAAACAAACACCCGCTGAGGAACAGACGATACTTGTGTTAGATTTCTTGCATTTTAAGAGGGAATAATTTTACAATTGTATGCTATATAGCGCTGGCAACTTCGCTCGCGTAGAAGTGTCGGTTTAGATTCCTAGATCTTTGTATGGCATTTATATAGGCCTGTTTTACTAATTTTAACATTCCATGTAAAAAAAATTAATTAGAAAAGGAAATTCGAATTAACCATACAATATACATACTAAATCCCTTGAATAAGAGTACCATCGTGTCTAAGCTTGAGTTAAAAATCCCAGTGACCCCCGACATTAGTCTATTCGCCATAGCCTCATCTGTTGTTCAGTAGGTAAACGGGGTGAACCTCAAGCAGGGGATATTAAGGAAAGATGGACTCTTTGACACCTCAAAGATTGTTAGCTAATTATAAAAACTTGTACAAGAACTTAGTTACAAGAACACTACCTTCTTCTAAGTAAAAAGCCTAATTCAAGTCGTGTAAACTATTTCAAAGACTAAGGAGACTATCGTGAAGTCAAAGTAAGCAACGAAGCAGCGGTAGGCTCTGAAACATAAAACAATTAGGCAAGAGTTGAACCTCTCGAGTGAAGCAACCTCTAACCTACATCCAGTACTGCTGAAGTGAGTGCGATTCGCCCGGGCGCCGCCGCCTTGCCACCCCGCCGCCCGGGCGCCCGTGTGCAGTGTGCATCCTCTTCACCGCCGTGGCATCGCCCTAAATTCCACAAAGGACCACGTTTCCATACCACACTAGTGACATTGAGACTACAAAGCATACGTTCTTAAACTTCTTTCATGTACACATTGGATTAATTTAAAGCCAATTATTTTAAAATGTTGCAAAAACTATACGTGTTACTCCCGTGGATAGAAGACATTATTATTACTAGAAATTAATTATAATGTAATTGTTTATTTTCTTCATTATTGGGCTTGACCACCTTAGCGACTTAAAGTTTTGCTAGAAGAGTCTAATACAGTTTCTGTGGCACAAAAACTAACATTAAGCAATCTGAGACCTTTTATTAAATTTACCTAAATGTCTTTACAACTATTCAACTTTATATAATCTAACTTAACTTAACCATCTCTACCACAGACGATTGTTTTATAAAAATTGGCCACTAATTAAGAAAGTGAAATCACGCAGTAGACGCAGGTCCTAATAGCCAACTATTGAGTAAGTGGAGCAAGGTTCCTCTTTTGTGTCGCCTGAATGACACGCTCGAGTGTACCGCAGCGGAGAGGGAGGAGAGAAGAGTTTCAGCTGCGAGGGTGCAATAACAATTTGCTTACGTAACACGCTTGTGCTACACAAATGTGATCACGCGAGTGCTGTCGGCTTACAAGTACATTATTAAAACGGACGGCTTTCTTTCTTCATCTATCTACTTGATATACATCTTCTTGCTTTTATCTTTTACGGTTTATCTTATGTTATCTTTGTCTGGTCTAGGCTGTTCTGAATAAACGAGTACCACGTCATGACTTATCTTACTTTCTGTGCTCCTTTGTATAGGTTAATAATCGTCTAAAACAATCGAAACACTGATGCTGTGTTTGTTCTGGTGCCTTACCATGAACTCTAATAAAACGTGACATGTTCAGGACAGGTCAGCTTGTAGCTAAAACCTGACAGGCGTGTATTTCGTACCATGAACGTTCACCTGATGGCCTGCAATGCCTCTACTTCTGTCCGGCATCTTAGTCTATGACCTGCGCGGTACAACGTAGTGTTTAAGTACTCTGTGCACGGTACAAAATTTGTTTTACTTAGTTCGGAAATAGAGCGTTTTATCGGTTTACCGGTTTTCAAACCAATGCGTAATATTGATGTTTTTAAAAATTTAAAATAACAATCTCAATCTAAGATTTTGAGATTTGTTATAGAAACTTAACGGTCGTTATTTATTAAACTTAAAAACCGTTCGTTCTCTAAGATTACCAAAAAAATTTATCGCTATGTGATGCCTTCATTTTTGAACGTAATCTTACAACACTTGACACTTGACACAGTGACATGTCCAAATGTCTAATAAAATGTGTGATTTAGGAGCGATAATTTAAAATTGTTAAGTGCAATTTTGAATTTTTTAACGTATTTTCAAAGAAATGAAAGATATTTATTTTGTGATGCACCACCATCCACCATTTTCATGAATGCCTGTAGGTCATGTACAAGTCGAGGCGGATATTTACCTACTGTGATAATATGTAATTTATGTTGAATTGGGTTGGAGATGGGAACTTGAGTAAGAAAGTTGTTGAAGCCGTGTCAGTGTACATCAGAAGTAAATGCGTTCGATGACGAGCACCCAGCGATCAAAGGGGTCCACTGGAGACATGAGGGAGGGCGGAGGCGCTCGAGGACGAGCGCACGTTAGGATAGCCGTGCCGGCGAGCGACCTCTTTGGTTCTACAACGATCGATTGATACAGATGCTGATGATGTCATACGAGAAGAGTTATGAAGAAAAACTAAATATTTAGAATATGGAATATGTCACTTTATTTAGAACATTATACCTAATACGTACATAGGATATTCTAATTCTATCATTGATCACGGAGTAGTAGAGATTGTTATCGATGTAAACGTTAGGATAACTGAAAATATACTTATCTTGGTGCAAAGCAAACGGAATATTATTGAATAACCATTATCATATAATACCTTTTCTTCCACATTTATAAAAATATATGGTATATGTTTATAAAAATATACTATAGTAATATAAATAATAATTAGACCTTTTTATTTCTTAAATATAAAATTCAATTTACAATTTCATAACGACTAAAAAGCATGCAATGCAATCTATATTCTATACAAATAATAAAACTGAAGAATCTATCTGTGATTTCGAAATAAATGATTTAAATAAATAAAAAGTCTTCAACTTAAAGTCTTTGGGGTTCGTTAATCCTTTCCTTTATCTTAATTCTTGACTAAATTTAATTCAATAATCATTATTAGTTATATATTTCTTTGTTTATATTCCTTTTTTTATATTATACTCTCTTTGTAGAGTAAAGGCTCCTCCATTTTTCTCCACATAATTCTGTCACTCGCTTTATCAATCCATTCTTTCCCGCTGCTTACAAAATTTCATCGAGCCATCTCTCCGCCGCGCCGCGGCCGCCCGGCCGTTCTGCCTCTGCTTCTCTTGCCTATAGCTGCCTTCCATGATGTAATCTTTTTGAATGTGGTCTATAGTTGAATACGTACTTATAAATCCTGCTTGCTCTATTGGACGATGCTCTTCGGTGTACTTAGCAAGGCGTTTCTCGAGACAACAACAACAAACAACAGCTGGAAACAGCTTGTAGAGATTAGATTGTAGGCAAGGCAGATTGGTCGATAGCTAATATTTACCAAATACCTAATGTTCTTCAATATCATAAATTTATATTCAAACTGTTTTATATAACAATAACTTACGGTATAAAGAAATTATAAACGAAACAGCTAAAACAGGACAATTAAAGTTACTTTCGGTAGGCTGTAATATTTTGACGTTGACATAGGCCGCTTTCCGACATCAATACGTCAACAATCGCTTCATGGTACACAAATAGCAGGGCAGAAGAAGATTATCGAAGTCACGTGACCGCTGTCCTGTTACGGTCACGTGATCACTGGCTGACCTGTGCTTTAGCTAGGTCATGGTAGGATATAGCAGGACAGCTCAATTATTGGCTAATATTGGCCTGTTTTAAGATGTCATGGTAAGCCCCCTGTTAGCAACATTTTCTAACGATATTCAATGTCTGAAATGTGATGCAATGACCCCAGTATACCGCTTCCCGATTGAATCGCAAATCAAGACGCGAGGTAAACGCACCTACATTTGAAATTACAATCCGCGAACCAAATTCAGCAAATGATTTGTCTTAGGGTCGTGTAATAGAAAAAGCTTGGGATACAATTCTTTCTGTCTTTCTTGGTTTGCAACGCATGGGTTTTTTTGGTTCCTTTGTTGTTATTTATATTCATAAGAACCTAACAGAATGACTGAAGAGGACCGGGGTTTTGTTACACAATTGGAACAATAATAAAATTTAGGTCAAGCGATTAGGTATCTACCTATCTATTAGGTTTGCACACCATACAATAATATACATAAGAGAACAAGAAAAAGAATACAAAACAATGGGCGACCTTATCGCTTTGAAGCGATTTCTTCCAGGCATCGAATATCTGTCTTGACCAGGCATCGAACTTAAACCCCCGGGCTAATCAGACTTACTCTCTAATCTATTGACTACGCTGGTCAGCGAAGATATTTTAAAATAGATTTCAAAGGAATCCAAAACCCAAAAGCCCTTTTATTGGGTAAAAAGTAATTGTGTGTCAAATCACAAAATGTGTACTCGGCTGCAAAACACATTTTGTGTTAACCCTAAATCACTTTTCACGTTCGCGTACCGTAAAAGCTTTAACAGTTTTTAATAGCATTACTACCCATTACCGTCTCAGTCGGTTTAGCGGTTAAACACTGTAACCGGATTATAAAAAATTACTTCAACCGGCTTTAAGCTTTACGCTGTAAGACCTTCAGTTGCAGTTGGCTTACAGGTAGCCGTAAAGAGCTTATTTCATGCAAGTAAAGTCGTCGCAGTATTAAACTAGGATTATACAATATATTGTAAAGATGTAAATCTTATACAGTAGTCACAGCTGTTACTTCTTCTATGGGATTCATTATTTTTATTTTTATGGAAGTAGCAAACCGTGCGTCGCTCAAGCTGTGCAATTGCAGATAACGATGTTATTAATGGTCAAAATCAATAATAAAAAGCATCTATTAAGTTTTAGGCCATCTGTAATTATTTAAAACGCAAATACTACAATACAATACATATTTTAAAATGAAATTTTAGACAAACAGAAAGTCTCGTTTGTGCCATCTACTACGACATCCTATTCATAGGATATTCCCTTTGAATATTAAATCAAACGAAGGAAAAATATATTTTCACAAATAATAATAATTAAAAAAACTTTATGACTCAACCAAAGTTACTAGGGATGATTTTTCAGTTTTATCTATCACTTATTATACAACCTCTGGAATTTTCTGTACGACTAGGTTGTGTGTTTTTTATAAATATTGTATTACACACTCATACTCGTACCACAAAATACTTCTTAGTACCTATTGATACAGAAGAGTCATTCCGCAAAATCACAATAAATAGCGACTGTTGCTCCGACACAATAAAGTGTAATTCAGGTCGCACCGCGTTATTTGTCAACAGACGACGTAGAGACGTAGATGTCAACATCTAGACGTTGTCTCTCTTTCTAATCATAACTCTTATCCTCTCTGACAACGTGAGGGTTGTCTTCTTTTTTGTGATGGCATTGTATGTGTGATAGATTACGAATGTATGACATAGCTGACGAGGCGCGGCGGTGCGTGGCAACCCTTCTGAATTTGGCCCGACATGTCGAACGCGGCACATACTTGTAACTTCATACCGAAAGTGCGGAGTGCGCCAGGCCTGCTCATACCCCTGCAACAGGATATCCTGCGTCCCGTCTGACATAGAACACACAAATTTTCTCTTTACTGTCATACTAATGTCTAATAGAACGTCTTACCTGAAACTACCTATAACAACACGTCCGCCATGTGACCTTAGAACAAACATTTATCTGACATATCGCATATATCATATCGCTTCACAGACAGTCACTAACTAGGCTACGTGGTCATATTATGATAATGTATGTAAATACAGATAATGTAGGTCCCTGAAGACCTGCCTAGGATCAGAGCCAGTGAACAGCGAGCGCTTTGACCGCTCAGTTAGAACTGTACTCCGAGAGGGTTACTCGGGCGTGACGACTCGTTTTTTTCTTCTATAGGATGCTTTAATCATCCACATGTTGTTGATATGGCTGGAAATGTAGTAGTGATGGCTCAGTGGTTGGAAATTCAAACATTTGACTAGGTGGCCTATTTTAACGCCTATTTTGACGCCATATTATGGCCACGGCCCTATGAGTGCAACTTAATAACGTAAAAACTTTTCCATATCCTGTACGTCAAGTGAATTGGTTGACTCATACCATAATAGTGCTAGTTAATAAATAATTACGAATACTTTCTCTTACTCACCCTCAACTGGATCAAAAATGCACGGCGTTACTCAGTATCTTACAACTATTACCTGAATCTGAAAAGGCGTTAGCGTCTTATAAATGTACACGAAAATGAACTTTGATTCAGTTCTTATTAGGTATTTTTTCCTTTGTGAGGTGGTAGAATTATACCATTGGGGAGCGATCGAGGAAAATCCAGCGCGAAGGCTCCGATGCCTGCAATGAATGGGCGCCCCACCAAAAGCACAACCTGTTTGCGTCGGAATGCAATGTGCACTGCGCGACCCACTGCCCGAATGATTCACGGGCACGGCCGTGGCGTCCAGCGCACAATGTGCAGAGATGAATCAGTATTGTTTTAGGAAATAATAGTTACGTGTGATAAAGAGTTGCTTGTTAATAACATAGTAACTTTCCAAATCCGTTTATGTCATTACAAACTATTTATTCATATTTATTGCTAAGCTCTTCCCCTTAGATTACGAGTTCATATAATAACTAGTCTTCGTGATAAGACGTGTACCTAGACGCATTTAACACACATCAGACACCTGATTTAAACATGCTCTCCAAAAGATATTTATTATTATAGGTACTTACTTAAGTATTAAGGGGTTATATCAATTAAATAAATGAATATTATTTTGAATAAAATAGATGACTTTATTATTCTAATGATTAATAGTACTTGTACTTACCACAAAAGATATCATTTTATGATAATTACAGTCTTATTAAATACATAGTAAGTTCCGGCCATCTTCAAGTAAACTCAAGAAGCAATAATATCATAATCTGACCAAAACAACATCACAATGGCCTCAGAGAACGAACTAGTGAACATTGCGTCCAAAACAATAATTTTAGCACAGCAGTTAAATTTGGAACGTTGAACAAAAGCTATCAAGTGTACCCTCTTCATCCACTATTGCCCTTAATCGGTCGATTTAGTTTATACTTAGCGGCCGCCATATGTAAATGCATCGGGTCCTTCCGAGAAGCGCCATCTTGCTCCCTAATTATTTTTAATTGCCGCGAGCACAGACACGACGCGTACGGCCTTCGGAAAATAAAGTTTTTAAAATTTTTTTCGCGTCTAGTCACTGGATCGCTGATTACTCTGCGCGTGAGTCATGGCTCATGAGCCTTGCCGCCGCATAGGGCACGGTAGGCCGCAACTTATCGGCTTTTGTATTGATCGTTGTTTCTAGATAATTAGATTGTTGTTGTTGGTAATGGAAATTAATGTAATGGAAATTTTTTATTTGAGATTTTTTACAAACAATTTTGTGTAGGTAAACATAATAATAATTATGATATATGGGTAATCGATATTTTTCCATCACCATTAAATTCATATAAGTATGTAGAGATTTTAAGAGCTACATATAAAATTAAAGAAATATATACTAAATTCCAGCAGATAAAATAAATTTTAATCATAATTATTATTATTACCATTACACATGTTTGCTTACCTACTTAAAAAATATTTTTGACTCATTTAGCACAATACCAGCTTACCTATTGATGAAAATTATGAGTAACAAAAAAAGTGTACCTACCTTAATATTTAGCTAATAACAAAATTATCAGGGTCACTATACCTGCCTACTTAACTAAGTTTATTTACCTCATTTGATGTTACTATTTAGGACATGGAAACCTCTTCAAGCTTTTAAGTTGACAATTAAAGGTAATCGTCTTAAGTATATATAGTTTTCAGTAAAATAAATAAATAAATAAATATAAATAAGCCAAGAGATATACAAATATAATTATAATATTATATATATAAAAAAACATGAGAGGTGTCAAGGGACACCCGGATGGAACGAAGTTCCTTTCGATTTAAGTATTGTCTTCAAAAAAAGTGTCGTTCTTACGAATAAGAATCAAAAAGTGTCGTAAGAAAATTTTCCGTCTAGCCCCCTTTCACAACGCGCGATAAGGAACTTCGTTCCAATATTATAGCAGTAGAATACCCAATAATGTAAATGTGTGCAGCTTTTGTAGGCTGTGTCGGAAACTCCGAACTCGGAACACGAAGGTATGAGAGCAAAGTTACTAACATTTTATTTACTATCCGTCGGTTCGTGTGTTGTTTAATAATTTAGTTTTTGTACCTGGCGTTTATTCGTAGAATAGCAGACGATCGTAAATCAGTAATGGCGCCCTATTATTTGGGTTTGTTCGCATAAATTTCGGAATAGAGGGCGGTAATTGCAAGTCGGCGGTGCTTGCGCCGCGGGAGGCGCCATTACAGGCCAGATTACTGCGTAATAATGTGGTGTTGCCTTTATTTCAGTTCATCGAGTTAGGATTATTGGTTTATTAGGAGCTTGAGTGTGGAAAATATATCGTTGTTGGGAGGTTTGTGTGAATTAAGCTGTAACAGGCATGATCAATCATTCATGACCAAAAAATATTCCGGAGTAGTGATCGATATAAGTGACTTATGTCATAACGGTCTAGGCAAAGTAGGTACGTAGAATACTAGCTTAAGGTAAATACTGCTTTGGATATCAAAACAGTGGAAGCAAAATTTTGCCTCTTCTAAAACGAAAATTAGTTTCACAATTCTATTGTTCTAGATAGGCAGATTGCATTCAAATTGCACAGAAAATATACTTAGTTTAAAATATTCGAAAGTTTTTAATATAAGCGTAAAAAATTACTCATTTTTACAGTGAGTAAGTTGAAAATCCTACCAATTTAAAAGTTACAATTTATTCGTATGAGTTTTTATGTGTGCGTGCAAATTGTAAAGAATAAGTTTCCGTTGGTTTTCCGGAGCGTATGACATAAAGAGCTCTGCTTCGGTCGTAAGTGTTTTTTTTATAAAAAAAGCTGACCAACAAGTACCTACAAGCCATTTGATGGTCAGTGGTCGCCGTTGCCCGTTGACATCAGAAAAAAGAAAGAAAAAAAATAAAGCGAGTATGCCCCATTATTTCTGGCCTTTCGATTATGTGACCGAAATACGTACCTAAATACATTTTACAGCTAATTTGAAAGAAGAGGAATATCTTATGATCTATTTGTTGATCCATTCTTTATTATTTATTTATAATCTGTTATACCCCTAAATACAAAATCGTTCTCTGTCAGTCGGCCGAGAAGAGCGAGGGTGGTAGGTACAAGTATGCAATAGTAGAAGAAATGGAAGAATTATAAAGTTGTCTTGGATTGAAGTACAGTGGACCCCCGGTAATCCGACAAACATTTTGCAGGGTAGTGTCGGACTATTGAATTTGTCGGATTATAGAGTACTGCCTAAAACCCCCTATAATCCGGATTTTTTTACGAAAGAGTACCTTGTAATCCGACAAATTACAGATCCAATGATAAGATTCTATATGTTATATATATGTACTCTGAAGTACAAATCATACTTCATACATCAATCATACAAGGGTCATTCTACTTTTTAGTGCAGGTTTTTGTGTCCCCCGGGACAAAAAAATCTGGATCTGCCATTTTACTAATAAAATTAAAAAAACTTGTGCAATACGTGAAACTGCCGCATTATGTGCTTAACTTAAATTAGCATTTACTGATGAATATTTTACCTATTTTAAGATATGTACTGTAACAAAGTGGAGTTTTATGGTAACATAGTTGTTTTCCATAGTATTGCAAAGTGTCCCCGATCTAATACGCGGACAACCTTACCAAAAAAAAGTATGCTTCTTGCAGTGCAGTCCTGTGTCAAAAAATTGGTAAATTTATTTAGTTTATGGGCGTTTTTTTATGTTTTTACCATATATTTTTACACGGTTTAGTTTTTTTAAAAATAATTAATTGGATTTTGTCCCTAATGAACAAGATAAATACAGTATTACTATGTTACCGCTTTTTCAAGAAAACCATTAGAAGTTACACAGTACCGCTGGTCGCTTGCTCAATCGGTAGGTTGTGCATGACAAGAGCAGGGTGGGGGGAAAGGTAGCAAGCCACGCGACGTCACTTAATCTCTGTGTATGTTGTGAATCACGACGCGTGTGTTTATTTGGTGTGCACTTTGTTACCCGGTGAGAAGGTAAGTTTCTAAACTTTTACGTTATCTTTTAACTATTGAGACGCGGCATTTATGTCACTTAATTGTATTATATTGTTGGATTTGAAAATTACATGTTCATTTAGTAAATATCAGGTAGCATCATGATCTTTTACAACTGTGTTATCGGTCTACTTTGTTACTCTGCTGTGGTAACGCAGTTGTAAATATACTCTGTCAATGATTCTTTCCAATTTTATTTAACTTGATTTGTTCGTATCGACCCATAGGTTTGTATTTTAACAATTTTACATTTATTTACTGGCTTACTATAATTACTGAAGGTAAAATTAGTACAATAATGCGATGTTTTTATCTAATAAAGAACATCGTGCCGCTAACCCCAGCCGAAAAACAACGTCGGTAACGAAACATAGAAAATTAGACCCTATTAAAGAAGGGAAAGCAAGATAGGAGGCTTTGGAAAAGTATCACAAAACGGAACGCCTTGTCAAAGACTTCACGTCATGTGAACATCGCCAAATCAAAAAAAATGGCGGGTTGTTAACAGCAAAAGAAGGGCATTCGCGCCCTGCAATGTATTATAAGAAATACTCCTGAATGTGTGTACCTCGTGTGAACACACCACAAACAGGACAAAATGCACCAAATATTCCTGAAAATCAACCGATACCCAATTCTCGTTGGTTGTGTACACCTCCATTTTTTTCACAACAGAATGCCACTCCAAAAAACACTCAAGAACAGATGCCCAGACAATCACTATCAACATTGACAACGGTGACTTCATCTACATCAGCTTCTGTCTCTGTGAAGAATCGTGGACGAAAACAAGAAGTTACAAGTAAGAAGGGACAGACCTAAGCTCTAGAGAGAAAATGTAGATCTAAAAGAAAAGCTAGAAGCAGCTGAGCGATAATACCAAAAGTATAAGAAGAAGTGCCATAGATTAAACCGAAAAAAAGATAATGTAAACATAGAAACTGAAAAAACAGCTGAAAAGTACAAAGTTTTGACGATAGCAATAAAAAACATTACAAGAAAATAAAGAGTCGAAAAGAGAGAAGAATTTTCACGAAAATATTTGAAGAACAGACTATTGCGGCATCGAGGCTTGATATACTTCGAGAAACACTTGACCTGCAAAAGGGTATATTTTAGAAAAATTACACTGGCCCCAAAAACGACGACATTACGAGCAAAAGTCATTAAGTAAGGTCTGGAATTTTGGTAAAATGATTATAGTAATAGTATTAAATTATTATATCCATTCTTTGTGGTAACTAAGAGACTGATTAACTATTTTAGTAGAAAAGAATTTTCTATTAAAACAACTTTGTTACTGTTGAACAACTGTGTTACCATTATGTCCCTAATTCTAAGTAAAGGTTTTTCAACTTGAGTTGTACAATTGGCTTATAAATTACATTACAAGTATATGAGAAGCAAGATATTTTTGTTTTATCAATGTTAAATACGTTGCTAAGATATTTTTACACATAATATACATTTTATGTCAAATTTTTGTAGACAAAAGTGCACAACAGTAACATAGTTGTCTTTTAAATGTGATTTATCAGACTTAATAAAAAATAATATCTAATTTTAGCTATGAAACAGAAAGATTTATGTTTCTAAAATACGTTTTGTTAATTGTTTGTTTGTAATAAGTGACTAAAGGTACTCAATAAAAATATTTTGACTAGTAACAAAGTGGTATGATTTTTGTACCTTGGTCGACAAAACCTTTATTATCAGAAAAAAATAAGTGCAAAATTCACTGCTGGCAGTTAATTGCAATTGTGGGGGTATAATTACGCATAAATACAATTAAATTACTTCATTTATCTTTAACCATTAAATTTTTGAAACCTACTTTTATCAGTGCCAAAAACCTGCACTAAAAAGTAGAATGACCCACAAGCAATCAGAATCAAAACAATACCCTACGCGTCGAGCACAATTATAGTGGTGGTGCGTACAAGTTTATTCAATCATGCATTAGCGAAGATTGTCAAAAAAAATCAATAATAAAATAATAGACCATGTCGGATTACAGGGGGTGCCGGATTAGACAGGGGCCGGATTACCGGGGGTCCACTGTATAGCTAAAGTATTATTGCCTTTAAATATAATATTATTCTTTAAAAAAATCGAGTTCAGACTTCACTAACATGTTAACTAACTTCACTCCAATGCACTCTAATAATACGTTTTACCCTTTACCGAAAGCCAAAGTCATTGCGAGTTGACCTCGCTGTCTTTGCAAATTATATTAATACATCTGTTATTAGCTCCTCGGCTCGATTACCAAACGTCAGTCAAGATTACGAAATCCGCTCACACCGGGACGCGGCGCATTAAGCTCTCCTTTATGCGCTTGCGCATAGCTGCGGGCCTTTTTGCCAACCCGTTAGCTTGATGTAGGTAGTAGGTACCTTAGCTGTTGAAGTCGATTTGATTTGGTTGTGCCCTTTGTTGCCATGAAATAATAGGTTTAATAACATGCGGTCTTATAATATAGGTACAAGATTTTTTTAATATTTCAAATAACGCAGAACTTTTAGTAAGTTTACATTGTTCCATCATTTTTCTAGAAGCCCAAACTATAATATGCATAAATCAATTTTAGAGCCATGAACCAAAGATAGTTCATCACAAGGCATACGAAGCCGCCGATCTCGGGAGCAGTCATTAGCAGCCTTGCGGGAGGCCTACGGGCTGGATTTGAACTTCCGATACCTGAATTGTCCACTAATGCAGGTGGCATTAGTCCAAATTAGAAAGATATAATTTTCATAGCCAACTTCTTTAAATTTCGACCTTCAACTTCACGATATACTTAACAATAATTTAAGAAAGAAAGAAAGAACGTCTTTCCACTTTTCCCTCACAACAATTTAAAGCATCTGTCAATGTCATTACATTTATTATTTTTAGCGTAGTGGAACACGCCGAATATCCACTAGTTTACAATAAAAATAAATGAATGTTTGAAGAGTAGGTAAACGTTAAAAATTAAAATACATAGTTGAATTGCCTCCAATCAACTTTATGAAAGTCTGCAAATAGTCTGCAGCTACGTTTATGATATTTAATGTAGATAGTAATGCAAGAGATTTTGATTATATAATATTTTACTATATTTTGATTATATAACTAGCTAGGCAACCAGTTCTGCACAGGTTAGAGAATACCTATTTTTGTATTAGATATAAGTTTTATTTTTAAAAGATGATCTGAGGAGTTTCTTTACGGCTTTTCTTCTCCTCCATGACAAAGCACCTTTCCGAAAAGCTGGTAGATTAAAAAAATGAAGTGCATAAGAGTATCAGTGATACCTACATGAATAAAAGATTATTTCATTTCATTGCACTAGCTGTTGCCCGCAGCTTCGCATACGGAAATTATGTTTTACTTTATTTGTACCTCTTGCAGAAGAAAATTTAAAAAACAGTGAATTTATATAGAAGTACCTACTTATATTTAGTAATTTGTATACTGAAACCCACGATATGTAATGTCGGGCATGAAGAAATCCGGCGACTCTACGTCTATTACTGGCTCAACGATATTACAACCAAAACATAATACAATCCATTTCGCGTTAGATTCTAGAAGGTTGGCGGCTACCTGCCAGGTGTGTAAAGATAATCTAACTCTGGATTAAACCGGGTGGTACTACTGTTATAATGTGTACTTCCAACGATCTTCAGTAGGAGGGACTGTTGGTCACACCAGGTCGTCCGTTATTCAGCAGGCTGCAGAGTGCACCATGAGCTACAGAGGTTGACTTCGGCTCATAGATAGATGAAGCCGATTACAGTCCCGTTTATTTATAAAATATGGTTCCCTAAACATCTAAAAGAAAGGACGAAGGTGATTAAAGGGTCTAGTCTTATCTCGAGAAGTGTGTTATCAGATATAACAAAACAATAAGCTAATGACAACTCAAAATGTTCCTCGTCAGTGCACAATAATGACGGGCGGCCAATGACAGTAGCCGATGCCATTTGGTTCGCTTTGTTTTTTTTTCCATTTGGACGCGGTTTTTTTTTATCCTATTCTGCCATTGTCAAGTAGGACATTTGTCAGGTTAATTTGGGTAAGTAAACGAAAGCATTGGCTTTCGTTTGGAATTTACGGGTGACTACCGGCTTTGGAATACAAACGATACTTTGAGTGACAACATTTGGGTAAGTAAATCAATAAAAATAGGTATTTCTTAATATAAATTGTTAAGACGAACCAACCACCTGAAGGTAAGAAGTAATTAATCGTCGCCCATGGATATCACAGCATGGTATCACAGCAACACCCTAGGCATGGTTTCGGGCCGCTATAACATAACAAGAGAGTATTATTTTTAAATAGAACTTAAACTAGCAGTACTAATTTATAAGAGGTACTACATTTTGATGTGAACCTTTTACAGACAGGTATTAACAAAATTTTAAGTCACCCTTCAACAACAGAAAATTAAATGCAATAAATATCGAAGTAAGTTTTATTTCATATAACGTGCGAAAATCCTTATCCCAAATTTTTACACACAACAACGCGTCCTTAAGAGCTTTGAAGCTCAAAGAATTAGCGAATACCAGCGGCCGACGCGTAAAAAATGTATTAGATATTAAACCAAACATAAATTCTCAAACTCCATTAAACCAACACGATTTATTTCTTGGACCTTACCGTACGTAAAATGTTATAACTCCCCTGTGTTTGCGCAAGTGGATCTACTCTATATCGGACCTCGAGTCTGAAAAATACAAAACTATTAGGTGTAAAACCATTGCTGATTTAAAGCTCTGCTAGTTCTACACACTCCAAGCAAGGTAGCAATGTATCGATGTATCGAAGAAATACGTTTCAAAATATATTTTGGGCTAGCATCGAAGTCAAGGCGCAACCTCACACACGCTCGTACTGTGTCCGCATAAATCACACACGCGTATTCTCAGGTACCGAAAGTTAATTGCCTTCGTATGTTCAATGTTCATAAAGTTTCTACCTGTGAGTGTGAGGTAGTTGGATGTGGACAGGCAGGTTAGAAATAGTTTTTTTTATTATAAAATTTATACTCCGTACTCGCATTAGTCTTGCGCCCGCGGCGTCTTATTTTTTCTTTTGTCCCCGCCATTAACCTTATGGTAATACCAATTAGCAATAATATCAGGCCGGTTCTATATACCTGTCTGATTATAATGAAGCAATTTATTAGAAAATAATTTCGTTGGACTACAAATTAAATGAATAATCAGTTACCATGCCAATTTGTGTTTAGAATTTTAATGATAAACAATGGGATTTGTTCTTGAATAAGGATTTTGATTTTATAATAAAAGGTGAAAACACACCACGCTTGCTCTGCAGTATGAATGACACTTTGAAGTAAGGTGTTACTTTTGTATACAGTTAATTCCTTACAGGAAGTATACACTGTTTTACGCAACTAGTTTCTCTTCATAATTGAGATTTCAACGTACCCAGAACATTACAGCAGTGCACAAACGTAATGATGGAGAGATTCAGGCCAAGCGTTTATAGCTTTTGATACCTGATTTAAGTTGAACAAAATACATAATAATGCTTTAAGTGCCCTCCGAAGTACATAAGCGTTCAAGAAATACTGCCACTAATACCAATCATACTCATACTCTATTGCCACCCAGCATAATTGGATCACTTAACCGTAAGCCGTAAGTGAAGGGTTCATACAGAACTGTATTTAATCCGTGACTGCGATTAACGTCAGTTACAAAACAATAATAAGTTGAATCCAAAAAAAATTTTTTTTTAAACGCTTTTATTTCAATGTTTAGTTTATAAAATTAGCTACAAGTTGTGAAAATTTCAAGTCTCTACGTAAAATAGAACATAGAGAATTATGCGTCTAAAGTCTGAAAATCGTTTTTTTTAATTTAACAACAAATAAACAATGAAAATTAGTTTAAAATATGATTTTCGTGTATTGTCATCGGAAATACACATGTCTGCCAAATTTCATCAATTTTCATTAAAGGGAAGTCATTCAAATTAACGTTACAAGATTTGATCCTTTGATCCTCCGAAGTGAAGCTAAATATAAAAGCGATTAATAACCTTATTGCCGTGTAAATAGAGTAGCATTTTGATCATAATATTGAAGATTTGATGCGTTGATGCTCCGAAGTGAAGCTAAATAAAAGCGTTTAAAAATTGAATGAAAAGCTTTTCATAATTACATAAGTACCTAAAGTATAAAGTTTGTAATCGCATCAGAAATCGAATGTTATTTTACAAAAACTAAACTAATTCAATATCTAATTCACAACTAACATCTGCTGGATCAGTGTAAGTATATAGATGCATTTACTAAAATTAGTGTAATTTTTGGTCGTAAGATTAATATGTAGTAAAAGAAAAGCAAAAGTTTGAAGGTTCCCGTTCCGTTAACATAATAACAGGCTGTACAGGCTCATGCAACTGTGAAGTTAAACGGTCAGGTTTTTTGCATCACCTGAATTCTAAAAACTGGAGAGCAACCTTGGCCAGCGTTGGACTGTAGGTTCTTTTTGGTCTTGGTAATATTGGGTCGCAATGACCATTACACAGCAGGTCGTAGGGGGTGATCTACGGTCTGTGTCAATTTCTAGTTTGGTGACGAGTAATTTAACAGGGAAATCTTAGTGAAATTAGATCATTAGTTTTCAAGTAAACCCTATATAGATAAAATATCAGTTTGTAATAGGAAACTTCACCAGTTTATAATTAAGTAGTGTAGTAGAGTATGTACTCCACTGCCATCCTAAGCCAACTGCTGCTTAGAAATAGACTTTTTGGATTACGAAGAGATTTGTATCCTTAGCGAGCGTAGTCCTTAGTATGCATAAACTATTTTCAAGGCATTTATGTCATTGCATCAAAAATAAGAGAAACCTTTACTTCTGTATAATATTATACTCTAATAATTTTTAGGGTTCCGAACGAAAAAAACGAAAAACGGAACCCTTATGGGATCACTCGTGTGTCTGGGCGACCCCCATTCACAGTCAATTTTTTCTGGAACTACTGGAGCAAACGAGTTGAAATTTGGTACAAATGTGTTATTGAAGTGAAACTTCTTTAGAATCGTTAGTGATTTGAAACCGGATGCAACGACAGGTAAGATAATATAACCGCTAACTTCGTCTTTGAATTTAACTTTTCCGTAGCTCAATGGTCAGGACGTAGATACACAATACCTGATGCGCAGGTTCGCGTCTCTCAGTATTTCTTTTTTTTTAGTTTTATTTTTTTTTTAGCTTTATTTTTATACTGTTTTTAAATACTTTCAAATGCTCTTTTAAATATTTTCAAAGAATTTATCAACAAAAAATAAGAATTTCGTTCTTTCATTCTGTCAGCGACCGACCGATTATACAGACAGTAAAAATGCTAAGTTGTATTCATAGATGGCGCGCGGAATAAGATAGAAGGTTGTATTCATAGATGGCGTGAGGAGTAAGATAGTAGATTCGTTTTATTGCTAGATAGATTTTTAAAAAGTGCTAAGTTGTATTCATAGATGGCGCTTCGATTTATTGCTTTAAGATTCGATTTATTGCTTTTTCATCTCATTATCTTGAAACCAAAATTTTGGAAAGTTTCACTTCTACCATGTGTGAATTGCACACATTTTCTTTTTTTAATTTTTTATTAAATAACACATTTGGTAAGTACAAAGTACAAATAATTAAATTAATGTGTTATATAAATTTAATGAGTTATTTTGTGATCCAAAGAAGAAGGTGTGAAGAAAACAAATTAATTTTGAAAAAAAATTAACAAAATCAAAATAAAAAACTGTTTTGCAAAGCTTATAGTGTGTCAAATGAAAGGGCTTATTGTAAGGATCTCAAGTAAGATATATTTTTGTAATAGTTCTATAATGGGTAGATATAAAATTATTCAAGGAAGAATTCTAGAATTTCCAGAAAAATACAGAAAATAGTTATTTAGTTATACACATATTACAGGAAAACCAATAAGAAGTCTATGGTATTGAAAAAGAGGGCAAAAATAAATAAAATTGAAAAATTACTGTAAATACTTAATCAACGTACGGAACCCTCTCCAAGCGAATTTAACTCGCATTTTTCAAGTTATTGTTTATAAAATACATATGTACATAATTACTTCATAAATTAATTGACGTTATTAAAAAGTTTACCAGCCGCCTATAAAGTGGCTCTACTCGAAGTATCCGAGTAGATAGAGACAAACTGTTTCGTTGTATTGTCTGCGGGGTGAGGGGTGAGGGGTGAGTACCGCCGGTGAGTACCTGGGACCCTCAGTAATTTTAATTGACAAAAAAACTCGACCCGACCGATTTTACACAGGGAATTTATTTTATTACTCGTATTAGTTACCAGCGTGTGTGGGTGGGTTGTCTTGCAGCGTTGGGCCGCGTTTATACACACGTTCGTTCTAATTTCAAAAAGAATGACGTTTTGTTAGGGTATCTTCTGTGAAACTTAGCTGGCTGGTTATAAGCTTATGTATGGTTCTGTCAAAAATATTTTGGAACGAAGTTCCTTATCGCGCGTTGTGAAAGGGGGCTAGACGGAAAATTACGACACTTTTTGATCCTTACGAATGACGACACTTTTTTTGAAGTGATTCACAGAGTTTTACAGAGATGGCGCTGTACAACAAAACAATACTTAAATCGAAAGGAACTTCGTTCCATCCGGGTGTCCCTTGTTTTTCTCCTGCAAGTGCTTAATGTATAAAATTATTCTTTAGTTCTCTAAATCCTGATTAAATTCTTTAAAATAAATATGAATAAATGTTTATAGCTCCATTGCATATTTTGTGTAAAATAGTCGTTTAATCAAAATAGAGAATATAACGCGTCAATCGATAAAAGGTGAAATTGTGTAGATTATGGATTCATGATATTAAAGATAATACAATAGATATAAAATATGTCTCTATAATATATATAATACCTTTCTTTAAACTTTGTACCAGTTATAAAAGTGTAACGATGTGAAAAAAAGCAATTTGCAGAATCGCACAGGTAGACGCGCCCGAATAATACACTTCAGTCGTGGCGCAAAAACTCAGTAATGAGTGCAGTGGCGCATGGCGCATGCCGTGGTGTGCGACATTGTTTAAGCGCGACCTCGCTTACCGTATTAATACATAACTATAACAGGTAAATATCATTGTTCTGAGATAGATTTTAATAAGGAAAGTGCGTCAAAGACCAAACTTTGAAATACATACTAAGAAACGGACGTAAAAAGTTTAGTAAACACGATTGAAATATAAACTTAACTTAATATTTTACGTGTTGTAAATATTTCTGCTACCGACTGTAGACTTTTATCGACACAAACCGTTGACTTACTCCTTTTGAAAACATCTGCTATGAACCAACACTATTTTTGAAATGTAATGTAAACGGTATTTGCGCTGTAACTATAAATTCTTTATTATCTAACAATAATACGACCTATACTACTAATATAATAAGAACAAGAACGCTATCCACTGACAAAAAGTAAATACAAATGGAAATGCAATCAGTGTTAATAACTCAAAGCGGCAGTCGTAAGTTGTTGTGAGTGGTCTCGATCGGCAGACGCGCCCGAACAATACCCGATTTCAGTCGAGACGCAAAAACTAAGTAACGAGACCCACTGCGTATATTGCCCGCTATTGTCTATGTGGAAAGCATTACTTATGAGCAAAAAAATATGTACTATAGAATATTTTTGCTTCTAATATTCGAAGTCCTTCGATTTGTATCAATAACAATGTGGGTAGTTTGGTGTTAGGAAAGCTCATGGATGGCCATAATAGAATTCTTTGGTGATTAATATAAGCTAAGAGTTTATAAAATAGTGATAGGCAATATCGAATAAATTTATTATGTTGTAAAAATATTTCCCCCATTTGACCTTTGTTTATAATGACGTCTGATTTAGAGGCTTATTTGTGAATTTAACAACTTTCTATTGCAGGTCTACTTTGACATAGACGTTTTGGATGCCAATCAATATCTATAAAGATCCTATAAGATATTTATGATGGTTTTAGCGCCCAGCTGGTGGTCAATCAGGTAATATGTTAATAGGCATGTATCGATGAATGAACGGCGTTAGGGTGAATACATACCGCGCTGTGGTAGAGGTACGCCAAGCTGCGGCTAGTCTGTTCGTCATCACATTAATATGAATCATATTCAGCGCAAGTTAAAGCATTCTCTTTTTTAACAAATTTTGAGTAACTATGCCTGGAAATACCTTAACTTATTACGGCCAGTTACATAGGTACTGTACTGGGAAGTAATATTATTTGGATCACAGGATCTAACGATAGGAAAATAGGTTAAAGAATTTCGTAGAGGATATTTTGTGAATTAAATTGTTCTGGTTCTGCGTTAATTCTTTCTTGCTATTATATTAGGACTATGACTATGTGGACGACATTGCAGTTAAATGTGCTACCGTATCAATATAGGATCGTATCGTTAGTATATAATATATAGCGAAAACGCTGTAGACGCTCGTGTGCAAGCGAACTTATCGAGGAGACCGATGTTGCTGAACGAGTTAAATCTAGGATAAAACAATAAAACTCTAAACTCGTCCACCGTCCACCGTCCACCGTCCACCGCCGGACCAGTCCGCTTACGTAAAGTGCACTCGATATTGTACGGACAGGTATGCAAATAAGACGATCCAATGAAGATACTTTTTTTAATTAAAACCAAATTTAATAACTCAGCGGAAGCGACCCAACAGATTTATGAAATAACATAAAACGTTTCGCCTAAATAACCAATTATTGCGCTCATAGAAATGTGTAATTATGTTAATAATAAAATTAATGATGTAACTGTACCTGTGATCTGGTACATCACGTTCTCATCACCGACCGCTTCATGTTTGTTCAAACTTGTCTTTAATTAGACAACCTTGTTTCCACTTTTATATTTACCTAGTAAATGGTCATGCTTGTGCTTGTCTGAGTCTTCCACTGAATTAATTGTAACATTATTGACTCTTATTTAATTATCCTAAACAACACGTTTATACTTCGTATCATGAAAAGCGTTTCTAAAGGTAATTAACTCTATTGTTTTAGTTTTCGCTTTGTAAAATTAATACCACTGTTTTATTACTGTTTTATTATAAGGAATTGAATATTAATTTCATACAGTTCTATCAATGAACATCACTATATATCTTAGTTAGTTTTCAGTTAACTTGTCTTCGCATTAATTTCTAGGTTTACAAGAAGCAGGCTTGTTCCGAAGGGTACCTAATATTAACTATGGAAATCTGATTGTTATCGTCACATAGCCATAGATATACGTATTAACCATTGACTGTAGATTTTTTTAGCAACGCATTTAAAGACATTGTCCCACAACTTGAATGGAAACCTAGGACAAATAGAAACGGACATTTTGTTTCGCTTGTACAAACATAGAATCATAGGTGCTCCAAAAAAATAAAATAAATGTGCGACAGATAGGGAAATACGATATGTTCACGGAACGAGGCGTGGATAAGATCTGTGATACCAATCAGGCGTATACACCTAGTAAGTGATATGCAAATGTTTATGACACAGTCGAAATGAGTGCTACGTAAATTTCCATGCGTCGGCCGCCCGACCACGAGCTGCCCGCAATTGTACGTATATTATCGTCATTTTATGCTAATGTGGACATCTTCGACCATTAGACGAGCTGCGGAGAGATAAATTATACGATGCGCGGGCGCAAATTTAGTATTATTTCTAAATTTTTTAATTCTCGTAACGGTGATGCCGTGTATCTTGTTTGCAACGTTCAAGGAAAGTATGTTACCATTCTATTTGGTATTCCTACTCGGAATTGCTTTTCGTTTTTATCGTTGCGACGTAATTATATTTGCGACGCCACTTTGATTCATAATAATCGATCGGTTGCGTAATCTTCAGTGATGTGATGTTCGTATGTGATTTTATTAGCCGAAGTTTTGCAGAAGTAAAAGGTATTAAAATAGGCGCAATTCAATCATGTCTATCGTTTGACTGGCAGAGTTTGATACAATGCATCTGCATATTATTATGAAGATAGTTACAATTCAATGTTTCCTTTGACTTTTATCTATCTACTTTTGTTTATTTTTATTCATGTTATCGCTTAGTAACATTAGCATTAGACAAATAGCCTTAAATTCAAAAGGTAATATTATGATTTAAGAAACAATGTCTTAAGTTTTTGTTAAAACATCTGTGTAGAAACCTGACATCCTATTTTTGTAAAATATTTGATCATAAAATCAAATTACTGAGACACCGTATGATAAATTTTCCAAACGAATCAGTAAGTAGGTTACAAGGTAACGCGGGCAAATTATAAATCTATGAGTCGTCCAGACCCAATCACACGCATCGAATCAAAACATTTTGTACATCTCGTTGTAGTGTCCAACAAAAAGCTGGCACGATCTTCCAATTAAAATTATTAGGTACTGACGCGTTTTTTACGATTTGTGGCATATAATAACAAGTAAACGTGGGTCCGATGCGCGATGTTATATGATCGGAGTTCGGACTGACCGCCCGTAAAACTTGAATTACAAGTCGTTTATTTTATGATTCGCCCGTTTATTTATAAGTGCTCAATAGATCTATGCGGTACTAGATACTTATTAAATGCCTGGCCGTCAATACAAATCTATTTCTCTCTGATCTCTGATCATCCCAGATTGAGATCTCGTGTTCATTCAATAATACATAAAGCATCCATGATTTCTAACATTTTAACGTTATTGAACCTACACAGGATTTATGCTAAAATTCGTTATTTCCTCGTCAAGAATAATTGAGGATGGGGAAATTTGTTAATAAATTTGATATCTCTATTATTCTAGTGGGTATATCCATTATGTAGGTACCTGGTCTCTAAGACTAAGCTACAAACTAGCCGTTATATCGTGCCATTTTCTAGGTTTTTTTATGCATACTTACTGCTAATTTGTTATTTCCGTCTAAGAATCTCAATAATATTTATTTTGTAACTGAACATGGATATAACCAGTTACATGGAATAGTGCCGAGTTCAGTGCGTAAAGGTGTCTTTAGTGTAGTGTGTCGTGAAATGAATAGAAAACGATCCAGACGTAAGGTAGACAAGCTTATCTGTCATTAACGTCAACTGTCACCTGTCAAGAGTTTCTCCCCGCTACCGCAGTCTCACCCAGATCACGATTCATGTAACTGGGTAGAAATATCGGTATTATAAAATTGGTACTAATCGTAAGTGCCCGTTTCATTAAAAAGCATCCAGTATGATCTAGGTAGGTAGCCATATACACAATTGTACTATAAAAGTAACAACCTTCAACAAATGACCGGTCGCAGGCGTACTTAACAAGTTTTATTGTTAAATACAAAACATTAAAATTTTAATTCGGAATCCGGGGCGAAGACAACGGGCCGCACTGCCTCATCTGTCAAAACCGCTCAATGTTTTTAAAAAGGTTTAAGATCGCCCGACCTGACTTGTTATTGTTATTTATATTAAGACGGCCCGAATTGCCTGGACCCTTCGCACTTGGCGTGAAAAAAATAACAATTACGACGAGCAGGATTCGATTCTTATCGTGATTGAGTGTAGGTCGATTTTTGATCGTTTGCGAGTCTTAGTAAAATGTATCACTAAGGGTATGGAATGCAACGGATTGCGCGACTCATGTAGGTACACGTTTTTTGTGCGCGCGCGAGGGAGACGCAAGATGGCGTAAGGGTCGTTTGCAAAGTGCACTAATGGGAATTGTATGTGAGATGTATTTCAACCGAGTATTATGCGTGCTTCATTTGAGTTCGAAATTCAAGTCTGTGTTGTCCATTTGCAGACACCATTTTGTTTAGTCGTGATTGCACATCTTTTGTCCATTATATATATTTTTTTCGTATTGCTGTCTACTACGAGTTAAATTAAGGCAGAGGAAGGGACGAGTCCGCCTGAGGTTAATTTTTTTCTCTTTGACGTAAATAGATGAGGTCTTTGTTAGATTAATGAAGTTTTGGTTAATTGTGTTTAGGTTTAAGTCTATTTTTGTAATTTTATCAGTATCGTTGTTATCAACGAGTCTTGTTTTTTTGAAGGTAAATAGGTATTGCGCATAGTTCGAAGGACCGATAATTTTATTGTTGTGGGAGCTCCTTGAATGGCACGCACGTCTTTGGAAAAAGGAGTCTAGGTGGACTGACTACCTGAAAGCGGGCATCCACTATATTTAGAAGGCTCAGGATTGGTCACTGGTCAGAGTGGCGCAAGTTAGGAAAGGGATATGTCTAGTAGCGGACCTCCAAGGGCTGATGGATGGATGGATGAAAATATCACACAAACGAGCAGACGAGTTTCCTGATGATAAGTAATCAACATTGCTCATGAACATCAGTAACACCAAAGGCACCACAAAAAGGAATTAATGAAAACACCAAAAAGGAAACGACTCTTTCTATTCTTCAACTTCTACCTAGCTCTCCGATACTATTAAAGAAACATGTAAAAAAGTTTGTGGTCGATCTATCAGCGTTTTATAACTATCATGACTATTTTCGTGACTATTTCTTTTTTTACCCCTATTTTACCCCTTAGGGGATGAATTTCCAAAAATACATTCTTAGCTAACTTAGCATGCACATCATAAGTCTTCTTAGCATGCACTATCTCCCTGCCAAATACCATCATAAATAATTGATTCGGTAATTTCTGAGATTTTTCGTTTAATCAGCGGTGAGTCTCCTTTCGCTTTTATAGGTATATGTACACATTATAGATAAGTATATTATATTATAAAAGTACAGTATAAAAGTATATTTCATGTTCAGTATATCTTCAATCTAAAATTCAACCCTGAATTTCCGAGAGAGCTTCTCAATGAGCTTCTTTGTCTCGCATTAACGACTTTGAGTTTAAGCTGATAGATAAAAAATGCAACTGATTCAAAGTCTAACGCGAAGCCGTGAAGTGGCACAATGGGTCACATTGGGGACTGGGCGTCCTTGGCGCCCGATATAGCCTGCCGTGCGCCGTGCGCCGCCCGTGCCCTCAGTCGCAAGCCGTAGCCCACATAGCTCCCTAAGCAAACTAACGTAAGGAACTAATTACGAATTTGCGTCTGATCTTATGTACAGACAGCAAAAGAGTTAGGTATGCAGGGCATGATACGAAAACGTTTTACGTTTAAATGTAGCATTTTTTAATAGAACATTATAGAAGACCTTGAATCTCTGTAGGCCTTGAAAATATCTTTACACATGTAGGTCTCTATGTCCGTGGTACGATTAAAACGCTAGCCAGCAACATCCTGACCCCGTAGCTCAGTTAGTGAAGACCCCGTCTATCAAGCGCGGGGTCAAAGGTTCGACACCCAACGAGGCATTTACACATAAGTACCTCATATGTAAATGTTTAAATTCCGGAGATTCATATCGACGAGTGAAAGATTATATCGAAAAACAGGTGCCTCGTAGGTTTTGTAGAGAGTGTAGGTATAGGTAAATAAGATAATATATTTTATAAAGTGTTAGATTAGAAATTTATTCATCATATAAATTATCATGTTTTGTTTTTGTCCACACCAAGTAGTTTCACGCAGAATCTGTGATACGCGTCAAGAAAAAAAGATCTGCTGAGAAAACAATCTGGATACCTCATGCTCATGCATTTTATTGTAATTATAAATTGAAAAATCTATGTTCAAATATTAATGGTATTCAATTGGAGTCATTATTAGTTTTCAAATTACAAACATCCCCGTTTTTGGTATTTTGTACCATTTTAATGCATTATAACGAAATTTAGTCAATTAAAATTTTTGAAAAAATTCTAAGTTACAACATTTTGACTGTTTAACGATGTTACCGTTAACGCAATCTCTGTAGCAAGCTGCACTTCGCGCTATTGTTGTTCCTAATTTCAGTCACAGAGCACTTATTACCTAGAGTCATTACTATTATACATAACGTGAAACCGCGAAAAAAGTCGCAATTATAACACTTGGACTAAGTACTTCCGTGCTATTAGTCTGTAGTAATTAATTCAGTCGTGCTGAACGAGTACACTTACTTTGCAGAGTAGGTTTATTAATTCTTTGGTTTTGATATAAGAATTGCTGAGAATTAATTTCGTGAATGGTGAATTAAATACATGCTAGATTCTAGCAGCTAGAGCCTAGGATGTATATTACGCGTTTTTCATGTAACTTTTGGCAAAGTAGCCTATAATAAATATTTTAATACGAAATGGAATGAAATGCATAACAAATTTACACTAATAATATAAAGCTGAAGAGTTTGTTCGTTTGTTTGGTTTAACGGTTTTCATACAAACCAACTTCTTCAGTTTTAAGTTATAAACATGAAATTTTTTATGTAAGTTTATAGTTATTGAAAAAAATTAATGTTAAAACATTTTTTGAAAATCATCCCTTCAAGGTTTAATTTAAAAAATTTATGTGTTAGCTCTAAATTCGAAACAAAAATCATCCCCAAAGAGGTAATTAAGGGGGTGCAAGTTAGTATGGCAACTTCGCTTCATCAGTTTTGAAGTATTATAAAAAGGGTGAAAATTTGTATATAAGCTTATAGTTAAGGGAAAGGGGGATTAAAACAAGGATTGTGTTAAATTGCAGGATTTAAACAAGGAGGGGGAGGTGAGGGGAAGGGGGAGGGGGAGTGAGATCAGGATCAAGAGAGAGAGGGAGAAGCTTATACATAGTAGAGGGAATTTAATGGTCTCTAATTTGTTAAACCAAAACTATAAAAGTTAAAATAACAAATTACATTCACTGATTGTTAGGCGATACGAAATTCGCCGAGACAGATAGTTATTAATAAAAGTACACACGGCGAGGCATTTTTTGTCGCTTTTTTTAAGAAATATTCAAACACTAATAGTTGTTTAAAGAAGCAAGCGCGATGGTTTCGTCAGTTTCCAATAAAAAAACTAATAAGAAAATAAAACTGGAAAAGAAGAACTTATTTCACTTTCACAAAATATAAATCCCAATCTTTATAGTATTTTTATGTGTCGTCACATCTTAATAGTATCAAAACATATTTTATAGTTTTCTCTGCCCATATTTACTCTGTGCTAAAGTTTTAGAAGGCTGTAAACATTTAATAGGGCAAGTTTTACGAGGGACGGCGGCGGAGGGTAAAGGGTAAGGGGAACTGTTCAATCTAAGCCTGTATTTATATATTTTTAATGATCTTACCTTACCAACCTCACCAATACAATCCGATCCGTAACTATCTTGGTAATTTGAGGTTACTATAGTAATTGAGTGGGTCAGTGTTGTAATTTTAGTTTTTATGGCATTATTTATATTAACCTGTAAATGAACAGATACTGTATCTGATAGTATTAGGTATAATTTACCGCCCCTGGACTGAGTGACATCCATCAGAGGATCTGACGCGTTGCCAGCAAAAAGAAAGGGAAATTACCCCAGCTAAGGATTACTTTTTTAGTAGTTAAATAGTCAAAACGGAACCCTTATAGTTTCGTCATGTTCGGCCGTTCATGTCATGTCCATCCACAGCATAGCGCCGAGTACTAGAAATTTATTCAATCTACAAAGTAGACTAAAATCTTTTTAGTGAGTAATGGTCGATGAACTACAGAATACTACGATACATTGCGCGTGGTATGACCCGCACTTGACTGGTTTTTTTACCAGTTTAAGCGTTTGAAAAACTACAAAATAATAACTGCAATCATTTTTAATAAGACGTCTGGATATTGTTGTAGGAACTGCATAATATTATGATTGATTGCTTTTAGCTCGAATTGATTACCTATTTATAATATAATTTTTATTATGACAACACTAACAATGAACAGAACATATATATATATATATTCGTTCACTGAACACTACAAAATGTTATTAAAAAGTGTATGTTTGTTTTGAGGTATTTTATGAATTGAACTGTTACTGATTCACCGACAATGCGCGGTCCAAACCAATACATAGACATAGAAGCATGAAACATTCTACACAGGTCCTGTAATATAGGTACGTGGAGGAGCACTAAGAAAGGTTTTTTGTAAAGGACTACAATTGAGAGGCTAAAAGTTTGTATGCCTATTTGCATGTCTATATAATAACGACTAGCCAGTCTAAATCGGTTTAGAAGTTTTTGAGAAAACCGCAAACACAAACATACCATGCGGTTCGAATATACGAGTATAACCTCCTTTTTTGAAGTCTTAAAATAATATTTCTGCGGACAAAGTCGCGGGCACAGCTTGTCTCAAATAATAATGTTCAATCTTGTACATCGTATGTGCAAAAAATAAAGTTCTCATAATAAATGTCTGTAAGTGACCTCAATGTCTAAGGCGGTACGGGTAACATAACCTAGTAATTACGGATGACCTTTGCGGCTCATGTGGCGAACAAATTGACCGTATGCCGACCGCTGGGTCTGCTCTATGAGGTTGCATCACTTCCACTTCCACTTCGACCTATCAGCGACTAAGGCTGCGGGCACGAGATCTGCGACTTGCGGCGCGATGGCGGTTGCGGCGCGGCGCGGCGCGGGGCGATTAGCAGCGGTGTCTCTCGGGGCACGAAAAAACGGTCGATCAATCGCGCTAAAGTAGTGTTGTGAAGAATGATAATATTATAATCTGTTTATTTATAGTTTTATTGTTGAAGCGATGGCGTAAAGTGACTTTCGGAAAAAAGTGACACTTGGTTTTCATACAGATGAAGGTACATGTTTCATCTATTCGGTTGTGAAAAACATGAGTTTGCGTCGAAGAGAATTATTGGAACCTAGTATCCTGATGAGAGCTGAATTATTATTACCAAGAAATGGTTTTCATCCAATAAATAAAGGAAGAAGTAATTTAGGCGAATTTCCTACTCTTTATAACTAAGGTGTCATTCAAAAAATATTAAAACTATACGAGTATGAGTACATTTTAATTATATTTTGGAGAATATTTAGAAAATATTTATATGGTGCAAGTTTTTACTGCCCCATATAGCAGCGTTTGATGGAATACACTAAATAAGTTCTTCATTATAAATTTCCATTACTTTAAAATTATAATTCAATACAATTCTATGTACTATCAATCTAGTTTGTTCCCATCTCTTCCGCGCCGCCGCGCATCGCCCCGCACCGCCCGTGCATCGCGCATCGCGCCGCTCGAAATCGCAGGTCTCGTGCCCGGTCCCATAGTACGCCATACTATTGATTCCATCGCTTCAAATCGCCGCCGCCCCGCAACCGCCATCGCGCCGCCCGTCGCAAATCTCGTGCCCGCAGCCTTACAGTTATGAGTTACTCTAGCAAGGGTCTGTGTCACCTCGTCTTCTCTCTCTGAGGACTGTCGTCTCTCTGTGTGAACTGAGTTTACGTCACATTGACGTCGCTCGGATGCCTTTAGGATGTATTATAATTTCCGAAAATAGTGTTATCTTTGAACATCTATTCTTCTTCTTCCTTCTTTCCCGTCATTCTTAGCTAACATTTTATACGTCAGCTAATAAATGACTGAAAGGTCATCTGATAGTAAATGTTCAATGCCGGCCATGGATGGACGTTCATTGCAAAAAATAATACTGAGGTACCCAAATACATCAATCTTTAAGACTTTAATTTTATTTGAAAATACCTATTTTAAGTTACACTACTTACCATCAGGTAGGCCGTATGCCTGTTTGCTCGTCGTTAACATAAAAAAAGCACTAAGATATTCAGAAATTTCTTAAAACGCAATGATAATGTGTAAAGAGTTTTCCATCATCCAATATTATTTTCACTGCGACGCGACGTCATATTAATCGCAAGATGTTCCACGCATACTCCATAATAGTTAGAAACATACAAAAGATAAAAATAAGCAATAGACACACTGGGCATCATCAAAGCGAGAGCAATTAAAAACGCCACCAGAGGAAGCGCTGAATGAGCGGTGCGGCGTTCATTAAAAACCCTCATATCTTTCAAATGAAAAGCTTTGCCGTAACTGCAATAAATTATCTGTAAAGTAGAAAAGAAAGAAAAGCGTGAAAACAAAAAGTGTTTTTTCCGCTATGAAGGCACAGTTTTGATTGAAAGGCAGCGCCGGAAGTGAGCCTCCCGCGGTAACTGGGTCGCGCCGCACCGCCCGACGCCCGACGCCCGACGCCCGCACACACCTGAAAATGAAGCTATTTTACCGATTCTGCAATTGGAATACTTCAATTACGCAATAGGAATATTCAATTGTTTTATTACATTGCAACATTATAAAAGCTTTTTTTAAATTACGCAATGGGAATAATGACGAACGCGTTCAATTATTTAGACTCCCGCACAAGGCTTTCTTGTGACTGGGAATTATGTATTGGCTGGCTATTGAGTTAAATGCTGCTGTGTTAAATTACGCAATACTGGGCTATTTTACTTCTATTTTAATGCGGCAATAGGATGTTTAAAATGACCCAGTAAGAATGTTTGTGCACTAAATTTCGGACTATATACGCTCGCTTATAGGTTACAATTTATTTATTACCAAATCGTGTTAATTTAATGCGACATCAACTCACATTTTCCGTATACGGCACATCGATGCCGTTAAGCATGCGACAATGCAGACAATCTCTGACTTAGATAGATATCTAGATCTTTCTTGGAATCGGAAATTCAATTTTATTTTCTTTATCATTGATGACAAATATTTGAATTGGACTTTTTATTGCATTGCATTAGCATAGAAATCTTTAGTAATTTTGTGATGTAATTTAAAGTTACTTAAGTATACAAAATGTCATTTGTATGTCTGTGGGTCTGTTTGTGCCTTTGTGGTATATAATTGTCTTGCCGTATTGGGGCGGCTTAGAATACTAACCCCAATCCCACGCCGGATGGGTGTCGTCTAAATCCGACCAGCTGGTGGATGGATTATATTGGTAATATTGATTGTAATTACTAATGAAGTAATGAACTAATGAATACCATTATTACTATTATTATTTCTCCATGGGGTTCGCCTGGATAGCTACCACCCTCGAGCATGAGTCAGCCGCCAAACGACTCGTCGTGTTCCGGCTGGGGGCTTGAGAGCCAATTCTTTCTTTCTTTTTCGTCTCTCTTTCTTGGCCTGCAACCAATGATATTTAAATAAATATAGATACGTTATGCCCTTACAAATCAACCGAAAAATCTGTTCCGATGTCCGCAAGGCACGCTTTATTGCTTTATCGCACGTCTTTATCGCTCTCGCGTCTAAACTACATCACTATCTCTTTCTTCACCTGAATAAGAGTTCCCAATTGGGAACTTTTTGAGTCACACAACGCGCGCGCTTATGACATATCTGCCTCTTTTTAATATATAATATCATTGCCTGCAACGCATCAGTGATGCCTTTGATGTTGCTAATGTTCATGGGCGATTATTAGTGTTCATTTGCCGGCTATTTTCATAAAAATATACTTGTGTTGAAAAGCGATTGCGATGTTTAATTTTAAATAAATTGTTTTTTTATGTAAATAGATGACACTAAAAGACCTCCTGAGGGAAAGAGCCTGCTCTGATTGAAAATGGTCACCGTCATTCATGAATATCAGTAACATTAAAGGTGTCTGCAATGCGTTGCAAGCCAAGAACGATGAGAAAATAACACACGAAACACGACGACTTGTATGGTGGTTCAGCTATTTTATTAATCTGACAGCAATGGCTAATCACTATACGTATTACTACAGAAGACATATTAGTATATAATTGTCTATTTACATCCGTAAAAGTATGCGTTCGTATTGTATTTTTCTCGTTTTAACCTGGTTGTGTGAAAGCTGAGTACTCTCACGATGAAGCAAGCCGTCTTGTAGAGGGATGTGGAATCGTGTCACTTGTAACTTCAGTGCAGACTGTAGCCCACTAACCCGGAGTATTGTCTTCAACCTAATTCACACAGGTACGAGTAGGAAAATACCGTACGCCTACAATTTTAGTGGGGCACCCTTGTATCGGCGCATTTGTTTACTTAACTTTGATATGTAGTTAGTTCCAAACTAGACCATAGCACATACAGATTTTATTTTTAGGTATTATTATAATAATAATAATAATAAATCTTTATTTCAGGCATCGAGGCCCATAACATAAATACCTTACAGACTAACATACATACAAAAATATAGACTTGTAATAGTGGTCTGTAAGGGGTCCACTATTAACAGACTCCAATTAGATATACTGCTTCAGAAGGCTGAGGAATGAAACTACTGGTCTTGATGTGCGTATTGTATCGAAATGGTATCGAATGGGTATCGAATGAATTTATTGGGAACCCTGCCTATATTTATACTGCCGGCTACATTATGAAACTACCAATAAAATTAATTATTATCTGATTAGCCAATTAGAATATTAGAATATTTACCAATAACATTTAAACAATAATAATAGTAAAAGTAAATAATATAAATCTTCAAGTGTGAGAGAGATCGTATTATGTTTCTGTCGCGCCACCAATGCCGGCGTAGAATCGCCTCGTGCAGAGTAGATTCTCGTAGCTGGACGGCTTATAAAAACAGCGCAGACCGGCGCGCGCGCACAATTCCGTCACGCGCCAGTCGTCCCGGGAAATCGTAGTAGCGAACGATCGCCGCTTCGAGTTACCGGACGACGGTAAAGCGCTTATCACGGCCAAAAACAAGGCCACACGTAGGTACGATGAGTGTCCGAACCGTGATAATCGGAGAAATCTGAATTATCACCAACGGAAGGTAAAAGAGTACATGAGCGAGATACGGAACGACCGATGGTCTAATTTCTTAAAGGAGCTTTCCCCATCCCATGTAGCATACTGGCAACTGGCCAAGTCCCTTAAGTCCAAGACTGTCCAGCCAATGCCTCCGTTGATTCGTCAGAACCTAACACCTGCGTTCGACGACCTGGACAAGGCCGAATGCCTGGCAGACAGTCTTGAGGCCCAGTGTACTCCCAGTACCCAGCCCACCGACCCAGACCATGTCGCCCTGGTCGAAAGCGAGGTGGTGGTCAGGCTCGCCTGTCCCCCCACCAGTGACCCGTTACCCCCTTTCACTAAAGAGGAGCTGCGGGACACTATCAGGTCCATGCACCCAAAAAAGGCGCCGGGTCCCGACTGTATTACCAATAAGGTGGTACAGCGCCTCCCTCCATTCATATTAACTTTATTATTAGCCATTTTTAATGTCCTTTTGTCCACTTGTTCATTCCCAGACGCCTGGAAGGAGGCAGTAGTTATAGGTATCCATAAACCCGGTAAGCCTAAAAACGAGCCTTCGAGCTATCGTCCTATTAGTTTATTAAATACTTTTAGTAAAATTTATGAAAAATTAATTCTAGGCCGCCTTAAAGCGGTGGCTCATTCCAAAAAGTTATTAATGGACGAGCAGTTCGGCTTTCGAGCCAATCACTCATGTGTCCAACAGGTGCACCGCCTCACGGAGCACATCCTAGCGGGTATTAACCGCAGTCCAGGTAGACCAAGGGGCACAGGGGCCCTCTTCTTTGACGTGGCCAAGGCATTCGACAAAGTCTGGCACAGCGGCTTGTTATACAAGCTGCTCACTATGGGAGTGCCAGACAGACTCGTGCTCATCATACGGGACTTCTTGTCGAATCGCTCGTTCCGCTTCAGAGTGGAGGGGACCTGCTCCTCGCCCCGCCCCCTCAGGGCGGGCGTACCTCAGGGCTCCGCCCTCTCTCCATTGTTATACGCGCTGTACACCAGCGATATACCTAGGCCTCCCAAGGTTGAGCTTGCCCTGTTTGCGGACGATACCGCCTTGTATACGACCCACCCAGACCCGACTCGTATTTTTGCTTTCCTCCAAGACGCGACCACCGCCCTCGGCGAATGGTTTCGGCTATGGAGAATAGAAGTTAATCCCACAAAAAGCTCAGCTGTTTATTTTAATAGAGCCCGTAGGAAGAAAATGACACGCTCGGTGTCATTATTTGACCGCCCCATCCCTTGGGCTAATAAAGCCAAATATCTCGGTGTTACTTTCGACAGCCGAATGAACTTTCATACACATATTAAAAATGTTAAAAATAGGGCCGCTTTCATACTGGGGCGACTATACCCTATGTTAAATAAGTCGAGTAAAATGTCGCTCCGTAACAAGACGACAATTTACAAGACCTGTATTCGCCCAGTAATGACCTACGCTAGTGTCGCGTTTGGTCATTCAAAAGCCATTAAATGTTTTCAAGTAGTCCAAAACCGTTTCATGCGCACTGCCACGGGCTCACCGTGGTACGTGCGTAATGTCGATTTACATCGCGACTTAGAATTGCCTACTATAGCGCAATACATAAAGCAACTCGCTACGAGTTACTTTAAATCCGCCGCAGTCCACCCCAACCCATTAATAGCCCAGACGGTCAATTATGACCCAGACCCAGGTGCTTCGGTCACGTTCAGACGTCCTCGTCACGTCTTGACCGACCCTGATGACGAGATAACGGTCGCCAACATCCAAGACCGCTCGTCACAATCCCCATCACAGTCCACATTCACACCACACTCACACCGTCGCAGCCGGCTGCGACGAGGACCCCGTTTCTTGGTGACCGGCGGGCGGCGTCCCCGCGCGCACGGTCGTAGCTTCAACCCTATGTCCTCCTACAACCGGCGGCTAAGCCGTGGTTCGAACCCCACAGGGGGTGCCCTTAGCACGTCGTCATAGTCTAAGTCAGCGGGGGGGTTAGGGCTGGACCAGCCTTTTTCAAGGCTCCCAGTCCTCCCCCCCCCGTGAAGGGTCAAAGGTATGTGTACCGGATTCACCGGAATTAACCGGTCCACCCCCGATGGCTGTGTGTCTAAGTCCAAAAATTGTAAAATCATAGCGGGGGGGGACTACGGAGTCCCTCCTCGTGTCGTGTCAGCGGCTTGTTGTACCGGCTTCACCGGTCCAACCCCCGCTGACTTGGTCACTACTTCAGAGGCTGGGTCCCTCCAGGACCCGCCCCAACGTCCGCGTTAAGCTGTAAAGGCCAGTAGGGCCAACAGCAACTACTCATTCGAAACAAAAAAAAAAAAAAAGCGCGCGCACAATCGGCGAGCGGCGACGGCATGGAAGACATCTCCGGAACAGCAAGATCGGCAAGCGAAGAATTGACTGCGTTGTTGAAGAAATATGGCTCGAAGATGGTCGACGAATGCATGAAGATAGTCTGCGTGTGAAGACGATGCGGCGTTGATGATACTTGCAACTGTTTCTATGTTTCTGAACAGAACGTTACATGCGTCAATTATCTTGCGTCGATATACAGCTCGCAGTACTCAGTAGCCGGGGTAGTTGAGAATAAAAGTTTTCATGATACCCTCGCCTTCTGCGTTATGGTAGTAGCAGGGTGTATGTTATTTATTTTCCTTCCTGGGGTTGATTAGCGTGCTGCTACATCACTCTCCCCCTAGCGAAAGCGTACCGGAGGCTTGACGACTCGCCCATGTCTTGTAGTCTTCAAGATAGGTTTGATATGGGTTGATGATGATGAGTTTTCATGCTGCTTCGCTGGTGGCTGATGTGATGATGATGATGATGATGATGATAAGTCCTCTGAAGTATCTTCATTGATAATATAGGCAGGCTTTAGTCGGTCGATTGATATTACTGATGATTTTCTTCCGGGTATTTGTAATTTAAAAGTCTTGCTATCTCGCTCTAAGACTTTATACGGTCCATCGTAGGTAGGTTGAAATTGTTTCTTCACCGCGTCGTTTCTTACAAAAACTTGCTTGCGTGTTTTCAAATCTTGATGAATGAATAATGATTTCTTATTTTCATGTGATGATATGCGTTGCGACGATAAAACTTTGTTGATTGTTTCTTGAAGTTGACTGACGTAATCATAATTCATTTCTTGATTGTTTGACGATGTTGAAGTGAAGAAGTCACACGGTAGTCTTATGCTGCGGCCGTAGGTTAGCTGAGCGGCGCTAAGACTAGTGTCTGCACGCGGTGTTGCTCGTAGTCCATATAGCACTGTAGGTAGCTCATCAATCCACTTTGTATGTTGCGATAAACGAGTTTTGAGTGCTGTCTTCAATGTACGGTGCCATCGTTCGACTATTCCGTTTGATTGAGGATGGTATGCCGTTGTACGTGTCTTCTGTATTCCCATTGTTTGAAGTAGTTTGAGAAATAGGTTGCTTTCGAAGTTTCTTCCTTGATCGGTTGTGATGGTTTTTGGTGATCCAAAACGAGTAATCCAATTTTCATAAATAATCTTCGCAACGGATTCAGCTGAAGTGTCATCGGTAGGTATTGCTTCTGGTCATCTTGTTGTTCTGTCGATCATCGTTACGAGATATCGATATCCTTGCGGTGACGTAGGTAATGGTCCGACGATATCTACGTGCAGGTGTTCGAATCTCTCCGTAGGTGGAAATGAAGCTAGGCTGCTTGATGTATGCCTTTGAACTTTGCATCTTTGACATTGAATGCATTGCTTCGCCCAGTTGCCAACATCCACTTGCATTGAAGGCCAAAAGAATTTTTCAGTGATGAGTTTTCTTGTTGTTCTAACACCTGGATGACTTATATTGTGCAGTGCATTGAAGACTTCGCGACGACATTCTTCTGGTAGGTATGGTCGCATGGTTGACGTTGAGGCTTCACAGAAAATAGGTAGATGCGTCGTTGGCATTGTAACTTGCTTGATGGATAAGTTACTTTGCTTCGATAAATTCTTGATGTTATCGCTATCTCTGTCTTGCGCTTCGGCGATCTTGTGATAGTCGACTGATGTAGGGCACGTTACACTGTCGATTGGTATGCGGCTGAGTGCGTCGGCGACTATGTTGTCCTTCCCACTAATGTGACGGATGTCGGTCGTAAACTCACTTATGAATATGAGTTGTCTTGCTCGTCGTGGTGTTTCCGATAGTGATGGTTTCTTCTGAAGTACATATGTTAATGGCTTGTGGTCGGTAAAAACGATCAGGCTTCGACCCTCGAACGTTTTTCTGAAGTGCTTGATAGCCATGTAGATAGCGAGTAGCTCTCTGTCGAATGTACTGTAGTTACGTTGAGTATCGGAGAACTTCTTCGAAAAATAACCAAGTGGTTGCCATTTCCCATTGATGTATTG
This sequence comes from Thymelicus lineola, assembly GCA_963932265.1. Lineage (NCBI taxonomy): Eukaryota > Metazoa > Arthropoda > Insecta > Lepidoptera > Hesperiidae > Thymelicus > Thymelicus lineola. The sequence goes on along the minus strand of OZ010683.1, from coordinate 1,115,633 downwards.
TTGGAGTACAGCTCCTGCTGAGGTATCGGACGCGTCGCTGAAGATAGCAAGGGTTGCCTCGTGTGATGGGTGAGCGAGTAAAGCTGCATTTTGTATCGCAACTTTACAAGCTTCAAATGCCTTCGTGGCTTCATCGCTCCATTCGATTGATGTTTTATCTTTTTTCTTCGTGTTGTGAAGATAGGCGTGAAGTGGTGCTTGAATTTCAGCGGCTTTAGGTATGTGTTCTCTGTAGAAATTTATCATTCCAAGAAATCTTCTTAACTCTTCGATTGTCTTTGGTTTCGCATAATCGATGATTGCTCTGACTTTTTCAGCAGGCGGTTTGATTCCTTCCTTGCTGACGGTGAAACCAAGAAATTGAACTTCTTGTTGTCCAAATATGCATTTCGAAGGGTTGATTGTGATTCCATTGTCTTCTAGTCGCTGTAGCACGATGCGTAAATGGGTTTTGTGCGTTTCTTCATCAGGGCTTGCAACAAGAAGATCATCAATGAATGCGAAAACGAAATCGAGTCCATGAAGTACTTCGTGTATAAATCTTTGAAATGTTTGACCAGCGTTCTTCAGTCCTGGAGTCATTCTTGGAAATTCAAATAATCCCATTGGAGTAATTATTGCTGTCTTCTCTATGTCTTCATCGCGTACTTTTATTTGTTGGTAAGCTCGGTTGAGATCGATGGTGGAGAATATAGTCTTGTTTGACAGTTGATGAGTGAAGTCCTTGACTCGCGGTATTGGGTAGCGGTCAGGAGTGGTAATAGCATTCAGTCTTCTGTAATCTCCACAAACTCGTAGTTCTCCATTCTTCTTCGGTACAACGTGAAGTGGTGATGACCAAGGGCTTTTGCTTGGACGGCATATTCCTTGCTCGATCATGTTTTCGAATTCCTTTCGAACTTGCTCGTAGCGGTGTGGTGCGATTGGACGTGCACGGCAATGAAGTGGTGGTCCATTGGTTTCGATATAATGTTCAACGTTGTGCTTCGGTGTTAGCTTCATTGAAGTTAGTCTTGTGATTCCAGGATATTCTTCAAGGATCTTGTGATACGATTGTCGAACATCTATGCTTCTTATTGTGGGTAGATTTGTTGCTTCGACGAAAGACTGAGATGCAAGATTGGTTTTCCCATCGATGATTCTTCTATTTTTGATGTCGACGATCAATTGGTGATGTTCGAGAAAATCAGCACCGATGATTGGTTTACTGACTTTAGCGACGATAAATCTCCACTTGAATGGTCGGCGTAGATTTAAATCCAGTTCCATTGTTTTTTCTCCATATGTCGGAATCACCGTATTGTTTGCGGCGTAGAGTTGGAATTCCAGTGGCTTCATCTTCTCTCCTTGTCTCGGTGGTAGAAGTGATACATTCGCTCCGGTGTCGATAAGGAAGGTAAGCTTGCTTTTCTTATCGGTGACAAAAAGACGGTAGGACTTTTCTGTTACGCCGGATCCTGATTCATCAAGTCTAGTAGGCTTCGTTGAAATTCTTGATTTTATATTTTCATTTTCGAATGAACACGGCGTTGTGCATCTTCTGGCTTCTGAACCAAAGAGTCGATGGAAGTAGCAGTAAGGAGATCTTCTTGAGCGTGACGAGCGGTTGTGAGGAACGAATGGTTTTCGTGCATCCTGGTTGCGTTGATAGAGCTCGTTGCATTGTTGTCGAGTAGCCTTCAGTGCAGCGATGTCGGCTGATAACTTCTGGATTTCTTGCAAAATCAGCTCTCGATCCATGGTGACGTTGAATTAGGTCGACGGGATCCTCTTCGTATTTGTGCAGCGATTTTAGTCGACGGCGATCTTGCAGGGATTTTCCTCAATGACGGTCTTGCAGAGATTCTCCTTCGCGGTGTTCGTAGCGGGTCACCACTGTAATGGTGGTTCTTCTCCGCGGTGTTCTTCACGGTGCTCGTTACGGGGTCACCACTGTAATAGTGGTCTGTAAGGGGTCCACTATTAACAGACTCCAATTAGATATACTGCTTCAGAAGGCTGAGGAATGAAACTACTGGTCTTGATGTGCGTATTGTATCGAAATGGTATCGAATGGGTATCGAATGAATTTATTGGGAACCCTGCCTATATTTATACTACCGGCTACATTATGAAACTACCAATAAAATTAATTATTATCTGATTAGCCAATTAGAATATTAGAATATTTACCAATAACATTTAAACAATAATAATAGTAAAAGTAAATAATATAAATCTTCAAGTGTGAGAGAGATCGTATTATGTTTCTGTCGCGCCACCAATGCCGGCGTAGAATCGCCTCGTGCAGAGTAGATTCTCGTAGCTGGACGGCTTATAAAAACAGCGCAGACCGGCGCGCGCGCACAATTCCGGTTCGTACCGTTCTCGCGGACGGTCGTGCCGTTATTTTGGTTTTTGTGTGTAACCGCCTAGTTGCGATTCACTCAAAGCGTTTACGATTACCACCGAGGCCGTATTGTGCGTGCGTTGTGTCGGAGTGTGTGATTCTGCGTTGTGTAGTGTACAGCGTCTTTGGATTACAGTGTTATTGGATTTTCGTTTCGAGTAGGTATATACCTACTCGCTGCACGTAAGTGTTTAAACACATTTATTTTAGTTTAGGTACACATCTCGGTCCCACAAGACCGAGTCAATAGGGCTTACACAGTAGGCACCCACCCTCCCTGCTTCGGCGGGGAGCGATTACTCACCCGGGAGGTTGGCTCGGACGCCGTCATGGCGTCCGCCGCCCCCGCGCCCCTCCCTACCCCTCGCGATTTGTCGGACTCAGACATCCGACGGTTGTTCGGCCGTATGTACGCCGACAACCCACGCCTATTCGAGGCGTATTTAGAACCGGAGGTCCCGGTTCCAGGCCCGGTTCTTCTAACCGAGAGCCCCCTCTCCCCCGACCCTGAGACGACGGTAGCGGAGCCGCTGCCACCGCCCCCCGCCCCATTCTCGGATGAGTCCGACATGGACACCGCCGTCGGCTCGTCTTCAGACGAGGCCGATGGGTCCGAGTTCACCACGGTGAACCACCGCAAGCGCAAGGGGAAGAAGGCCAATAAGGCCGCCGGCCCCGCCAAGCGCCCCCCGCCCCCGGTAAGCTCTCCCAGGGCTACCAAGGCCCAGTCCGCCCCACCCGCTCTGTGCCCCCCGTCCCCCTCTGCGGGCCCCGAGGGCCCTAAGCCCAAGGCCCCGCCGCCCCTTTTCATCAGGGAGAAGTCCAAATGGGACTCTCTCTCTAGGATGATGCACGAACGCAAAATAGCGTTCACATCAGCCCGGACCGTCAAAGACGGCATCCGTGTCCAATTGGTGTCGGCAGACGATCACCGTCGCCTGACCACCATTCTGCGTGCTGGTAACCACCAGTACCACACCTACGCGCTCGAAGACGAGAAAGTCCTTCGAGTGGTAATCAAGGGAGTTCCAAAAGAACTTGAGGCTGAGATCGTCTTCAACGACCTCAGGTCTCAGAACCTCCCGGTCAGGGCCGTCCATAGAATGGTACACTTCCGTACCAAGAAGGCCCATGACATGGTCCTTGTCATCCTGGAACTGACTCCAGAAGGCAAGAAGGTCTTCGACCTTAAGTCCGTGTGCTGTCTCACGGGTATAACCGTGGAGACACCACGCAAACCCGCGGTACCGGGGCAATGCCACCGGTGCCAGTTATACGGGCACTCTGCCCGTAACTGCTTCGCCCACCCCAGGTGCGTCAAGTGCCTGGGTGATCATGGTACCTCCGAATGTGAGAGGACCCCCCAATCCCCCGAGCCCCCAAGCTGTGTCCTCTGCGGGACACAGGGCCACACGGCCAATTACCGCGGGTGCCCTCAGGCGCCCCGTAAACGCCCCTCTCAAGGCGGCAGGCCCCACGGAGTTCCCGTGAGAGCCACCGCCCCTCCCGCTCCTTTTAACAGGGTGTTCCCGGAACTCCCTCCCCCGACCCGTAATGCATGGGCCACGCCGCTCGCGATGTCGAGCCGGCAAGCGCCCCCCAGCACGTCACAGGGCGCCCAGCCTAGGCCTAGGGCAGCCCCCGCCCCCGCCCCCGTTAATGTCCCCCCACCCCCCCGCTCCTCCGCGGCCCCCCGCCGGCAACCAGCTGACGCGGGCGCCGCCTTACATGTGTTGACGGACCTCCTACAGGTCGTCGACATCGATGAGCTCACCTCCCTGGCCTCCCAGGTGGTAGCGGCTCAGTCCCCGGTCGACTTAGTGACCATAATAGGCAACCACCTCCCCGTCTTGAACGCTCTAAAGCGTTTTATGTCCGCCCCCAAATGTTAATCCAATATGGATTACAACGTACACAATGTTACACGGTTAGGTAGGGTTAAACCCCGAGCTCTTGCCTTAGCTACTTTTAATGCTAACGGCTTACGACCTCAACTGGATCTCGTTCGTGAATTCTTAACCACTCATCAATTAGATATTCTGGCTGTGCAGGAAACCTTTTTAAAACCAAGCGTACGCGATCCTAAGATCGCGAATTATAACATCATACGCGACGACAGGGTTGGCTCGCGTCTCGGCGGCACCCTGATCTATTACAGAAGGTCTCTGCACTGTACCCCCCTTGTACCCCCCCCCCTCATTAACATGGAGGCATCCGTCTGCCAGTTGGCCATGTCGGGCCACAGAGCAATAATAATAGCTTCAGTTTATTTATCTCCCACTAAAGAAATATTAGAAGGGGACATTCGGGCCCTGTTAGACATGGGGCACTCGGTTATAATAATCGGTGACCTCAATAGTAAACATGCCAGATGGAACTCTTCAAGTTCTAACAAAAATGGCAACATACTAAACAGACTGACTAAAAAATTAAATTTCGAAATTTTAGCCCCGCCCACTCCGACTAGATTTGGACCTAATCCAAATATTATTCCAACCACACTGGATGTGGCGCTTATCCGTAATATCACACTCTCTATTAACGATATAGAAGTACTCCATGAATTGGACTCGGATCATCGTCCGGTCCTATTTCACTTTGGTACCCCAATCTCCTCTTCTTGTACTAAAACAGTTATTAATTATAATCAGTTAGCGAAAACGCTTAAATCACCCGAGTCGCCGTATTTAACGGCCCCTCCCGCCCCGTTAGTCACAGCCGAGGACGCTAACATCGCCATCCAGGCTCTCACAGACCACATCCAGTCCGTCACGCGCCAGTCGTCCCGGGAAATCGTAGTAGCGAACGATCGCCGCTTCGAGTTACCGGACGACGGTAAAGCGCTTATCACGGCCAAAAACAAGGCCACACGTAGGTACGATGAGTGTCCGAACCGTGATAATCGGAGAAATCTGAATTATCACCAACGGAAGGTAAAAGAGTACATGAGCGAGATACGGAACGACCGATGGTCTAATTTCTTAAAGGAGCTTTCCCCATCCCATGTAGCATACTGGCAACTGGCCAAGTCCCTTAAGTCCAAGACTGTCCAGCCAATGCCTCCGTTGATTCGTCAGAACCTAACACCTGCGTTCGACGACCTGGACAAGGCCGAATGCCTGGCAGACAGTCTTGAGGCCCAGTGTACTCCCAGTACCCAGCCCACTGACCCAGATCATGTCGCCCTGGTCGAAAGCGAGGTGGTGGTCAGGCTCGCCTGTCCCCCCACCAGTGACCCGTTACCCCCTTTCACTAAAGAGGAGCTGCGGGACACTATCAGGTCCATGCACCCAAAAAAGGCGCCGGGTCCCGACTGTATTACCAATAAGGTGGTACAGCGCCTCCCTCCATTCATATTAAGTTTATTATTAGCCATTTTTAATGTCCTTTTGTCCACTTGTTCATTCCCAGACGCCTGGAAGGAGGCAGTAGTGATAGGTATCCATAAACCCGGTAAGCCTAAAAACGAGCCTTCGAGCTATCGTCCTATTAGTTTATTAAATACTTTTAGTAAAATTTATGAAAAATTAATTCTAGGCCGCCTTAAAGCGGTGGCTCATTCCAAAAAGTTATTATTGGACGAGCAGTTCGGCTTTCGAGCCAATCACTCATGTGTCCAACAGGTGCACCGCCTCACGGAGCACATCCTAGCGGGTATTAACCGCAGTCCAGGTAGACCAAGGGGCACAGGGGCCCTCTTCTTTGACGTGGCCAAGGCATTCGACAAAGTCTGGCACAGCGGCTTGTTATACAAGCTGCTCACTATGGGAGTGCCAGACAGACTCGTGCTCATCTTACGGGACTTCTTGTCGAATCGCTCGTTCCGCTTCAGAGTGGAGGGGACCTGCTCCTCGCCCCGCCCCCTCAGGGCGGGCGTACCTCAGGGCTCCGCCCTCTCTCCATTGTTATACGCGCTGTACACCAGCGATATACCTAGGCCACCCAAGGTTGAGCTTGCCCTTTTTGCGGACGATACCGCCTTGTATACGACCCACCCAGACCCGACTCGTATTTTTGCTTTCCTCCAAGACGCGACCACCGCCCTCGGCGAATGGTTTCGGCTATGGAGAATAGAAGTTAATCCCACAAAAAGCTCAGCTGTTTATTTTAATAGAGCCCGTAGGAAGAAAATGACACGCTCGGTGTCATTATTTGACCGCCCCATCCCTTGGGCTAATAAAGCCAAATATCTCGGTGTTACTTTCGACAGCCGAATGAACTTTCATACACATATTAAAAATGTTAAAAATAGGGCCGCTTTCATACTGGGGCGACTATACCCAATGTTAAATAAGTCGAGTAAAATGTCGCTCCGTAACAAGACGACAATTTACAAGACCTGTATTCGCCCAGTAATGACCTACGCTAGTGTCGTGTTTGGTCATTCAAAAGCCATTAAATGTTTTCAAGTAGTCCAAAACCGTTTCATGCGCACTGCCACGGGCTCACCGTGGTACGTGCGTAATGTCGATTTACATCGCGACTTAGAATTGCCTACTATAGCGCAATACATAAAGCAACTCGCTACGAGTTACTTTAAATCCGCCGCAGTCCATCCCAACCCATTAATAGCCCAGGCGGTCAATTATGACCCAGACCCAGGTGCTTCGGTCACGTTCAGACGTCCTCGTCACGTCCTGACCGACCCTGATGACGAGACAACGGTCGCTAACATCCAAGACCGCTCGTCACAATTCCCATCACAGTCCACATTCACACCACACTCACACCGTCGCAGCCGGCTGCGACGAGGACCCCGTTTCTTGGTGACCGGCGGGCGGCGTCCCCGCGCGCACGGTCGTAGCTTCAACCCTATGTCCTCCTACAACCGGCGGCTAAGCCGTGGTTCGAACCCCACAGGGGGTGCCCTTAGCACGTCGTCATAGTCTAAGTCAGCGGGGGGGTTAGGGCTGGACCAGCCTTTTTCAAGGCTCCCAGTCCTCCCCCCCCCGTGAAGGGTCAAAGGTATGTGTACCGGATTCACCGGAATTAACCGGTCCACCCCCGATGGCTGTGTGTCTAAGTCCAAAAATTGTAAAATCATAGCGGGGGGGGACTACGGAGTCCCTCCTCGTGTCGTGTCAGCGGCTTGTTGTACCGGCTTCACCGGTCCAACCCCCGCTGACTTGGTCACTACTTCAGAGGCTGGGTCCCTCCAGGACCCGCCCCAACGTCCGCGTTAAGCTGTAAAGGCCAGTAGGGCCAACAGCAACTACTCATTCGAAACAAAAAGCGCGCGCACAATCGGCGAGCGGCGACGGCATGGAAGACATCTCCGGAACAGCAAGATCGGCAAGCGAAGAATTGACTGCGTTGTTGAAGAAATATGGCTCGAAGATGGTCGACGAATGCATGAAGATAGTCTGCGTGTGAAGACGATGCGGCGTTGATGATACTTGCAACTGTTTCTATGTTTCTGAACAGAACGTTACATGCGTCAATTATCTTGCGTCGATATACAGCTCGCAGTACTCAGTAGCCGGGGTAGTTGAGAATAAAAGTTTTCATGATACCCTCGCCTTCTGCGTTATGGTAGTAGCAGGGTGTATGTTATTTATTTTCCTTCCTGGGGTTGATTAGCGTGCTGCTACAGACTTAAAACTGAAAGAAAACTGCAATAGTAATGAAACATGAATACGTTTAATTCCAATCTTACGCTAATCATATAATTGAACCACAGTTAATAACTCGATACAATATGTGTAGCACAAAAGATGCACGAAATCAGTATGAATTCATCTATTCTATTTAACCTTATAATTATTATACTTAGTCTATTATTTTTCCTGGGAAGACGTCTGTACTCCACGGAGGTTGTCGGAGGAAGAAACGAGCGTGCCGGTATCACCTCGCACGAGAAGACAAGCTCGGCGTTCTGACATTTTACATCTCATGACGTTGTCTATTCTTCAGCTGGTCGGCGCTTGTGGCGCCATCTCTTTTTGTACATACGAAAACAGTCTCTAATGCACCGTTAAATTAACGACGATAACATCCGGCCGTCCTGCTTACACGTTCGTCCTCGATCGTGTATGGTCTTGTGCAGGAGCTGAAATCAGATAAGAAGACATGTTACCCCTTATTAAGACCAGTAACACAGTTGTCTTGCAATACCGACTTGCATGAAAGTGGCTTGTAAATAGTCAATGAGCTCGTTATCCCATCGTCGGCCAACTTGCTCGTTGAAATTATGGCTTAGACAAGTGATGTTCATACAGAATCACTCGTCGTATATCACCATTTCCAACCTGCTACAACAGTGTTCACCAAGGATTTCTGTTGCAGATTACATTTACAAGCCCTATTCAACTTTACATGCACAATCTGTATTGAAGCGACTGCATTAGACCATTATTATTTGTCAATATGAATAAAAGGAAGCTGTTATATCCTTTCAAACGAGTAAGCACAGCATTACGTAATATTTTAGTAGTAGTATTCAGTAAAATAAGATTTCAATAAAATATATATACCCACCGCAACATTTTTTTTTTTTTTTTTTGATAACATCCGGTCAAAGTAATTAATTAATAAATACCATCAATTTGAATCCATGGTTTCATGTTCTCTACGCAGGCAGTGCCATTATAACGTTTGGATGTTCTTTCAGCTCCTCTCATATCGGTAACTTGATATCGATCGTGACCCAATACTTTTGTGACTTGGAACGGCCCCCTGTATAATGGCATCAATTTTGTGCTTTGGCCATCATTAGAGTGACTTGGTATTTTTAACACCACCAAATCTCCAACATTGTATATTGGGGCCTCCTTCCTTTTCGCGTCAAAAGACTTCTTTTGCCTTTCAGAGTCTCTCTGTATATTGTCGTCCACCGTTTTTCTGAGTGACGTAACGTCAATCATGTGCTCCATACTATCATCGTCAGTGATTCCGTCATTATCCATTCGAATTCGGTAACCAAAAAATACTTCACTCGGCACTGCGGCCGTTGTTTTATTAATTGTACTATTAATGCCTTGCTGTATGCTTGTAATGTGTTGGTCCCATTTGTTATAGTCAGTATCAGCGCCCATACTACGTAATGCTTCCAAAATTGTCTGGTTATATCGTTCGACCTGTCCGTTAGAGCGAGGTACCGCGGTAGCAATTATATGTGCCCTAATATTCCTATCTTTGCAATAATCTGTAAATAGTTTCGATGTAAAAGCACTACCAGCATCACAAATTAACCTTTTGGGATTGCCAAACAATTTAAATATTTTATTTAACTCATTGATTACGATTTTACTTTTAGTATTTTTAACGGCGCTAATAAACACAAACTTTGTAAATGCATCAACCATTACTAATAGGTAGCAATTCTTATAAGTAGTTTTGACAAATGGACCGAGGTGGTCAATGTGTAAAGTGTGGAATGGTCGGGCGTATTTCGGAATCGGATATAATTTACCTGCTTTTTTACCGTGAATATTTTTATGATAGATACAATTTAGACAATTTTTAATATATTTCGCGACAGTTTTCTTTAGTCTAGGGAACCAATATTTAGATCTAATTCTTTCCAGAGTTTTGTCAAGAGCAAAGTGACCAACATCATCATGATTTGCTCGAATGATATGCCAAATACATTGCTTAGGAACTAGCCAGCGTCTACCATATTCGGTTCTCCGATATACTTTATTTCCTAGCAATTCATATTCGCTAAATACTCGTTTGTGAGCCTCGGATTCTCCTGACAATAATATTTCACGAATACTACATATACTTGGATCTTGCAATTGTACTGATAATAACCAATCGCCTTCGGTTATCGTTAATACATTCTCCGTTGTATCCGGATTGCTAAAGTTAGTAAAAGAAATGGGATTACGACTCAGCGCATCTACATGTTGCATTTGAGAACCCGCTCTATGAATGATCTCAAATGAAAATTCTTGTGTTTGTAAAACCCACCTGCTAATTCGAGGAATAATTTCGCGTTTGCCTAGTGCATGTCTCACCGCGTTACAATCGGTAATGATTTTAAATTTGGTACCTAACAAGTAGTGACGGAACTTCTGCAAACCAACTATAATAGCCAACAATTCCAGTTCAAACGAATGATATCGTTTTTCCTCAGTGGTAGTTTGCCTACTATAGAAATATACAGGTTTCTCACCTTGTTCTGGACATTGTGCTAATATGCATCCTAACCCTTCACGGCTAGCATCTGTGTACATACTAATTGGTAGACTAGGGTTGAAAATGCTAAGCACTGCGTTATTAATTAATGCTTCCTTAACTTTACCTACTGCCTCATTTTCTTGAGAGCCCCAGTTCCAAATTGTGTCTTTTTTTAATAACGCTGTCAAAGGCCTACATAGAATGGCACAATTACGGATAAATTTTCGGAAATAATTAATCAACCCTAGGAACTGGCGGAGTTCATGAACGGTTTTAGGTATCGGATAATTAACAATCGCATCGATTTTGCGACTACTCGGGCAAATACCTTGATCGGAAATATCATAGCCCAAAAAGGTAATTTTGTTATTAAAAAAAGAACACTTTTCTATATTTATAGTTAATCCATTTTTGTTAAGAATATCTAAAACCATTTCTAAACAAGCAACATTTTCTTCAAATGTTTCCGTAGCAATAAGTAAGTCATCCATGTAACAAATAACCCTTCCAAACCGTAGATTCCCCAAAACCGTATTCATCAACCTCGTGAACACCGCAGGTCCGTTACACAATCCAAACGGCATTCTCAAGAACTCTAGATGTGCATCAGGCGTGACAAATGCAGTTTTGTGGACATCTTCTTCTTTTATTCCGATTTGATGATAACCACATTTTAAATCTAGTGCAGTGTAATATTTACAACCCCGAAGCCTATCAATAAGGTCTTCTATTAATGGCATTGGATATTTTTCCTTAACAGTTATTTTGTTCAATTGCCGATAGTCAACGCATAACCTCTTAGCACCTGACGATTTATCTACTAGTAATGCTGGACTTGCATAAGCAGAGTTACTATGCCGAACAATACCGTTCTTTAGTAATTCTTCCACTATTTGACGAGTCATTACCTTCTCAGATTCTGCCATCCTATAAGGTCGTTGATAGACTGGTTTATCCGTGGTTAATTCGATAGACAATTCAACGCAAGAGGTTTTACCTAAGTTACTTAAATCTTGAGAAAAACATTTAGGGTATTTTGAAAAAATATTTGTTAGTAAAGCATTGTGGTTATTAGATATTTCACTGAGTGATTCGATTTTACTGATATTTAAGGTATCGGCTGACTTAAATGTTAAGCTATTTCCTACACGGATATACATAATGCTACTATCCTCGGTGAAATTTCTACCTATAAGTATCTCACAGTTTGACAAGTTATCTACAACATACAGTGTAATTATAAGTTCCACAGTGTCAACTTTTAATGTGGTCGCTACCGCCTTAGTCACTATTATTCCCATATCATTCGTAAACCCAACTAAGTTGATAGGATTATTCAAAGAAAAAGTTTTTAAATTATACCTATTCACTAAGTTTGCTTGAATCAAAGAACAATCACTCCCCATATCAAAAAATGCAGTACACTCTAATCCGTTTAAATAAATCTGTTTATTAAATTTTTGTTTCGTTTTAGAATCTATTATCATTTTTACCTCAACGTCTTTCTCCGTTTTTGTTTTAGATTTTGCTTTACAAGCTGCTTCTAAATGCCCTAATTTATTACAAAAGGAGCATTTCACACTATCTTTAGAAGTACAATTATTTCTTTTGTGCCCTGGTTCCCCACAACGAAAACATACAATATTATTTTGAATGTTATTTTTGTTAGAAGTTGACCCGGAATCTATATTTCTTTCGGAATTCAGTGTGAGATGCTGCTGTGTAACATGGCTATTTTTAGAAATATATTTAGAAGGAAAAAATTTATTATCTTTCTCGAGGGTAGTATAAGTTTTTCCATGTAAAAATGATGAAAGATCTTCGCAATATTTGAAACTGCCCGCTTCTGCGGCGACGCTTATGTTTTTATCTCCGATAGAACCAACTATTATTGATATTATATCTTGTTCCCTAAACCCTAATTGTAGGTGATCAATTTTGTTTTTTTGTTGAAAATAAAACTCATACAAAGACTGATTAGGTGATGGTTTTGCATCTATTAGCTGCCTCAGCAACACGAACATATTCCGTTTCACTTGAAAGGTATCCGATAAAATATTACGCCATTCCTTCCACTTCCAAACAGTCCACTTTGTTTCATTTTTTTGTATAGAATCCAGCCAAGTTTTCGCAGTATTACGTAACTTTTGTAGGGCTTGAAATTTGATCATACTATCAGACCAACCAAAAGAACGCGCGTTTGCTTCGACTACGTTAATCCACATATCTACGTTATCAACAAGCGGGTCAAACTCGGGAATCACTGAAGATAAAATTGCACTTTGACTCACGGTTGGCGATTTCTTACGACGCTTATTCCTCTTTCGGCGGTCACTCTCACTGCTGCTAGAGCTGGATGATGAAGAAGTTGAACTCGACGATTCGCGACGCCTTGATCTCCGTTTTCGTCCACGCGGCATGTTGGCGAGGTTATTTTGGCCACTTCTGATGAAAGAAAACTGCAATAGTAATGAAACATGAATACGTTTAATTCCAATCTTACGCTAATCATATAATTGAACCACAGTTAATAACTCGATACAATATGTGTAGCACAAAAGATGCACGAAATCAGTATGAATTCATCTATTCTATTTAACCTTATAATTATTATACTTAGTCTATTATTTTTCCTGGGAAGACGTCTGTACTCCACGGAGGTTGTCGGAGGAAGAAACGAGCGTGCCGGTATCACCTCGCACGAGAAGACAAGCTCGGCGTTCTGACATTTTACATCTCATGACGTTGTCTATTCTTCAGCTGGTCGGCGCTTGTGGCGCCATCTCTTTTTGTACATACGAAAACAGTCTCTAATGCACCGTTAAATTAACGACGATAACAAAACTTAGTACTGATTGAAACTGTTTTAGCTTTTCACTCAGTCATAATTATTTGATTTTTACAGACTTCTAGAAAACGAAGTTTATTTGACGACTCGTGTGGCGCAATGGTTACCATGCCAGATCGCCGCGCCAAGGGTCCTGGGTTCGATTCCCAGCGAGGCGGAAATTTGAATGATGAGTTTGAATTTCTGTTCTCGGTCTGGGTGTGAATGTCCTTGTCTTGTGTGTTGTCTATGGCAACCACGACACAGGGAATTCTAGTGTGGGGCTATGAGTGTGAAGCGTTATTTATTTATTATTTTATTATTTATTCGGCTGTATTTTTTAAATGTTTGTTGCCTCAGAGTTCACGTGACACATCTACTCTTTCGTCAGTTATTTACATAAAAAGAAACGGTAGTGATGTGATGGCACTCAGATACATTAACGAGACAAATTATCTATTAGGGCCGGTTTTCAGCCAACGCCCTAGTTGTATCTTTCCTGTACAAAATAACCAGTTTCCGTACTCACAGATTTATGGCTCGCACTGCCACGAATCCCAAACTGAACGCTTTCCACTGTTATAGAAAGATTAACTTTAATGAACCGAATTATGCATTCAGCTTATACTTTATTACTTCGTGTTAGGTTTACGGCGATTATTATTTATCAGTGAAAGTATGCGGTGTTGCCCCATATCGCGGCTTGCTATAAAACGTTTATTGCATACCGTACTCGGAAAATCGTGGGATCTTATTTTGTTAGTAATTAGTCATTGATGTTAACTTTGTATCGAGGGAAGATCTTTCGATAATAACACAACTCTGATGAACTTTGATGGAATTTTATCCACAGAATCATTGATGCATTTGCATATCACTGACGTAGGCCGGTCGACAACAGCGATTCGGGCCATTTTTCAACATAACTGAAATGGTTTTATATGATTTTAATTAATAAATTGATAAGTGAAGAACCTAGTTTCAACAGTGTTTCGTCGGCTGCTACAGTAGGTAGCTGGTTGTGCTCATTGAAATCCAAAATTCCTCATATCTGACCTCGACCGCAAGGTTTTCTCTGTTAAATTACTAAATAATTCTCCAAGCTGTCGATATATTCTTATTCGCTGATGGACACCAAGTACCTACCAACATCAGTAACCACCGATACATTTCCGGCCAAGGAAGAAGAGAAGACAGGAGGAGAGAGATCGATATCCTATTAGGCTGTTCCAATATCCTGATATGATAACTATAAAATATGTTTAATACCGATCATTGGTGAAAGTATATGAGTTGGCTAGGTTTAAATTATAATATAATATATTATTCAAAACGCTAAACGTGAATCACAAATACATATTTACATTAGGCATAATGAATTATTTTTTATTGATATTTAAGTACCTGGTTAACTTTTTCTCACCTGGTATTAAAACACAACGTGGACTCGGCATAACTTGTCTACCACTAGGCGGTACATATTCCAACTGAACATATTGCTTCAGACTTTCCTTGTTACGTCAACAGGACCAAGCTATCTATCGCATATTGGTTTTACCCAAAGGCTCCATAAACAGATGGTAATATTTACATATCACTAAAGTTGCATTTACGAATACACCACCATAAAACATAATGCACGCATGTGTAATCTAAATGTTTAGATGTGTGCGCGCCGTGTGTCATTATCATATCAGACGAGATTGTACACAATAATTGGGTTTTTACTCGAAGCTAATTCGGTATGATTCGTGTAAGGTCGGATTAATGTTAAATGTTACCACCTGTCCCTGCGAGATGTGTCAGTCTACACGATATTAGGCTCTAGTGATGGGACGGTATGGGCAAATTATCGACTATCGATAGATTGTAAATATATCTTAAATTAATGTAGTTGTAACTTGTAAGCTAGTTTATATTTACAGTGTACATAAAGTGTTAAAAGATCATAATTATATTATAACATCAGTATCTCTAATCAAGAGTGATGAAAAAGTTTTTTTTTATCCTTAATCAATCAACCCTGTTGTTCTCTTTTTATTTACCAAAATGTTTTATTTATTTACATAAATTTATAGGCAGCAGGTGTTTATTTTTATTATAATTTTTAGAGAATATCAAATTAAAAAGCCTCTGCATATTTCTAATCTTATGAGAATTTCGTAACAAACTCTTTGTAGAAAAATTTACGTCTGAACTGCATTGCGGAACTAACTTTTCTACTTGTTAATTGGTTGAGTTTTATGCAGGTCTTTTTTTTAAAACTCGTTTTTGAATTATTTACACCTACTTACCAAAAACAAGGTAAAACAGTTGGAAACGTTCAAAGAAATGGTATCATTTCTTGATAAATAAATAGCAAAACAAACTAATGGAATTAAAACGAATCACATGGAGTTTTTAGATTTAATCTATTTATGATTTTATTTCTGCAAGTGACATTTGCAGTCTATTTCTATATCAAAAGTGTGTTACTCGGTCAGGTCAGTTGTTCGTTACGAGTATTGATTGTGTCTGAATTCAGATTTCAAATGTATATTGTCTATTGTCTATTGTTTCTATTTTCATGATTGCACGTTGTCACGCGTTTTCAGTATATATTATAGAATTCTTCTTCATTAAAATACATTTATTGTAAAAAAGGAATTAAAAAAGGAGAAAGTATAATAGTTTTAGTAACAGTGACTATTAAAATTAAGTAAAACTTTAAGATTAATATAGGGTTGTTGAGAAACGACCGAATAAGTATTGAATAAATAAATTAGACTAATCTGTTAGAAATTAATTAGTTCAGATAAATATGGTCGCGTTAGATTAGAAAAAATGGTTGTCTGTAAAGTCGGTTTACGGACGGTAGTTTAACATGACAACGTCATGACAAAACATTGATGAAGTAGTGCTCGAATATAATATTATCCCTGGAAATTAACGTATATTTAGAAACTTTTATCTTTATACTACAACGCCATCTAGAACTCCTGAACTAAACTATTTTTTCAGCAAGTTCCTTATCGTTATCACGTCAAAAGCTACAAACTACATCGATAATTATAGCCAATATTCAATGCGGTCATTTCAGCAATAGCGTGTCAGACAATGCATACGAATGCGCGGGACAAGCTGGACTCGCAGCGCAAGGTGCGGGGTGAGAGGCGCATAGTGCGGGGCGCGAGGCACTCTGTGCGAGGCGCGGGGCGCGGGTCCCGGGGCGTAGGGTGCGCAAGGGCAGCCTCGTGCCCTTCGCCGCGGTCACCTTGCCCCACCGGCACCGCGTGCGCGTGCGTCTATTGTCCGCGCAACCTGACACTAAATATAACCTACATCCAGTCCGAACAATCTAAGTGCACTCTATCTCGACCACCTAAAGGTCACTTCTACTCGTCCCGAAGCGCAGAGGGCATACGTTATTCTAACGAGTTTGAATTTTTTGAGAACCAATTGCATTTTATAGTTGAGCGTGACAGGATAATTTAAGAAAGGAAGAGTTCGCCCGGTTCGGTTTTAATTTTTTTGCGCGGCCAACTGTCTTGCGCTTGCGAGTTTAGATTCGCCCGCAGTTACTATAGTTCGTGCGCAAATTTTTTTGCATTGCTTTGTTTTGATGTAATTATTACGATACTTTAGGCAATAAACGCAATTGTTTATACTGTTAAATACTCGTTGTATGGCGGATAATTGCGCTTCGTTTTTTGTGGGTCGAAACGCGGCGGAGCTTTTTGCCGTATAAACGCGTTGATCGCTTCAATCTGTAATTAGTGTTTTATATTTATGTGCGGCGTGTTCTTCCGCGCATCAGTTTCACACGGAAATAGATATCGTGTCTAGTTTTAATATTGGTTTATCGAGAAACATTTGAGGTATAATTGAACTGCGTGATATAATTGAATGCAATAATATTAAATTGCTTTAGCTGTGGTTTGCTGCCGTCATATCTTTTTTGTAAGCGTTTCTGGTTAAAAATGAACTTTGGTGCTGGATATTATTAAGTATTCAGAGGCTTTTGGACTTATCAAATGAGAATTTCTTTGTCTTGTCGTGATCGGTAATAGGTTGTTTGCTACCCAGTTTAATCGTGTAACAACTAATGAACCTACTCGTACATAGTTCCAGACGAACTACGTATGCAGTGCATACTAGGTATTCACAACTAGTTGTATGGCACAACTAAGTGTTCCTATTGGCACAACTATAAATAATACTAGTACGCACAACTAAGCATACGTTCCAGTGCCCGAAAAAGATCTGTAATCTTATCAATCTTTATTTCTAATAACATTATACTTCTTATGGTAATAAAATGAACTGGATGTCAATTTGTATAAAGCATTTTTTCAAAAAAATTAAACGTGCCATAGGAATCTTCGAATGTTATTATTTTTTTCCTCTTAGCTGTACAAGTTTTTAAAAACAAGCTGGTACTCGCAACTTCGTCCGTGGAAATGTTTTTTTTTTTATATTGAAACAAACTTTACCTCATATTATTTTACCCTTTTAGGGGATGAATGTTCAAAAATCCTTTCATAGTGTTCACCCACACTTTATAAGTAAACCTCGTGCAAAGTTAGTTAAATGCCTCATACTATCTTTCACGACAATCGCTATGTAATGCAAAAAGAAGCTGCTATTTCCCGGGACGCGATGACGCATCTGCGTTTTCCTCTTGGTCACGACTCAGCAGCTTTCTTCCGAGAAATATAATATTGAGAAATCGCTAGTGCATTACAATTTACTTTTACTTTAATATATTTGAGTAAATACCGCAAGGCCGTGACGTAATATGAGTCATGAATATTGCAGTGTTTATATAACTTGATGATTAACATCTAGCAGCAACCAACATCAACCACGTACTTAGAAGTCTGTGCTCTGATATGAACAATTCAGCTTACACTCGGCTGAAGCTCATAAGTACTAAAGATAACCATATTATCTGTGATTTGGGTTCTGGCCTTAAATTTTAATGAAGCGACCAATTACATCACTAAGAAATGACAGCGAAATTATTTGATGATTATTTTAAATTTTAACATCAAGTTATACTTAATTAAACTAATATGAATTACAATTAAAAGTATATGTTTCTCGAGCCAAAATGAAGCTACAAAAAAAACTAAAGGCTATAAGAGATAGGATTCAGTGAAATCTAAGAGAACGGACTGACACTTTTAAACTTAGAATACTTAATACTTAGAATATATCTTCTTATTACCACACCTTTCTTTATTTAATTTAGATTTTAAATTATAACGATAAGGCTGTCGTGCTTTTATACCGTTCAATAATAAATTGCTTTCATTTGCATGATGTTCATGAGGTGTCGTTATGTTATTCAAATAACAAACTTCCTAGATTTTCAAGTTTTACTTTATTCGGAATAATGCATTACTTAGGGTTTCTTTGTAAATTGGTGTTCGATGTGCTTATATGTAATTCTGTCGTTTATCTTCCAAACCTTATTGTCTATGCTTTATTTAGTTTTTATTTTTATTCCCCAAAAAACAATTAAAGCAGGATACTTGTCTTTTGTTCCACAGGAGTCCTCGCCTACATTGACGCTTATTTCGTCAAAGGTAAGTCGAAACAAAATTTATCGCGGTCATCATCCATAGTCCATACAAATGAAAAATCATGTCGCGTAATAATTCGATATTCTGACTTACCTGTTCATATTCAATGCGCTATTATGTTGCCAGATATGGCTTTTTCCAGTTTTCATTGGCTTCCTTTATTTTTGGAAACTATTTAAACTGTGTCGCGCAATCCAATGTCATACAATTGTATAATGATCTTGGCTTAAATTCATCGTCATCGCTTATCCTGTGAAACGAAATAAATGTACCCTGCTATTATTGTATTGTTTTGTAATATTCAATAGTAGCTACAATTTATAGATTTTTATTTAATTTTCACAATAGATTGGTTTCATGTAAGTATTTTTTAATATTTTATCGTTATAATACCACTACTTTAAGTGTAATTATTATTGAATGTACTTATAAACAATTGTCAAAAGTTTTTCACGTGATTTACGCTGTTGAATTAATGATAATTATAATGTGTAAAATGCTGCAAGGCATATTAAAAGTACATGGCTATTTATCTATACAAATATTTGTTTTGTTTCATTATGAAGATGATTTAAAAAAATTAGGTAGCATTCAACACAAACAAGTTATGTTCAGCATATCACATTAAATAGAATAACACAAAATAGAGTTTGTGATAATACGAATTAATTGCTTCATTGTCTTTTTAAACTTTGACTGTTAACTCTAAGTACCACGAATTAGAGACCTCCAACGGATTACTTGTATCATTGTCCGTGATCTCAACGACTAGAAAAAGAACCTGCCACTCATCAATGCTAATAGCAGAAAATAATATTAATTAACAACTTTAGGGAACAAACTTCATCCCACTTCTTACTCGTTATCCATACACGGTGTCGTTTTGTGTCTCCGTTCGTGATCGAAACAATAATTCAACATAGGGGACACTATGCGTAAAGCGAACTATTTAATTACGATAATTAATTTTAATTAAAACTGGTCATTTAGAATTTAGAGTCCAAATTACGATCGTGGGTGGTGTGTTATGGCTTCTTTCCTGTGATGTATTAGCCAGATTGTTAATTAGACATGAAATAAATTAAATTGCTTTATGGATTGACGATCTTGATTTATTTACTCGATGATGTTTTAAAACTTGCCTTGATTAAATGTTATGTGTTTGTTTCCTATGTAGACAAGTACATGTACGGGCTATCTATCAAAGTAGAGGGCAAGTAGGCGTAGGTTTAGTATAGTAGGTTTATGTACTAAAATTGTTAATATTTTATTAAAGTTAAAATCAAAGAATTAACACTTCAGATCTATTGAATTAAATAATTATTTTTCTGCATTCGCCTCCTAACTCTACCATTGACATTATGGTCTTGTATTATCAAAATACGCAATTTTAGATCAATACATAAACAGATCAAAAACAACTTCATACAAATTACGTTATAAACATATGACGCTTTATTACTTCTTATTTTAAACAAAAACATACTTTGCATAACGTTAATACAAAACTATAAATCAGAACCATTTACCTAAGCACGTACTCACCGGTAATTAAGTAGCAAGTTTTACCTTGTGCGGGCCAGCCGGCCGACAGCCTCGCCTCTGTCCATGATTCAGAAACAAAGCTCAATTTTCCGCATTAGCACATCGCCGCCATCTCCGAACACTTCATTGTAGACACTTAAAAGTACTTAAAACGATACACAGCTGTAAGGTCGGCCGCACATGACATGTCCGCGAGATTTTAAAATTATGACGATATTTCACAAATACGTAAAAATTGTGATTTAATTATTTTTTGTGTGTAAAATCTTTAAGATTAAAAATCGAAATAAGCAAAAAAAATCTTTAAAGCCGGATAATTCTGTAATTGTATATTGTTAAATGTGAGTGCTTCTGTTATTGGTACAATTTTTGTTCTACGAGTACTTACTAATTTGACTGATACAAGAATCAGGAAAGAAGCATCAGTAATGTTGACAAATACTACGTCTTTAATACGATAGAAGGAAAGAGTTATATGTGAGGATATACTATCCATTAGCCTTAAGTCCTTCAAGTGACGTCATGTGATGCACTTTTAACGAGGCGTGGTCTTCATTCGAAGACCTTTCTTCCTTCATGGTTATCGATACTTTAAGCAATGCGGCCAGCCTATTACTACATCAGCCGGCTAATTCTCTAACTATGTCGATCACTTGGTCGTCTACGGATTCCATCATTTCTGACACAGTATCAGAGACAAAGATTTTAAATAATACAGATACGTTATGCCCTTACAAATCGACCGAAAAATCTGTTCCGACGGAGCTACAACACACACACGTTTATCTTTTGTTTCCCTACGCCAATCACTAGTACATTGGCAAATTATGTAAAAAGGATGGCATTACTAAAACCTTAATAGTGAAAAAGACAGCTAGTGTTTGTCGCTCGCGTCAATCTATATACGCTACGGTCTTTATCGCTCTCGCGTCAAAACTAGATCGCTATCTCTTTCTTCATCTGAATATGGCGTCTTTGCATGATTATTAGATTGTTTAGAAAAATAATTGAAATATACTAAATAATCTAAGTATCTTAGCGTACTCACGCATGGTATGAGATTCCTTGTGTTTTGTTGACCTTGGAGTCATAATTGGTGCACTTTCTAAACACACAGGATGGCATTTTGTTATATTTTCATAACTACGTATTAACCTACGATGCGCCACGCTCGTGATTGCGCTCGACGCAGACTTATCACAAAAGTTCCCAATTGGGAACTTTTTCAATCATCACAACGCGCGCGCTTATGACCTATCTGCCTCTTTTTAATATATAATATCATTGATCAGAGAGAAATACCGAGCTCTTACTACGAGTATTACAAGCTCTTACGACCTCTTACGATCTTTAATGACGCTTATTATTAGCATCTCCAAAAAATACATTTTACTCGAAAATAAAATGTACTGGTCAAAATGATAGCAGCACAGTACTGTGCGCCCTGTGCGGTAACAATTAGTAAAATGACAAGCGTCGACAGTGTGCCGCGGCCGTGCAGCCAGGTAATGAAGTGTCGAAACCGGTAATGCGAGCGCGTCGCGGACAACTGAACAATGTTTAATCGGCAATTGTATCCGGATGCCGCATGCCGCAGGCCGCAGGCCGCAGGCCGCATGCCGCAGGCCGCGTTACTCACGGGATGAGTAACTTGACTTGTATGAGATATGTGACTATGTCCCCTCCGGGCCCCGGCCACCGGCCACCGGCCATATGACGTTCGTAATTCGTAATGTACTAGCATCCCAATAGATATTTTATCTGTGTCCAAATCACGATTTATTGCATGTTTGTTTGTAAGATGACCTTTCTATCCCAAGTACCTTGCTTTCGTTATAAGCTTTGTGGCTATCGCCTTCAAGCTATACGTAATACGACATATTTAAAATTATTAGCAACTAGTGGATACCCGGCGTGTTCCACTACGCTAAAAACTTTTCTGATGAGAATAACAGATCAATATTTTTGTGTTGACGTTGACGTTGATCTTTACATGTTATCTTCAAATTGTTTTATGGGAAAAGTGGAAAATCGACTTTAATAATGGACCGAATATGACTAATGCATTATTTTAGTGGTCTCAAACCACCTTCGGATTGTTGTCTTTCAAATAAAACCATTTTGAGGCATATCGGTGTGATGGTTTCGGTCTATACAGGACATCCGTATAAACATTTTTTTATTTATAATATATAGATTAACAGTGATACTGAGGTTTGCATAGAGTTAGATGTTCAGACACGAAAATTCTCACGCGTTTAAATCTACAGCACTCTACAGTAAGACGCGTGATAACCTAAGAGCTACACATAGTACAAGTGAAGCACCGAAATAAAATGCGTACCTAAGGCTAATTTTAAATAACAATTTTAGTACAAGAAATTTAGTGACGTCATAGGCCCTCACTATCGAAGTCAGTCATAAAATATACACGAGAAAAATATCAGACAATGTCTCACAAGCGGACTATCACATAAAAAATGTCGTTTACTGAGTACTATTATTCACACGTAATATTTTTAAATGTACCATGTCGTAGGCGACGCCGGCCGGATCATTGCGTCATGATTTCTGTGCGTGTAAAGCTGAGACTGTCGCAGACGAACTCAGGAATGCGTTTGTTGGGAAATAATCTGAAGTATTAATTGTAATTGCTTCAGATTAGTGTAAAATATCGTTAAAAAAATTGTTTAAAATGGAACCGCTTCTTTAATGATGCGAAGTTAGGCTGGTGACCTATGGGTATGGGTAATAAATGGATATGTATGTTTCGGAACAGTAATGATATTTTCTATTAATTTACTTTAAACTTTCCTTTATTTAAGATATATATATTTAGTAATTTAATCAGTAGTTAAGCACATGTTTTTGATATCACGCGTTTATTGCAAATTAATAATAAAAAAAAACAATAGGAGTAATTTTGTTAGCCGGAGGGATGGTTAAATTATGAATAATAAATATAATTAATTTTCAAAATTTTTATTAAATGCGATTTGCGATTGACCTAAATAATGCGATTCGGTCTTAATTTCTTTTTAATGGAAATAGCCGGCAAACGAGCTTACGATCCACCTGATGGTACGTGGATGTCGTCGCCCATGGACATCAGCAACACCAAAGGCATCACTGATGCGTTGCTGGCCAAGAAAGAAGAAAAAGAAAGAAAGAACTGGCTCTCAAGCCCCCAGCCGGAACACGACGAGTCGTTTGGCGGCTGACTCATGCTCGAGGGTGGTCGCTATCCAGGCTAACCCCTGGAGGAATAATAATAGTAATAATGATATTAATTAACAATTAAAATCAATACTACCAATATAATCCCTCTGAGGGCCCTACCACCAGCGGGCCGGATTTAGTCGCCTTTTACGACACCCTTCCGGCGTGGGATTGGGGTTAGTATTCTAAGCCGCCCCAATACGGCTAAAATTATGTTAAGAGCACCCATTTTGAGAGACTAGTGGGACTTATGTAGGTTGTGTTGAACATGCAGAATATATTGATGTAGACGTTTCTTAAAACGCCCGAATGTAACGTCAGCCCGGCACACGTCCAGTGACAGGTTGATGTTTAGTGTTGTGTCTGACCTCTCCTATAAATTCGTGTACTGAGCCATCTATTTGTTATTTCCCGATGATTTTGTGTATGGAATTACAGATAGTAATAGTCCCGTCAAATACTATAATAGTTCAATGGGATTAACTCTATTAGAATATATTACACGTCTCTTTGGACTGAGTTAGATTACCAACATTATGTTTGGAATTGAAAACGTTTTATAATGATTAGCTTAGCACTTTACGATTAAATATTTGATAGCCATTTTTGTTATTTAACGCCTGATTTACATTTCGTGTTAGGAGACACTATTTGTAATATGTACTTGATGTTTTTATTATTATTATTTACAACGTTTCTTAGAGCGTTTTGTTTTCATTTTAAAAGGTTTCTAGAGACTTTCTTAACCGCCTAGTAAACGCACATTGTAGTAGGGTTCTTTACAAAGCCACCGCCCAGAACAAATTATGGATTATTAAAGGTGTTTCAGTTGCGGCGTTAGACAGACTACTGGAAAACAAGATCCTCGCTTCCTTTTTCACAGCAACCCACCCAACGTAGTTGACGTTGGGTTTACGGTTGCTATGGGTAACAACCTTTTACCTCGGCATCAGGATTACCTATATACTAAATCCGGCCCGCTGGTGGTAGGGCCCTCGGAGGGATTATATTAGTAGTATTGATTTTAATTGTTAATTAATACCATTATTACTATTATTATTTCTCCAAGGGTTCGCCTGGATAGCTACCACCCTCGAGCATGAGTCAGCCGCCAAACGACTCGTCGTGTTCCGGCTG
>OZ010683.1:889884-1090625 GCA_963932265.1 Thymelicus lineola | reverse complement strand
AAAAAAAAAAAAAAAAAAATTAAAAAAAAAATTCATTTGCTCTGTCTAACACAGCGTTCTATTATAAATAATATTATATTATCGATAAACTTAATACACATATTACTTTTTACTAACGATATTGAAATACTTATAAGTGTTTTGATTAGTGAATAAAGTTAAAGATTTTAAGCAAACAAAGTGAATCACTCGGGTGCACGGTGTAACGTTGGCATATTGAACAGGGGGACGCCATTATACGCTTCCGTCGCGGGAAGCACGTGGCGCTTGCCCTTTTTTACATGGAATAATATTGCGAGAGCTCAGGAGTTGGCTTGTGTGTGAGTGAGACAAACACGTTGGAACTGTGTGTTTACACTTTTTGGTTTTCTTAAAGATGTGCAGTATTTTTGCTAGAATTGGATTTTATCACTTTCTTCTCAATTCACAATCAATTAAATCCTGGAGTTGAAACACTAGACACTAGATGGGGCTAAAGCAAAATGCTACCGCAATTTGGATTAGTCGGATGATTTGTTTAACCTGAGTGATCTAAAGTCGCTGTACAAAGACAAATAAATAATATCAGTCAAGTAATATGTATACATAAAGCAGAATATAACAATCAGGCTGGAAATGTGTTTGTGTCCCATATGAACCACAGTTGGCCCAATGAAATTTATTCGCCAGCGGATAGATGGGTGATCGTCTAGCTTCCGTCCGCACATGACGCTAATTTAATTTATCGTTTAATATCGATCAACGCAAGGCGTTACTTATAATAATTTATTAGTCGTAAAGACTAGGTCTAAAACTGTTTCATTTTTGTTTTTGTTTCAAAGTCGAGATTTCACAGCTAATCATTGGAATTAAAATTTAAATACGATAGAAAATAACCAAGGCTTAAAGTATGAAACTGTATTGTAGTGCATGCTGATCGAAGTGTAAATAATGAAGTCGATAGAAGCTTAGCGAAGGCAGCCGAGATGGATTTCTATCTGAGAGCGCATCGGGGATAAGCGAAGTGCGACGCCGACTGTATGCGCGCACGGTGCCGGTAGGGTTGCTAACCGTACTCTAAAATTGTACTTTACTTGTATTGTATTGTACTCTATATCAAGTAGGCGTACTCTGTATTCTATAACACTAGTAGAGTATGCTAAAGTACTTGTATTTACACAACGATCTCTTGATCTAACTATATAAATTTAAAGTTAGAATGTTTGGAGTCATACATTTTTTAAAAACAATGAAAAATTGTTATGTGCTGCAAAAAGGATCTTTTTAATAAATAATAGTTTAAAAAAAACTAAAAAACACGCTTTTATAGAAAATCCAACTAAAAAAATAGAAAATAAATTTGAATTAAGAATCATGTAATTGTAATAAAAGCGTGGGGTGCTTTTTAAGATATTATCAAAAGTATAATCCTTCTACTCATTGACACCATGCACCCCACACTTTGACCGTTGAAATGGGTCAAAATCAAGTCCAAAGAGAAGTTACAAACAAACAAACAGACAAACAAACAAACATACAGGTGAAACTAATATAAAGCGTGTAAAAATATAAAATAAATGATAGTTAGGTACTCTTTTATGGAAGTCCGTAATCTTTATTTACTTCCTTTGAAATCAGATATACTCTATTTCTTCTAATAAAGGTTGGCAACCCTAGGTGCCAGTGATAGGGTGATACGATTAGCGTAAGGAAACCGTTTGAAGTGTGGAGCCCTGCGGACTGCACCCTGGCCCCTGCGGTGCATCCAACCGGCAACCGTATTGCATACTGGCTACCAACTATGATTTTAGATATTATTTAAAGCATTACAATATCCGCCTGTGATCTAATCCACTGGCTACCTAACTGCATTACTTGATACAAATTGAACACCTTACTTTAGTTAGAACACTTACTGTGCTCTATGGATTGGATATTGCAATGGATGCTTTATACTGACCGCTTTTGTGGGGTGAAGCACTATTTGCCTTCATCTCTATTCTCCACTAAACAACCGTTTGGAGGTGGCTGGGTTCTAATGAAAACTAGCTAAATAGCAACAGTACTTGTTCGTTATCAGTCTTTTTTACACGTGTTTCATTTTTTGTCTTCCACCAATTAAAATGATGGATACAATAAGAATGATAAATATTATGTCGAAGAAATCGCTTGTAAGTGCCATTGGCCGCCCATTGTATTGTACTTATCAGTTAACAGTGTACACTTTTGTAAATTTATTTACTGTGTACTTACAATCAATAAAGAGTTTAAATAAAAAATCATATTATTGTTATGCAAAACTTAAGTATGTACGTACTCATGTATGTATGTATGTACTCAGCGCCATCTAGTTGGAAGTAACAGCAAAATGTTATTTTCCATATTCAAATATTTACGTACTGTCATGAGTCATGTGGAGCAACACAGCGTAATTTTTATTAGACCATTATTTAAAAAAAATAAAAAATAAATGAAAGAAATGTGATTCAGATTGGTCAAATATTTATTGTTTAACAATTTCAGCAAGTCTTATTAAATAACTAAAAATAAAGTAAAACCCAAATATTTAACTAAGATAGGGGTAAATGTGCGTAGAGTAGTAAGGTAAACGTACGCAACAATATTCTTATGCTAATTTGTGATTAAACAAATTGAGTATTAAACAAATTATCACATTTATAAAGTAGGCAATCTTTACAACAAATGAATTAGTAATTCTTGTAAAATGTAAACTTAATATTTATTCAATTCTTACAAAGACAAAAACAAATTGCAACAAAATCTGTTCGTTTTTAAAGGTGTGGCAAGAGTGTCTTATCCGCTTCAAATTGATTTTCCGACGCAACACATCGATCTGGAGCTTTTCTTTTATATATTCGAGGCTCTTTCAAAGAACCTGCAAAAAAACACATAGACATTACACATTTACCTATTATTTATTGTTCAAAATGCCGCAAATGATAAAATTAAATATATGTTCAAGTCATATATACCTACTTATAGTAATTAGGTACACTAGATAAAAAAATATATTTAATTTTTAGTTATTTTTACGTAAACCTATTCATATAACTTATTCAAAGATTAGGTTCTCTAACCGTTGCAACAGAAAGCACATTAGCGACAGTCCTGTAGGTTTCCTTGGCGATGCGCTATTCATTCGAATGCATTGGACGACCGTTTGAAGTGGTCTCTTGGGCTGTAAACTGACGTATGCAAGGATTTAATGCTTCAGATACTATAACAATGTAATGCTCCTTTGAATTGTATCCTATACTGGCAAACTATAATTCAGTTTAACTCTTTCTCAGTGGAAGGCCGAAACTCTTTTACTCCGTTTCGCCCAGCTATTTCCCGCTCATTACCCTTCCGCAGTGGAAGGCGGGCATTAGAGGATCCTCTATCATAGGAAAGACAATAGGTTTGCCTCTAAACAATAAAATTATATAGCTATTTAACTACTACCACCAAGTCACCGGGCATACGACATCCAGGTCGACTCTGCTTATATCTGCCTGGTATATTCTAGGCTGCCCTAATAAATGGCCAACACAACCATACCTATGCTAAGGCGCGATGTTTGTTTATGCAGTATACTAGTTTAATATAATATAATTTGTGCAAAATGTCTTGTTCCGAGGAGAATTACATTGTTAAACGGTACGTTGTGATTTGTGAGTACCTCCATACAGCTCTAATCTCGAAGCAGTTTTATCTTGTTGATTTGCGTATCCGCCGTTTATCAAAAGTGCCGTTTTGAGCATAAAACATCGTCAACCTACACAAAACCTCCCATAAGGTTGTATACACAATTACTCATCAAAACCATATGAACAAACGTAAATGGATTCTGATCATGTTTCGTACGAAGCATTAAGCGGCCCACGGTACTAGCCGTAAGCCGTAAGCCGTAATCTTTATAAATTCGAGCCGAGTGCGGTAAGTAGAGGAACGGGCATATTTCACCGCCGTGTGGCAATACCGTCTCCAACGAAAATAATACTAAACGAATGTGGGTGGGATGCACTCGCGACGCGGGAGTCACGCGATGTCGCGCGGCGTGGATGTGGCTGTGTAATGTTAGATTTGGATGGTATTGGCAATTTTAGTGGTCACTGAAGTAAATGTAAGTTTTTTACCGCTTCCTTCGTGGCCGACAATATTGGCCTCTACGCTACTATCCCGTGACGCATTGCTTGTTAAAGGCAAATAAATAAATAGAAATATTTAAACTTATTAAACTTTTTGAATATCAGTCAACTGATTAATCAAAATAAAATCACAGAGATATTTAAACCAGACATGGTCTATGTATATGTATGTCTAAGGTCTTTATATTAATTTGTTAAGTTCAGATTAGTTCTGATTCGATACAAGCTCACATTTCAGATAGGTTGTAATGGTCTGCTGAGATAGAATTTTTTTTCAATTTATTGATGACTCCATATTCCATAACTACACTAATCACTAATTATTACAATAAGCAATATTTTATCTTCTGAGCTATATCTAGCATATCAAGAAGTAAACATTCAAAACGCCACATCCAACCTGGAACGCGCCCTACCGTTTCCAACCTCGTTGTGTTTATTCGTCTTAGTAAACTTTATCTCAGTTCTAAGATTATTCACGAGTCCGTTGAACGATATATTTACACTTTTTACTTTTACTATTCCTCTTTTCGCTCCAATAACACGTTCGGGTCATATTGCTTTGATTTGATTGTATATTTAGAATAGCGTCCACTATTTGTTCACGCGGATTACTGGGATGTAGACTGAGATGGTATAGTGTTCTGGATGCCGTTTCGTTATATTTGAATAGAATAACTATTATAGGTTAGTTTCAGTTTGGTTTTTGGTATTTTGGTTTGTTAAGGGAATATTATATAGTACCTACTTCGTAGCAGGATTTTTACCAACGCTCGAATCACTTTTAGAATCAGCTTTTCTCATTTATAATTCGAACTGCTCCATGCTAGAGCACCTTATAGGTTAGACTTATCTTTGGAGTTATGATTATGTGCTTGTTTTGATAGGGTATGTTGTTGTAACTAAGAATATTTATGCCGATATTGCAATGAGTTACATTTACCCATAGAGACTTTACATAACTATTAGGACATTTAGATAATGCTTTGGAAACGTTGGTTTGCTTGTTATTGTTAATGTATAATAATATACGTTCCAAAAAACAGCGTTCAGTAAATTTTCTAATACGAATTTTCCCATCCAATAAAAACCGAAATTAATCTTTATGTGAAAAATTTTAACACTAAGAAATCCATTCGGATTAGATTTTCTGATTTTTTAACGAACCTTCTTGCAAATTATTGAATTTCTGTAGCAAGGGTTCACCTTTGACAACCCATAGAAAACAAGACTAGGTTTCTTGGAAAATGAAATTGTCGTAATTCGGCTTTCTCTAGTTAATGGCGGCAGTGATTCAAAATTGAGCGAATAAACTTGACATCTTTATCAACTTTGAACTCTTTTTTTTATGCTTTGAGCAGGCAAACGAGCAGACGGGTCACCTGATGGTAAGTGATCAGCGCCGCCCATGGACATTAGCGACACCAGGGGCGTCATCAACGCGTTGCCGGCCAAGAAGATGACGATAGACCCGCTTCTTTAGTTGTTTTCAGTAATTCCGATACCTAATTGTTTATTTTATACAAATTTTTGGTTACACTACAAAACCAATACAAAACATAGTAACGATTTGTAGGTACCTACTCCTGTCTTGTATACGTATAAGATTTATGTTGACAAAATGCGTGAAGCTTAGTGTTTTCTTCGATGTCTTATTTCTGTTGCGCGGTAATCTGTTACCATACTCTTTAATCACGTCCCAGTGACTATCACTGAACAGCAATAGATTCGGAGTTCTTTATGACATTCTGCATCACTTATTTACTTTTTTCACCATTTTTTGTCCTTACGAGTGTTAATTTACGGTGTTAATTCGTTTGGTCGGTAGGTTAGCTTTATGTATCGTTGTCTGAAAACAAGCAAAACTTACGCCGATTTCGAAGCCGTTGCCCATCTTGAATCTGATTTTGCAGTCGTCCATATCATTCTATGAAAATGTGATAGGTACCTATTATAATGCTTTAACTAATTTAATAATAATAATACATGTATGTGAGAAATAACATCGAAATAATTTTATAACAACTAAAATTTCAAAGCCAAACATCGCCGTGCCTTTCGGACGATTCGGACTTTAAAAAAATGTGTTGTGTGTGTGTGTGTGTGTGTTTTTAGTAAACGCTTAATTGAAACAACAACAGCGTAGAACAAAACAATCACCAGTCGCTAAAGAAACAGAATTACTCGCCGAGTAGAGAATAGAAAATCTTCAGCACATTTGTAACCACAACATATCGCACGCTTAATAATAAAGAGAAATAACTCAAAAATTATAAACTACGGGAAATCACGTTTTAAGTTTTGCATGTTTGATTAGTTGCACTAAATGAAAAAAACCGTAAATATAGTCATATTTTCAAAGTAAAATTAAAATGAATCTGAAAGTAGAGATCTCCACCTTGAATTTGGTATAGCAATTATCATTTTACAATATTGGGAACCCCGAAAAAAACTAGATAGAAAAAAAAACCTGCGACTTATTTCAGTTTATTACAAAACCATAGTAGTCAAACCCACATCAGTTATGGCACACAACTAAATAGTTCTCTTTAATTTTAAAAGAAAAATTAAATCATAGGTAGTAATTAAACTTATATCTTTTTTGATCTGTAAGTATAGGACTACTGAAATTTATATCAAAACATTGCTCTTTTTTATTTATTCTATTTTTAAAAGCATAATTTGAGACTGAAATAAATTTTATATTCACAGAAATATTTGTAACATGATGATGAAAACAATGAAAACAAAACAAGGACTTGGCTTGGATACTATTTAATCAACATAAACTTATATTTTTAAAGTTTTGCACCTTAAAACTTACAAACAGAAAATATGAAAATAACATTAAAAAATAGGAACTTCTAGCATAAACTAAAACAGCCTCGTTAATCTTGATACCTAAATATCAAAAATTTTTAAAAATATTGTTTTAATGAAATTAGGACGCCTCAAATACTTGTTAAGGCACTTTTTATTCTATTGAGACTTGGGAATAATTGAGATCTGGAGCTTAAAACAAACTCAAAAACTCTAACAAAGATTTAAAAGTTCCCGTAAGTCCTTCTTCCCACGCCGCATGGGTGTCGTAAGAGGCGACTAAATCCGGCCCGCTGGTGGTAGGGCCTCGAGGTATTATATTGGTAATATTGATTTTAATTGTTAATTAATACCATTATTACTATTATTATTTTTCCATGGGGTTCACCTGGATAGCTACCACCCTTGAGCATGAGTCAGCCGCCAAACGACTCGTCCTGTTCCGGTTGGGGGCTTGAGAGCCAGTTCTTTCTTTCTTTTTCTTTTTTCTTTCCTGGCCGGCAACGCATCAGTGATGTTTTGGTGTTGCTGATGTCAATGGGCGACGATAGCCACTTACCATCAGAGGATCGTCAGCTCGTTTGCCGGCTATTTCCATAAAAATCTCTTTTGTTTTCATACAACTTGTTAAATGAAAATAATAATTGATAAAAATTTAATGATTTCTTTAATAAACTTTGTTCACATAATAACAACTACACTAACTCCCAGCTAGTCTGGATTCTCTGTGTTGTGGGAGGCTAGGATTTACCCAACCATTATGAAATAACAGAAATAAGTATGAAAATTACGGAAAAAGACATTAAAAGAGAAGAACATCTTATCTATAATAATAATATCTTAGCCGATTTCGGCCACAGCGACTGCTGGACAGGCTCAGCAGCTGGCGTCTCGTTGGTCCGCACGGTCGTGTGCTCTCATGTGGCTGTTATAGCCTATTTAGGCCTTAAACGTTTTTGAGCATCTCGGACAAGTGAGTACGCCGCCACTATGGTGATAGTTTAAAGCCTTTGGTGGTCTGGCTTTTAGCTCGTCTCTTTTTGCATCGAGCTCGTCTCTGCGTAAGTTTTCAAAGGCGTCGGTCTTCTGCATTACAAGACGTCTCCATTCCGGGCGGTTTGCAGCAGATGACTCCCACGTCAAAGAGTCAATACTGCAACTTATCATAAGTTTTTTTAAGTACATCTTTGTATCGCAAGAGCTGTCCGCCGTGCTTGCGCTTGCCATCTTGAAGCTCGCTATAAAAGATGCACTTTGCTATTCTTTCGTCTAGCATGCGGAATACATGACCACACCACCTTAGCTGACGGCGCATCAGATATGCTTCAATGCCGCAGATCTTAGCGCGTCGAAGAACTTCAGTATTTCTGATGCGGTCCGTCCAGTGGATGTTCATGATATCCCGAAGACATCGGAGATTGAATTGGTCTAATGTCTTTATGTGCCTGCGGTAGAGGCACCATGTCTCTGAGCCATGTAAGGCTTGGCAGGATAATAGCTCTGTAAACTGCAATTTTTGTAGCCAGTTTTAGATCATGCGAATGAAAGACTAGTTCTAATTTTGACGAAAGAGGCTAAGGCAGCACCGATTCTGCAGTTTTGTGATGTTATTGTGCTTCCCAGGTACTTGAACTTATCTACACGTTTCAGAACGTCTTCATCAAGACAGATTTTCAGAGGCCCGTCTATTGAAGCGCCTGTAGTCATGACTTCTGTGTTACTGACACTTATCTTAAGACCGAACTTGGTGCACGCTCCGTCAAAACCAGTCATCACCTGTTGTAGAGAAGTTGGGGAATCTGCTAAAAAGCATAAGTCATCCGCGTACATAATCTCGGTGATCATTTTATATTATTATCATACCTTAGTGCAGGCTTTCAGCCTAGCAAGGTTGAAAAGCATTCCATCAGTTCGGAAGCGAATGTGGATGCCTGCAGATACTTTTTGTAACGTCTCGTTGACTACAGCTGCAAAATTGATGGCGAACAGCGTGGGAGCAAGAACACAGTTATCTATAATAGTTAGACAATAACTTAATCGTTACGTGTGTTCGTGCGTGTGTGTGTGTGTGTGTATGTGTGTGTGTGTGTGTGTGTGTGTGTGTGTGTGCGTGTGTGTGTGTTGTATATACAATCGAGTTACAAATAACACCGTGTCCTACGTGGGCGACTCAACGCGAACGCGATCGCGAAGCGATCCGATGCGAATTCAGTGCGATGCGGTGCGAAGCGGCGGCTCTGTCCTACGTGCGCGCGAATCGTCCCTTCACCGCCACTGACACTCGCCGCACCGCTGAAGTTCGCGCGAAAATATCAAACCAACTGATCGCGTTCGCGTCAAATCGCACCGCGCCGCAGCGCACTCTACGTGCGTTTTGTAACGTAGGACACTTCAATACATTTCGACTGTTTGTTGTTTTCACGTCGCGCCGTGTCGCTTCGCGTTCGCGTTAAGTCGTCCACGTAGGACACGGCGTAACCCTGTATATATTAAATCAAAGTTATCGTTGAACGGATTAATATTTTCCATGTTCAAGAAATTTTCTTGATCTTGTGAATCATGAAAGAAAACCATTTAGGAGTATTAGGGTTGCACTTACTTGCATATTTGGAAATAGCAACGTGTTTATAAGGAAGTACATAATAAGTGCCTTATAGTTGATACTAATTCTTCCTCATTACCGCCTGCTGGGAAAAGTAAACCTAAAATCTTTCGGCCTCGTGAAAACATTTTGCGTAGTTGCAGTGCCTATTTAATCAGAAAAAGCCATAAATCAAAAACATAAATTAAATTTATTTTTCTATTAATTAATAAACTGAGATAAAAACAAAAATTTTACCCAACTCTTATTACATTTTGGTTATAAGCTGAAATAGGTTAGAATGTTACAAAAAAGTGATAGAATTTTAAAAATAAACTGAAATAACTCAAGTTACTTTTTAAAATCAAAGAAACAATTTAAAACTAAACTGAAATAAGTACAAATCATGCATTTGACAATGCCATATTTTAAATATTAAATAGAATTAAATTGAAACATAGCATTTTATGATTTAAAAAATATGAATAAAATACTCACGTTTTAACTGTAAACAGCAACAATCGACTTTCTGCCGCAAAAACACAGTCTACTTTTTGCAAAGATTGGGGCATCACTAAATGGATCGCTTTTTGACAGACAACATGGTCCATCCGTTTGGAATGAAAGAGGCGACCGATCTTTTATCTCGCTCATATTCGTCCATATTGAACGGCTGTCGTACTCTACCTATTCTTTTCGCATTGTTATTGCGTTTTGTTACAAAAACTAGATTTTTTCAATTTTTGAGTTATTTCTCTTTATTATTAAGCGTGCGATATGTATTGTCGGCGTGCCACTCACTACGAGTAGCGCTGTTCAAGTGGTAATTGTGATCTGTAAAAACAACCATTCATTTTGTTGTTTACGTTGGAGAGCTACTCAATAACAATGTGTGAGATTGTTTACGTGATCTTTACGGCTTACTTCGACGATAATTCAGCTTGTCGTGCCGTAGACAAGTCATAGTAACACATGATTTTAATTAGCATCTAATAACATCACATTCACAACCCGTATGAGATTTTCCTTGTTTACCTAGTTTGGAGTTTTAGCCGTGTTGGGTGATAAATATCATGCTTACGCTTTGTTTAAAAATTTAAGGAAAGTTAATTGCGAGGCAGAAATTTGAATGATGAGTATGAATTTCTGTTCTCGGTCTGGGTGTGAATGTCCTTGTCTTGTGTGTTGTCCATGGCACCCACGACACAGGGAATCCTAGTGTGGGCCTATGAGTGTGAAGCATTATTTATTTATTTAAAAAATTCGGTTGACCTGCAGTTCGGTACAAGTTAGAACCTCGGATTCCTGTATGGAGTGTCAAAACCTGAACAAGCTCTTTCCGATTCCTGAGATACAATATTTTAAAATTATATATCAGTTTTAAAAATGTATTGACTTATTGCTAGGAATAATCTTTCAAGAGCAGCTAAAGAAAGAGGAAGTGTCTGTAGGAGGTCCTGTCCGGTAGGTAAGGTCCTGTTAGCACCTATGGTGCTAATATCAGTTAGTATTAGTTACTGAGAGGACTACGGGAGTTAGGACTGATAGTATACGGAAAGCGTGCGTACATAGCGTAATAGAGTATGACTGCAACATTGCGAACGAAGCCTAGCCACAAAGTAAATAAACGGAATTAGCTATGGCACAACTGGTCTGATGATAGGCAAGCCTTATTTGTGTGTTCCTGCTGTTTTTAATACGACCAAATATGTATTAGAGATTTATTTGTAAAATATAATTCCCATTCGTTAAGAACTCTCATTATTTCGCAACTAGATAGGAAACAAGAAATTACTTCATTTTGCCCATTTAACCACCAAATGAACAACTCGTAATTAACGTAAATTATAAAAAATATAGTTACGTAAAATAATAATGTCAAAACATTAGAAGTTATGCGTGTAACGAGTTTATGGGTGTCTCGTAAACTGCGAGTGGTGTCGTGGACATGTCCCCGTAAATTTTATTTATGTTTTGGCTATTTCCGATTATAGCCACACATTCTGCTTCGTTTACGACACTCTTTAACTGCACGTTCGATGGTCCCTGTACCTACATAGTTTTAGGAAAACTTCCGTATCTTTTGAAGATAGCGGAGAAGTGCATCAATGTCATGCGAATAAATCAAGTTTGCACACAAAGAGAAGTAAAATTTATGTGGGTTCTGTAGTTGTGTTTATACATCTCCAATGCTTTCAGTTATTTCGCAGCTGTTTGCTTTCAAATCACAAGATTCAATCGGATAATTGGATATAATAATATTGTTATTATAGACGATTACCACATGCGGTGCGCACTCGCCGGCACGTCCGGTAGTCGCGATGTTCCGTGACGAGTGTGACGAATCCATTTACGAGAAATATGTGTAATTGGTGTATTTAAAGTCCTCTATATCACTGTTGAACTATGAAACTGTTACGCATTGGCTAAGTTGAGTTTTGGCTTCAACCCATTAATGGCTGACTACTGTCGTATATTCATAACTGTGGTTGTCCTTAGCATAATCCGTCCCTCTGCTCCAGAGTGTAATGTTGGGAGGATTTAAGTTTTAAAGAACATGTCACTTAACAATAAGTTTTAGTTATTTCAAATTGTTTACTTTTTTATTATAGGTGAAATGTTTCTTCGTGATCGCGTTTTTCCATACATTTTGCGTGCATCATGGTGTAATTTATTTATATCATCGAAGGGCATGGGGTGCCTAAACAACGTAGAGCCCTCACGAGTCCTCTACTCCATTCTCACGGCGGCGACTTTTTTAATTTAATGCAATTAGCCGACAAATACCCATATGATCTGATGGTGAATGGTCACCATCGTCCATGGTCACGTAACCAGTAACACCTGTGACATCTAACCCTCTGCCTTTTTGCTGCATGGTGAAAAGTATGAACGCCAAAATCGTCTTGGGTTGAAGCAAAGGCTCCAACAGCAAACGCAGGTTCTACATGTTATTGCTCTCTATATAGTATCTTTATTCATGGGCCACATTGTCTCCCAATCAATAAGACGTTATCACTTGAAGTGCGTGGTACGTGTGGGGCACTGTGGGGTATGGTGGGGTACGTGAGGGTCGCGGCGTACGGCGACGTCGGCGCCTCGCGTGCGCACTTTAATTGCACAACTTAGACTGATGGGGCACTGCTGCTTCACTTGGGGATAGTCGCTTGTACAAGACACTTGTACATTACCTCCCGAATAGAGACCCAAATCATACAGAATTCCTCGGTGAGACTATTATTGAAATGCTTAAAAAAGCTCTCTGCTCTTTGTGGTCGGTTGGAAGAAAACGACGTGTCTTATGTTTAATAGTTTATTTTGCAACTGTTTTTAAAGGATGTAGAGAAATAAAAGTGTACCTAACTATATAAGCACACGAAATAGTGGGATATCGTAGGCGGGAATACCAACAGATTCTGGGGCTCTAGGCAACCTCTCTCTCTCTCTCTCAGTGCTCTCAGGGCTCTCAGTGCATTATAGATTTTTTATGGCAAAAGATAAAGTTTTTATCAAGTTAAGATCGCCACATTACTAATATCAAATAGGGTTGTAGTCAAGTAAAGCCTTATTAATAAAAAGAAAACGAGACTATTTATTCAGAGACTCAGGGGGTGGCAAATTGGCAAGTAAAGTGGTCGTGTAAACCCGACAGCGTATAGTGCGTGCCGATAACGCTTACACAGCTGAGTGGTGAAACAGCCATCTACTCTCACCTGCTGGCTGGGATTGCCTAATTTTGTTGAAATTAACTGGCTGAGCTCATTTAATCAAAAGTTTTGTATTGGTAATGAAATGTAGGGTCGCCGCATCGCTTGAAGCATCCAACCAAACTCAGTGCTGTTCTTGAATGATTAATGCAATATGTAATCGTCACAGATATGACAAATGTTGGTA
The DNA here is from genome assembly GCA_963932265.1 of Thymelicus lineola. NCBI lineage: Eukaryota > Metazoa > Arthropoda > Insecta > Lepidoptera > Hesperiidae > Thymelicus > Thymelicus lineola. Next base: position 1,077,200 of record OZ010683.1, on the reverse strand, counting down.
GCCCTTTCCTGGGAGCAATGAGAAGGCATTGATTGTTAGGCTCTCCTTATATCTCTTCAAAATAAAATGTATTTGTATTAGGCAATAGAAGGTAGCTGGTATCGTATTTTTTTATAAGATAGTAAACAATGCTGCCCCTAGTTTGTTTTGATATCATAAAGTGAACGGTGTTAAACGCCGATTTTTCCCTTAAATAAAAGGAACTTTAAGGACCATAATTTCTAAGTTTGGAAGGACCAAAAGTTTACAACTTACGTCCAAGTATAAAACTGTCTGAACTCAAAAATAATGGGCGATGTTACACACAATTACGAGCATATATTGCGGTGGTGTAGCACCACGCGCGCCCCGGCACAGCAGCGGCGTGACTCAGTGGTTACCACCGAAATGTTCTGTTGTTGATGACTAGCAATTATTTAGCGGAAATAACTTTTACAGCGCCCCGGCTTGTACCAATCGCGTGCTCTCCGCTTTCACGCGATCGCCCTGAAATCTGATCTATCGCTGCAGCCCGACACCATTTCCGTGTCTCTTCGATACCCGCCAATCGCGTCGTATATAAAAATGGTAACGTATGCCGTGCGAAGGTGCGTCGGAAAAGTTTTCGTATTCTGAAGCTCGGCGTAGACAGTACGACAGGTGTTAAATTTATGTCGGTCGTGGGGACGCCGTAGCGTGCTGATGAGTTCCCCGGTGCGATGGTATCGCTTCTTAAATATCGCCGTTCTTCCACGCTTGTTTCGCGCTTTACTACGATAATAAATGTTAATTTCACGTAATCCGAGTGCTGTTATGTCGATTGTTGCGTCGTGGTGACTTTTTTATGCGTAGCGTTTAAGTTCTATTGCGATAGAGCAATGTTAATAAATATACGGAAATTTACAGTAACCGTAGGAGTTTTTTAATTAATTTCGATAATTAATACAGAAAATTCTATACGGATGTAAGTTCCTTGAATAAGATAAATTCTGTTATCAGTTTTTCTTGCGGTTGCTCAACGGTCTGTAAGAATAGTCTGAATCTCATACAAAGCTGAACTATTGTCAAATTTGGTGGTAGTTAGTCTACGCTTGTCCTGGCGCCTGGTTTTAATTTTAATTTAAGAATGCCTATGCGGTTAAAAAGACAACAGAGTTACTACTATCTCACTGCTAAACTAGGGTATCTCCTGAAAATGTGAGTGGTAAAAGGCCACAGGATAATGACACCATTATGTTGGAACATTGTGGAGAACTCCCGAGCACTCGTGTAGATATTTTTCTTCACAAAATTCAAGCTTATATTATAATATTTTCCAAATGTAAGTCTTGTTAATACACTTGCACACAGTGTCTTGCTTTTTCTACTATTCAAAAAGGTGCGTAATAATTAGGGACTAGAAGAAGTAAAAAAATCCTGTGCTGCGGAGAACTCGTCGGGTTATTCGGTTCCAATGGATATGTTACATCCAAATTGTTAAGTAATCAAATATTTATAGAGTAGGTACATTTTAAGTGCTTGTACGTATATCAATATTATTAATGTGTTAGAAAGCCAACCTAACAACAGAACTAGTGTATTTTCACACTACTAAGTACCACTCGTAGAACACGGAAATGTCAGGCGTCCCTGTTTCCAAAAACGCACTACATTTTAAATACACTTCGGGTGAATGCACTCTCATTAAAGCCCAAACGAATTTAACTAACTTTTGAATACATTGAAAAGTTTGTTCCCCTTCCTAAAATAGTTTGTCTAACCTATTCGTCAATGTAATCGCGTAGGCTCGTGTAAGTTTGGAGTAGGGATGCTGGTTTTGAAAACATCGATAGCTATTATATTTTACATAATTAAATCTGAGAATGTATATGAGTAGGTATATCACATATTGGAAATTATTACCTATAAATACAGATATTTTAGAACCCATAAGCTATGTCTACACCAGTGCGTTCATCGTAAATTTTCGTCTCCAACTTTCAGATCTTCTTGCATAAAGCGTAATAATTATGTGAAATCGATCGCAACAAGATACTTGCAGTTTGATCATGCAAAAAAAAACAAATCATAGTTTTCTAATTTAGAAAAAAGTTATGATTGAACCAAAAAGTGAAATTTGTTTTGCGCCACCCTGAATAAAATTAAGATCAAATTATTTTATGATGACACCAGTCCATTTCAATTCATAATTTATGATAGTAATTATTGGATGACAATAAAGATTATTGAAGTAAAACTTAGGGGCGACCTGAGAGTTAAGATTTTGTGAAATTTGCGATTAGTAATATATGTCACCAACGTCAAATAAGTTTTACTTAAATCGCAGGTAAAGATTACACGCACATACTTTTTTTAATGACTAGGTACTTTAAAAATGGTTTAAAATTCATTTTATGTAATCATTGTCCACACATGGTAAAAGAAGGTTATTTAAGTAAACTGCTATTCAGAATGAAGATTTATATGCATTTAGGTTTTGATGCATTTTTCTATTAAATATTATAATGCTATTGTATGGTATTTAAAAAAAAAATATTTTATCCTCAATCGATATTTGTTATCGATATTATCTTTAACTTTATCGATGAAACTCGCGAACCTGTCTCGCAGCGAGCATCTCTAGGAAGTGTCACATTACAGGCGGGCGGGGCCCTTCTTATTTTTATTTTGTCAAATTGTAACTGAAATAAAACGGGCGGCGTAATAAAAATACCATCGGTACTGTTATTGCAGGAGAGAGACGGAAATAGAGGCGAGTGGCGCTCGCCGCGCGTGTCAACCAAGTCACAGAATAAGTGTAGCGCAAGAAGTACCAACTGACAACAAAGTACCTATTCATAGATCCATTCTGTTCATCAGAGAGTTCAGAGAGAGTATTTAACCGATAAAAAAATTGTCACGTGTCTGTTTTTGATGTGAAACATCATCGGTGGGCGCGCCCTGGCAGTAAAATCAACTCGTAGTGCGCTACGGCCTGGCTACAGCAAACGGTATGACTATATGAAAATTATTATAAAAAATATTAGAAATTTAAATATTAAGTAATTTAGATATTTGACATCTGCCGGGCGTCCCGCGACGGCCTACTTTTTACCCGACTGTCAGGAAGGATTATTTTCTTTTTTTTCTGTGTATTTATATTTCTTTTTGTAGGAGTATTTCTTCGAATGAAAACGGAAAATGCCTAAATAAAAGTAAAGTAAAATCAAAGACGGTACCTACAATAATAGAACTGAATGTACACTTATTGTAGGAGGTTATTTTCCAAGGTACTTTTTAGTAAAATTATTACCTTCCCCACCTTCTCAATTAAATTATCGTGGTAATAGTTGTGAGAGTTAAGCACTAGTAGATGGGATTGTACCTACGCACCCGTCTGCGTTAACTAATCTACAGTGAGTGCCGGAGTGCGTGCACGCAGGAAGAGTTTCCACTTATTTTCACGGCGCCACTCCCCCTCCCCCTCCCCCTCTCCTCCCCCTCCGCCGCCCGCCCTTCGCGCCCGCTGTCATTAGTACCGTCGTAGTACATCCTATTGAGCTTATAGTCTCTTATGTTTCGATATTTTACGTTAATGTCAATACCGAGTATATTAGTAGGTGCCTATTAAAAAATATAATATAAAAATGAATTTAATTTTTTTTTCAATCGAAAGCCTCTTTGTAGCTTATACGTTTAATTGGTTGAATTACGGTTAAATAACAAGACGAAAATAATAAACAAGTTTGTTTTTCAGTGAACTTCAAAGCATTTTGGTGCTGGTCCGTAAGAAGCGGTAAACAAGTAGGGTTTACGAAATTGTTGACGAATCGTATTTGGTAAACAATCTTACAATGTTTTATGGTAATTAGTAATTTAAAACTAAGGCTGGACATGGTATGTTTATTTAATTTTTTAAACTACTTTCAATTTATATTGCAATAAAATGTAGTGCTAAGTTTGTTTACCAAATAAGTCTCGTGTAAAAAACTGATATTTTATACACTTTCAGAGCATTACATGTCACATGGGCGATCGCGATGTGATCAATATACAAAATGAATAATTAATTAATCATTCACGCAAACCTTGATGAGTAAGATACTGAGAATATTAGGAAAATAACACGAAGAACATGGGCGGGAGCCCTGTAAGCAATTTCATCACAGATGTTGCAAACTTATGAAGAAGATATTGAAAATGAAGTTCCTTTCTTCTTTTCTCTCTTTCTTGACCGGCAACGCATTAGTGATGCCTTTGGTGTTGCTGATGTTCATGGGCGACGATAGCTATTAACTTACTTAGGTGGATCGTCAGCTCATTTCCATTAAAAAATTATATTATGATCACATTCTTCGGTGAATAAAACATTGTGAAGGAACCTGCACTATAAGTTCACCATAATATTGTTCTTGACTGTGCATATCGTCTGCAAAGTCACATTTGTGGTCTGCGTTTTTTTTTGTCCCTACACTATTTTAACGTAAGAGGAGACCCTGGGTAGGAAATATGGTCCTTAACAATCGACATACTTTTAGAACATAAGTAAAACACTTTTTATAGCCTGAAAGGCTGAAGAGAACGCAAACGGAACACGTACATAAGAAACATCATTGGAATCGTTAATACAACAACTTTGAACAAGATCTCTTTTTATACCAATTTGTAGTGGCAAACGTGGCAAAAAAGATCGAGAATCGCACCTAAAAAATGCATGAAACTTGACATGAGGTTGTAGTCTTGCAATTGTAGGAGACCAAAGTAAGGAAAAGAGGATGTTCCACCATGTATTTTGTTAACATCAATATGTTAAATCAATGATTTATTACTGTCTTTAGAAGTGCATGTACGTTTATTAACTACTTAACTAACATACATGTAGGTACAATACACAAGACGCACGATGTTCTAAGACACAGCAGCAAATGGACGAGTTGATCAGTTTCCTCTCGAGCACATCCGAGTTATTTTCATATTATTCACTTTTATTTGTAAGTCGTTTACTGCACATCCCCTATCCCTTCATACATCTCTCACAACTGCAGCCAGATTACAATCTTGTCTTTGACCAGTTAAGGTTTATTTTCGATTGCTATTAAATCGGCATTTAGGCTCGTGACACACGCACCGGCAGAAGGGACATATCAAATGTAAGTGTTACTTATATCGAAGCGGATTTAGAACAGTTAACCAAATATGTCGCCGGGTGAACGACTCCGGGTCTATTTCAGGGCCCAATAATTATAAGCGAAGGAGCCGCTTCTTAGTTTGTCGTTACACGTGAATGAAACTTGCACGACGCGGCAGCCTGTTTCATGTGAAAATAAAGCAGGAAAAGCTCAGTCATGAAAGGTTCAAATTTAGCATTTGGCTGGATAGATAACATAGGAAAGTTAGAAAATAAATTAAATAATCTAAAATTTTAACAAAAAAACCAACTTCAAATGAAGTACCTCCTTTTCAATAACAATAAAAAAAGAATCATCGAAATCGGTTGCGTGATTTTGAGTTATTCGTCCGTTTGTCGGGCACATACTTAATGCAAAAAGACTTATATGGTTTTCTCATGGATGCCACTGTCAAATCTCGCTCAAATTTAAGTGGGACCACTTGACAAGCACCAGCTTTCGATTAAAAATATAATCATAAAAATCGGTTCACCCAGTCGAAAGTTCTGAGGTAAACAAACATAAAAAATGCAGTCGAATTGAGAACCTCCTCCTTTTTTGAAGTCAATTAAAAAGAAACACGTTTATGTCTCCGCCGTAGAATTGAATAGAAAAAGCATGGATACACCCAAACGTACCAAACAGCGAAAAGCCGAGAACAAACAATGTTCCAACACGAATGATTCTGGCTGAATAATGATTATATCCATTGTAGTACTACAATCTCAAAGCTAGAGCATCTGCTCTCTGCATCTGGTATCTACCAGGGCACTAAATTTTTATTATTGAGGTCTATTGCGCCTCCATTTATGTCTTCACGTGACGATTTAGCTGAGGAATATATCCCGCCGGGCTAGGGCATCCAGCCCAAGGATCCGATTGTTAATTTTCGTAACTTCTATGTATATAAATAATAATACAGAAGACTTCTATAAAATTACGATATCTACAGTGTGGTGTTTTAGGTATAGGTATCATTCTAAAGTCGCAGCGTCGTAGCAAAACAACTGTAACTCATTTAACGATGTTAGAATGATAAGGAAACATTGAAATAATATTTATTACGTTGTTGCTGAGTAGGCAGCGTACCTCGTGGCGCTGGTGGCTGGAGCGCCGCCAAGCTCCCAGCTCGCCAGCCCGCCAGCCCGCCAAGCAACCTGGCTGCGATCACAATGATATTTCATTCATGATCGCCCGCCGGATTACGCACTGTTCAAACTTCAAATGATGATTTCGCGTCTGTTAACACGTGCCAATTAAGCTTGAAATTCACCCGTCAAAATATTCGATTTTTTTAAAAAGTCGGTGGGCTTTTTATTTGTTGAAATCTCTACTTTCTGATGGTATAATAATATAAAAAAATATACACTGCCATGTTAAATTTTCTCAGAAAATGCAATGAAACGACAACTATTTTCACAAAAATTATTCGAGTTCGAGTTTTTAAATATATATTTTTAATATTTATGTACAATTTTGAGCCATTTATTAAAATTTACACTTTAATTAATCGAAAAACGTCAAAATCCATGTTAAATTAATAAGCAAAAAAATTACAAATCCATAAAGATTGCAAGAAACATGCAAAAATAGTTGTCGTTTCATTGCATTTTCTTAAAAAATTTACCATAGTAGTGTATATCTTTTTTATACCATCAGAAAGTAGAGATTTTAGCAAATAAAAAGCTCACAGATTTTTTTAAAAAAGCGGATATTTTGACAGGTGAATTTTTGATTGAAAATTAGGGTGATTTTTCGATATTAAGTCAAAATAAGGTGAAAAAATAAATATTTCAAATAAAAAAAATACAGTATATTTGTCAAAGTCAAAGTCAAAGTCAAAATATTTTATTCATATAGGTATCACTGATACACTTATGCACGTCATTTTTTGGCTTTTCGGAAGGTGCTTTGTCGTGGAGGAGAAGAAAAGCCTAAAGAAACTCCTCAGCACATCTTTTAAAAAAATATTACAAAAAAAGATAATAATACAAAAGTATTTACTATTCTGAGCGGAACTGGTTGCAGAGCTGGTCATTTCCATGCGTCTTTGTCATTTAAATACTCGTCTACACTATAATATCCCTTGCCTAACAATTGTGTCTATACGCGTTTTTTGAAAGTTTCTATTGGCAAGTCACGTATTAATTTTGGGATATTTGAGAAATAAAAAGGTAAGTTTTCACCAAATTTCGTGAAAAAAGAAATATTTTTGTATAAGATAAAAATAATAAACCAAAAACTTGGTTATTTGAATTTTTCACATAAATTTTGAGGTTATGTAAAAAAGTGTAAATGCAAAAATTGTAGACCTTTTTATTACCTATAACTTTGCCATTTAACTTTTTTCCATAGGACTTATAGTTTTGCTGGAAATTGAGATAAACCGTTTTTTACACTTAAACCCCCCCTCCCCCCCACTTCCCGACCTCAGATCGCCCGTAAATTATTTTTCCTTTATTTTTTGTTATATTCTCTTCCTTTTGCAATAGGTTTCATCCTATTATAATTTTTTTCATTTTTTTACCGTTTTCAGAGGTATCGGCACTGGCCTATCTTGGAAAGTCCAAAACCGCAGTCCCGCTTCAGCATTTACTGAGCCAATCATTGAAGGAATATTACTAGCGTATAGAACCGACACCGCAAACATGATGTATGTCTAAACTGACCATTTTTTTTGTGTGAAAACGGGACGCGTGTGGTACTTTATATGTATACAATATTAATATCGGTTCAGCGCTCGAACTAAAAAATATAATAAAAACAAAAGGTCACCGGGCCGCGACTATACATAGCTATGTGTGCAATAAGTATTATTTATACCTTTGTGTCAACGCGGGACGCCTACGGAATTTTGTATACAAAATAATTACTATTTATACCTTAAAAAAGGCGTCTATTTATCTACAAGAATTAGTATTTATAGCTAAAAATAAACTTGACAAATGCAAGTTAAACTCGCTTAGAGAGGGATCCGTATGTTGATTATGTATTAATAATATTTACCGTTATTTTTCAACTTTGTTTATTTTAGCCATTTTTTTAAGACCATAGACTTCTCATAGGTTTTTCTGTAATATTTAAGTAAAGAATCATTCTCTGTATTTTTTTCAAAATTCTAGCTTTTTTAGTTTCGGAGATACGGGGGTCAATTTTTAGCTTTTATTTTCGTTCTTTCTTGAATAATTTTAAAACTATCCATTGTAAAACCAAAACAATTCCTTTCATTTGACGTACCACATGATACGGTTTGCAAAACAGTTTTTGTTTAGTTTTGATTTGATATTTTTTTTCAAAATTCAGTTGTTTACTTTATACCTTCGTCTTTAGGTCACAAAAAAGTAAAATGAGTACCAAATTTCAACTCATTTGGTCCAATAGTTTCGGAGTAAATTGGCTGTGAACAGCGGTCGCCCAGACGCACGAGTGATCCTCTAAGGGTTCCGTTCTTCCTTTTTTTGTACGGAACCCTAAAAAAAGTCCTCGGGCGTAGGTAATTACGTACTTTAAATGAATTTTATGTACACAAGTAAATTGTTGAATAATAGATAATTATCTCGAATTTAGACCTACAATCAATTTGATTGTACGTGTAATGTACGTGTAATCCTATAAATGACATTCATCACAATCCATCATAATTTGACGGATTGAGAATTCACAATCATTTGATTGTACGTGTAACCTCCGCCATTGTTGTCGAGGCATGGAGCGCCACCTAGTTTGAGTACACCGAACCACTGATAATTTGACTACAGCGCCATCTTCTACACCGTGAAACTCAGTAACTACTTAGTAACGTACCTAAACTTTATCTACGCTTTTAGTTGGTGAAAATTCTAATAGATGTCGCTGCCACTATTTGATTCGGGAAAACGGTACGAGTATTAATTAACTACTTTTGTGTACCTACCTGTTTATTAAATACCTGGATACAGTGCTGGATTTAGGCCTAGGCCCGTGAGGCCCGGGCCTAGGGGCGCCATGATTTTGGGGGCGGCAAAATTTTCAGAACCCTAAAAACTTACGAACTGTAAAATATCAGAATTATTTGTATTAAAAATATTTTTGTGGATTATTGACACTCCAAATTAATAAAAATTTATGAATTATTTTAAATGTTGATTTTACGTTTTAATTTGTCGGTGCAATATGAATTCTTTTTAATCTATATTACTTTGAAAACAATAACATTAATTTTTATAGTGGATGCAAATTATTAATTTTTATAGTGGATTTAACCCATTAATGGCCCCCTACTGGGCTCGGGTCTCTCCCATGAGAAGGCCTAGAGTTTACTCCACCACGCTGCTCCAGTACGGATTGGTAACGGACAGTTAGACTTTCATTTCAAAAGTCTAACTATCCGCTTTTTTATTGTCCACCTACCCGAGATTGGTCTCGTTTTCGGCTAATATTGGGATAAGTGTTACGATAAAATTGCAAAAAAATTAAAAACTAAGATGGCCCCCGAGATATTTTAATTAAAATTTTTTTAAATTTAAGAGGTGACTTTTAGGGGTCGGATCGCATTGGGGTTTTAATTTTTTTTCGATTTTTTTCTTTATCCCCAATTTTGATGTTTGGGGTATATTTTTTTCGATAAGATGGCAGACCCCGTGGCGGACATTTTATAAAATGTACGAATAATTGCTTTTTTTGAAGGAAAATTTTTTTAGGTTGGCAACATTTGAGGGGATTACTTTGTATGGGGCGTGTTGGTGTGAAGTGTTGGCAGGTTACATTGATTTTGTTTTTCATTCATAAATTTTTTTGAACTTTCTATTCAAAAATATAAAAAGTAGGATAAACATTTTTGATAAAAAAAAATGCGTGGAGTCCCTTCGCGCGGAAGAAGTGAAACTTCGTAATGTGAAAATGAAAATAGGGAGGGGTAGAAATTGATTTTTAGTAAACTCATATTGTTTCTTTAAGACAACCTTTATCAACATTGCTTACAATTCACTGCTCGTTGCTAACACTTGCGCTGGCTGATACAGGCCATATGGGTATACTACGCGCATGAGTTCGAGTGCCACGCACTCACTCTCGCTCTGTCTCTTTTTATTCCCCCTCCCCAAGAGCGTTGAACGTTTAACGCAACAGTGCTTTCATACCCCCTCGATGCCGCGATGGTAGCGTTAAACGTTTAACGCAACCTTGTTGGAAGTTTCACTTCAAAAAAGCAGTAAAAAATGTTTCGTGGTCGTCGTAATGACATTTAACAGTTTCATCAAATTAAATTGGCAATATTTGGATATATTTTTTTTTTTGGTTTTTTCACATTTCGAATAGCCCAGCCAAAACTATTGCTGGGGGCATTAATGGTGCATAAGAAGGTTTTTTGACTGTACATGGTGGTTATGGGAAAAATATGAACTTCCAAAAATTCAGGATGACATTTGAACATTTTCATCTAAATTATTGCCAACACTGGGAGCCAGAAATTATTTAACTTTTCGAGAAGTTGAGCAAAATCTATAGATCAGGGATACGAAAATGTATGAAAGATATGTATTTCTGCATTAAAATAGTCATTTTCAAAAAACTATAAAATTTCAGCATTGCCATTGCTATACAAAAAAATAACATTTTTTATGAATATTATTTTTTCTAAATGTATTCGTTTTTCGAATTTTGAGGCTGTTGTGACTTGTCTTGTGTCCATTTGGGTCTTCATAATGTATGAGGTGTATGTAGGAACTGATAGTTTGTTAATGATGGTGAAAAAATATTTTGACGTTTCCATACGAAAAATAATATTATTTTTCATACAAATGTATTTTTGCATGTTGTATTTCAGGCCGTGTTGTCTCCTTTTGTCGTCAGTTCAATGTAAGCGGCGTTTGTTGGTACTAACTGATCATACACATTGGAGGAAAAATGTTTCAGTGTTTCCATATAAAAATATTGATTTTCATAACTTTGGTTTTATCTTCATATTTTTAATTAAAATATGTATTTTGTGTCGAATATTTCAAACTGTTCCCATTGAATGGCATTACAATGTATGAGGCGTTTGTTAATATTAACGGTTATTATTAACCGTTAGTATTAACGGTTATATTATATCAATGAAAATATTTTCAACGTTGCCCTACAAAAAAAATAAACAAACCAAAAGTACCTTGAAGCCGAATATATCGCAAGCAGACCCCTAAATTGAAAAATAAATTTCACAGATCAAAGATATTTTTGAAAGAATTATTTATATATTTATTCTGCAGTTCGCGCCCCACGAAAACCTAGTACAGTATATTCAAATCAATAATTTTAATTTAAAACTATAAACTATTATTATATAATCTAATAAAACGTTGTATTTAAGTTAGTAAAATTTGATACATAATAATTTAAATTTTAAAATATTGCGTGTTTATTTTCGATAGTCACCTGCTCATAGAGCAAAAAGGGCGGCATATCTTATGGGGCCTAGGGCGACATCAAACATAAATCCGCCACTGCCTGGATATCAGGTAGTGTGGACACGAAAATGGCTGGCAACCATTTATGATGGCATAATACAAGTGATTTACATTGATCCTAAGCTGTCAAAGAAAAAGAGTTGTAATTTACAACATTACATTTTTGTAAATTAGGTAAATATAGCCTGGAACAAAATTTTAGTGACATCCCCTCTTGGTCGGGTTTTTTAGTACGAGTATGTTTTATGTTTAAACAACTATATTTCGCCTTGAAAAAAATTAAGGGTCTATCACCTAGATCGTGGTCTTATATCCTACGTTATGAAGGATAAAAGAGTCAACGATGAAAAAAAACTCCTCATTTATTCTGTAAAGAATACCTGCGAAATAGAACGTTTAACTTTATTCTTACTTTTTCAGCGTTAATTTTACGATTTTGCTCTTGTCATTGTTTTACTTTATGGCAAAAGTTAAGAGTGAAGGTTCGACTTCAATATGGGATATATGGTAACATACTTAATTTTTTTTCAGAAATAATTGCGAATTTTTTAAGGCTGAATTCATCAATACCCACCCAAGAATGTCTGTAACTTTTTTAGAATTTCAAGACAAGTGTAAGAACTCACGTCTCATCAAGATTTTTCTTTCACCTTTGACCTTGTTACTTAATTCCATCTTCTTTTATTATTATTTTTATTAGTATTTTGAAAGATTATGAATTATTAAATATCCATAATATAATGAAAATTGCCGTCAAACGCCTTGGAGCGGCATAAACTTCCGTATGGGAGCTGCAGAATTGTGGAATTTCAGGGGAAGAGACCTGTACCCTGTAAGAGTGCCAATAATGCCACTAGGTACCTATACACTTTGTTAAACTTTTCATGTTTTAATGTTTAAAAACTTTATCAAAACTATTGTTGAAGGAAGTAATAGAATTTGATTATTTTCAAATCTTCACCATGAGTTACCACAATCTGACTGAATCTAAGAATTAAACAATAGTAAATAGTTTTATCAGAGGTTGATTGAATATCCCTAGGGTCGCAATGGCCCCTTCACACGCAAGGAGTGAACGCTAGGAGACTACATGTCCAACTACTTACTTCTACGGTAATAAAAATTATAATAATTCGGACAAACAAATAAAAAGTAACATAATTTACAGGAAATTACTATCCGACGAAAAAGGCATGTTAATGAAATTATTAGACAATTGTAATGCAGTTGGCAGCCACTGCGGCTGACAGATCAATGTCAGGCTAGGCGGAACCATTGGCGTGCCATCAAATCTGCTTGCAGCTGCCGCAAACCATTATGAACCTTATGTCCAAGAGAGAAAAGAATGGTAAAGAAGGCAGGAAAAAAGTGTTTGGGTTGTCTGAGATCGCGTCCAGTCTGAAACTTTTCATGGGAGCGTTATTATTTTGTTGGTTGTTTTACATTGATGGTTATATTGTATGTACGTAATTTTGATCAGGTAAGATCCTTAGTTCCCAAAGTTGTCCAGGTGGACCACCAGGGGTCCACGGGAGACTCGATGGGTCTACGTTGGCATGACAAAAAATCAAATTAATTAACTAATCAATTCTCACGATTCGATAAGGAACCACTGAAATTATCGCTAGACGCAATAATTATAAAGTCATCAGGCTTGAATTTTTATTAATTTGGAAACAATCTAGAAGTTAATAGGTAAAATCCTTTTAAATAAAAAAGGATTTTCTAAATCAGTCGATAAGTAATGGAGTTCTAATTTCTTATAAAACATAAAAAAACTCCTCCTTTTTTGCAATCTGTTCAAAATGTATCATTAGAGTGCAATGTATCAAAAGATACACGTCTCGGTAGACGATCGCCGGATCCCACGTGCAGCTCCCAGCTGCCACACTGCCCGACGCCCGTACTCCACACTCCACAGTACGGGCCCGTATTTTTAGCACACAGCAGCTTAGTGCCGAGTGCCCGCGCGACGCGCTCTCGCATCGCACGTAGTCTCGAGTGCGTGGCGTGAACATTGTGGATACAGTGATGTGTGTGTTATGACGACCGGCCCGACCCAGCCATGGACCACTTCAGGCGAGGACCACGACTGCGCCGCAGGCGGGTGCGTTCAACCACCACTTTGCTAGGTTATGTTATGTACGACCCAGTCGGCCAGCTGACTGCAGCTCAGAGGAGTATCGCCCCTATGCGCATTCTGAATCGTCTGTTGTCAGTGGACGCGGGGCTCTTAGCAACGAAATGCTGCAGAATCATAACCGATGTACTGTGTAGGTACAGTGAGTTATATGGTTACCTAATGGATACAAGTGTTTTAGAGCGGGTAGTTGCAAACATGACTTGTTATGCTTCCATTAGCGTGCAGTCACGAAGTTAATCGAAGTTGAGCGAATACGAGAGTGTAGAGAGATCAATAACTTTATGCTTACTTCCTCGTTTTTCACACGTATTTCCTTTTATTTCGACGAGGAACTTCGTCAAATAATGTAGACAGTTGTAAGGTCAGTGTTATTCTGTAGGACTCTTTAGACACAATAATGGGGCCATTCCTGCTGATTATATCAGCATAAAGGCTCTGTTTGTTGATTTAATGCGCAATCAAAGAATTAGGCGAAGTTATCAAAACAACCAATAGACAGTACTCGTAGTACACTCATGTTTTTATCTATCAAAAACATTGCGCCTTCTGACATTGCTTTTGATATAATAAATTAAAATTTTCAAAATCCCCACTAAACATAGCTAAGAACACTCTCGATTTAGTCACCTTTCATACAAAAAATTAGATCAAAATCGGTTCATCTGTTTGGAAGCTACGATACTACAGACAGACATACAAATCCACAGACACAAAGATACATAGATACTTAATTTAAACAACCTTGTGCTTCTGATATGCTTGTCATTTCCAGCGGCTAGTTTATTAACAGAGGCAGGGTTGGACTTTAAGGTTGGTTCCAAATGATAGTGGATTCATGACAAAGCAGTCAGAGGAGTGCAGTCATCACCAATATGCACTTGTTTAAAAGTTATTGTCGCGATGTGTGTGTGTGGCAAGTGAATGGGGCTCAGGCAATGATGTATAAATAAATATAGATACGTTATGCCCTTACAAATCAACCGAAAAATTTGTTCCTATGTCCGCAAGGCACGCTTTAAGGTCGTAGCTCATCTAAACGACACCGCTCCCACCTAACCAAAGTATGAGAATTCGAATATAGACTTAAAATCGTGCACTGTAGGTGCACTTTACAGTAACAACAAAAATTAGCAGCCCGCGCGCGGGAAACAAGCTTACCGCAACCTTGCCACTCAATAGTTGCATCTACAGAGCACGATTTAAAGTTTATATTTGAATTCTCATACTTTGGTTGGGTGGGAGCGGTGTCGTTTAGATGAGCTACGACCTTTATTGCTTTATCGCACGTCTTTATCGCTCTCGCGTCAAAACTACATCGCTATCTACTTCTTCACTTGAATAAGAGTTCCCAATTGGGAACTTTTTGAGTCACACAACGCGCGCGCTTATGACATATCTGTCTCTTTTTAATAGCTATATAATATCATTGGGCCCAGGAGTACGCGTACTCCTACGCTAGTGAACGTACGCCATCGTAGAGCCGTGAGCGTCTTATTGTACGATCCTGAGTCAGACCTTAGTAAAATATTCATGCGATCTTAGCTTTTCTGAAAAGACAATTATGTTCCATGTTTTCCTTTTGCCTCATCACTCCGGAATGCCATTTACCTAATGGTATTATTGGAATTTATTTTTGAGATATCAAAGTTATAAGAAAGGATGCCTTAGTTTTATCTACGAAGAAACACATTTAAAACCCAAAGAGAAATTCGGAACTGTCCAGCTCAGTAAGAATCCCTAAACTTTATTATTGTGAGGCATTTTGTTAACAAAAAATATAGGGTATATAATTATATGGATAATAATGTAATGTAGATTCTAATTTCAACTAAATAAATTACATTTCGAGTAATAAAATGCTACTCGTAACGATGAGATGAATCTTTGTGCATGGGTTCTTATTACACGGTGTTGAATCATTGAAAAATACCTATATTTGAAAATTTGATTGTTTAAAAAAACGTATTATGTAAAATAGATGGTAGGAAAATTATTACTGGATTGTGTTGTATAATTAAAAAAGGTACATAAGCTATTACATATATTATGTCCACACTTTTGTACTGATTTAATTTAATTGCGCCGAAATATACTGTATATAGATATTAAGTTTCTCATTATAAGTGACAATGTACTTATAATAATTAATAAGTATGTCTTATGAGAAATAAAGAATCTTTAAACCGAATTCCAGTAATGTCAACAACACCTCATAAGAAAGTTAAACAATTTAAAAAACATTTCAACTATCCACTCAAACTCAGTTTTAACTATCGACCCTTCATGATTCTGATTGAAACCCTGAAACAGGTTGAAATTAGAATAATAATAACAAAATCTATTATATAATATTTAACTATAATATAAGTTATACACTGACATTATTTATGGTACTCGTACTAAAAATGAACATAAAATAATTTTAATGAAACTAAAATGGCAATAGGAGCAGCTCAGCTTTTACTAACTACACTGGGCTCCCGTGTAACGCTGGTCTTCAGCCAGCCAACTAGTTAGTTACGACAGTCAATCCCCCAGTTACCAGCGGATATATTTTACCTTTTGTCAGTTTTTTTTATATAATTAAATGCCAAAAAAACTATAAATGAAATTAAACAAAAAATAATAATTTACATTATTATTAAACAAAAAAAATACGTTTATACAAAATTACATTGAATAAAATAAAGAAAATGTGTGCAATTCACACGGGGTGGAAGTGAAAACTTCAAAAATTTTGGTTTCAAGATAATGAGACGAATGTAAAATTTCGGGAAGATGATAATTGTAGGTTTTAGCACTTTTACTGTCGCGATGATGACGCTTCGTTTCATCGACTTTCAAATCACATCGTGGCTAAAGAAGTTTTCACTTCAAAAAATAACATTAAAAAAAGTAACATTAAATTAAAAAAATAAATTACATTACAATAAATAAGTCGGAGCTTTCCAACGTTAACTAAATTTTCATGAACGAAATCGAAAACGTCTTATTGGGATAAGTGAAACTGATAAAATTCGAAAACCATCGAAGAGTTGAGTCGGTCCCAGACGATATCTTCAGGTAAGTACCTATATCCGTATTCACAGCGTCGTCTAGCGAGTTAGCGAGTTAGCGACCAAATCCACTTATTTTTACAACGTGAATTAGTAATTAAGGTAATTGGCAGCGTGTGCGGAACATACGTAGCATCTACTCGTAGCATATCGACAGGCATTTACAACCTGTCGACTCAGTGAAAAAAAGGCGTAAGATGAAAGTTGCAATTTTACAGGAGAGCAAAAAGACTTAAAGTATCAGTAAGTAGTCAAAGGAATTTAAATAAAAATTTCTTGCACAAAACCGTCAAGATTAATGATAAAAATTTGAAAAAAATTAAGCAGTTACATCTTTTGTCCCTCTTTCCAATCATATTAATAACTAAAATTCAAAGCAAAACGACTTATGCTTTTTTCCTCTGAGGGTTGGAAGTGTTCTATCGAAAAAGTCACGTGAGCGAACAGGAATCTATTTGAGTGCAAATCCTTTCATATAGTATATGTAGTTATTGGATTTTATGGATCTGTACCTGATAGGAATCAGGTATCTAGATCTTGTGTATTAATAAAATAGGTATTCTTTAAAGGGTTAAAAAATCAACAGTAGGAAACAGTTCTCCGACGCATTTTAGTGCACATGATCGTCCTACTTGTATCTCCATATCGTAATCTGAGGGTATGGATCTCGGTGTGTTTCGTCTTAGCCTTGCTTGAGAAGCATTCCACCTTTTGAACCCTCTAATCTTGCGTGAAATATCTACCGTAGATTCTTTATATGAAATAAATGAAATACCATTATGATCTGATTTTAACGATTAGGCATACTTATCTATGCCGCAAAATGAGATACCATTAGCATTCATATGACCCATCTTTTCTGAATTGTATTATAGTTCATCATGTGTCTGGAATTGGAGTTTTCTAGCAATTCTCAATGGATATAATTGCGAAAGTTATTTTTTTATGACTATTACACCGACATTAGCAATTTGGCAAGACCTTATTATTGCGATGCGTTGAAAAGCTCGCCTCTTGGCCAAGTTTATTCGAGGTCACTAGCCAAGGATTTTAGATCGAAACCGATAACATATCTGGACGCTTGTGAATGGAACGTGCCCATATGGATAGACTACACCCTCCACCAAACACTCGTCTAATTCCTGCAAACGAATGTGACCATCCAGTGGCAACGACTGCGCAAAGATAAACCCAATGTCAGTACCCTAAGGCTGGATCCACGTGCAAGACAACGCCGTGTGGACCCAGCCTAAGGCTGTTTTTCCACCAGAGATGTGCTATGTTACGTTGCTATGGATGCGTTTGATATCCACCAATCATATTCGTTGGTGCACACTGCACATAGTTTAGCACTGGTGGAAACGGATTCAACCAAAATATGTTTTTTAAATGGAAGGATGCGTGCTATGGATGCCTGCTATGGACCGTCGCGAGTGGATCTCCCCTCACCGCGCTGCCCTCATCGCTTCCCTACTATCGATACATAGCATAGCTCGAGAATCGCATCTTTCCTCGCACAGCTACATAGCTTAGTATTGGTGGAAACGGTCACATATTTTCGTAGCGTTTATTTCACATCTTCGCAGCATAGCTGCATAGCACATCTCTGATGGAAAATCACCCTAAGCCGTGAAAATGACGACGTCACAACTGGGTCAACGACGTCTCCGGCGTGGCGGACACAATCGATTCAAAACATGCGCATGCGTGATACCATACAACGTAAAATCAACTCTATCGTCCTTCATCAAAACTCACAATTCATTGGTACTTAATGGAACATACGATTTTAACGTTCTGTCCAGATTCAGATTATGACCTGCAGTCAAAAAGAAGCCGTATAGCGTGCAGCTTGGGTTGATAACTGCTTATGTTTGTACTTAAATTAAGACTTTATGCTGCGACGAAAGATGACCACCAATTGTTTTGGCAAAGAAAATCAACCTTATTGCGAGAATTTTCGTTGATATGGCCATTTTAGTATGAAGTTTACGTTGATTGCCAATTTCCTTTAAATGGATTAAATGTACAATCGACAAAAGAATTAGGTATGCAGATTGCAGGGTATGATTCTAAAACCTTCTGTAATAATTGATATAACAGATTTTTGTGTTATTATCAATGTTAAATCATACTGTACGTATAGGTACCACTTGAACATTGATAATCACACAAACAACCTGTAATATTAATAATTACAGAAGGTTTTAGAATCATACCCTGCATACCTAATTCTTTTGCTGACTGTACGCACGTGTTTAAAGAAAAATTAACATAATCTTACTTCCTTTTAAATTGACTTGAATGCAAATTGACATGAATGAATAGCAAACAAATCCACCTGGTGGTGAGTGGACACTGCCACTTCATGAAAATTATAATATTATTACGTGCAATAATAGGCCACTTAGGTCACCAATGTGACCTAATCACGCACTTAGAAATTATTCGGTTTCGTGACCGAAGCAGTCCTTTTTTACATCTTACGAAGATGTAACCTAATAGAAAATTTACTATTATTTCACCTTATGCATAGTTAGAAACATTCAAAGCGATAAGATTTCGCAGAGGCCTATAATTAAACTTTACGCATGGAAAAGCGTGACCTACGTACGTACCTACGTAAGTGGGTGTAGGTCACAGTTTGCTTTAACCCCAAACATCAGTTTCTTTGCTACAATTTTTATTCGATCTTTTTTGACCAACTTAAAAAAATGGAGGAGGTTCTTAATTCGACTGGATTTTTTTATGTTTGTTACCTCAGAACTTTGGACTGGGTGAACCGATTTTGATCATTGTTTTTTTAATCAAAATCTGGTGCTTGTCATGTGGTCCCACACAGCAAGAGCGATGGCATCCATGAGAAAAACCATACAAGTCTTAAAGCATTAAGTATGTGCGCGACAAATGGACGAATAACTCAATATGACGCCAAGTGTCAACCGATTTCGATGATTCTTTTTTTAATGTTTTTGGAAAGGATGTACTTCATGTGAAGTCAGTTTTTTTTTGTTAAAATTTTATAATAGTACTTATTGTTGTCTGCAGCTTTAACCACAACACGATCTTTGCGATATTATTATCAAACTCGTGTTTTGTAGATGGTTGCAAAGGTTACGCTTTCTTTCTTATGACTACGGTATTTCTGATACACATGGGCGTTGGCCGCGTTGGTGACTGACCATTAGATTGCCGAATATTTACATAGGCTGGTGATAGATACTGTATCTATATTATCACCATTATTAACCATACGTGAAGGATTTACACCTAGGTTTGATAGTTGTCGTAGTGTCCTATAGTAGGTAAATAACCTATATACCTAGTAGTCAAAGTAGTTCATTATATTAAAATACAATTTTGATACACTTTCATTATTCTCGCAAAAAATTTTGTGGCTATCTTGGACTGTTGTTTTTAGGATCCCCTTACCAATATGCAGATAAAATTAATCCTACTATCCTTTATGCGTTCTCTCCCCTCTCACCCACACATACACTTTACCGATTATTATATGTAATTGGAAGTAACCAATAAGACTGCAATCCACGATCAAATAGGGAATAGTTAATTTAATAGTTAATTAAAAAGGGAATAGAAAATTCCTGTTTAGTTCCTGTTTAGTTTCCTAGGAAGCCTGTTACTTATTTTGCCACATAGCTCCAATTTAATGCATATTGCATTAAATTAATTGTATACTACTCATAAATACAGATGTACAGAATATGTAAATATAAATAAATAATTAAATAAAGCATGCCATTGAAAAAGGTTACTGTTAACGTAATATTATGTAGATAATTTAACGTCACATCTTACTCGTAAGTTACGTAACGTAAGTACGTAAGCGTATGTCTTACACTTAAATTACTGTGAACTATGATAATTTTAAAGTAGTGTATAAATTTTCATAGTAGATACTATTATAATTTTGCATAAACAATGTTAATAGGAAGTGCCAAAACATGAACTACATGTTTGTCGCTGTGTACCTACACTACCTACATTATATATGTATATATTTGTTTACAATCAGTGGCACTAAAGTCATATTGCCCATTCCAGTACCCACGAGTCACGACTCACGAGTAAATTATGTGTATACCGTACGTAAATTGTGACAATTTGTTTATAATATAACATTTTAACAAAAAAATAACCGACTTCAAATGAAGTACATCAAGTAAAAAAAGAATCATCGAAATCGGTTGGCGCGATATTGAGTTATTCGTCCATTTATCGGGCACATACTTAAAATGCAAATTTAAGACTTATATGCTTTTGACATGGATACCATTGTTAGATCTCGGTGGGGCCAACGACAAGCACCAGCTTTCGATTAAAAAAGAATCATCCAAATCGGTTCACCCAGTCCAAAGTTCTGAGGTAACAAACATTAAAAAAAATACAGTCGAATTGAGAACCTCCTCCTTTTTTTGAAGTCGGTTAATTAATAAAAAAACCAAGAGGTACCAATGCACATGTAGAGTATAACAGTAGAATGTCAAATCATTTTAATCAGTAATGATTTCCATCTAGGTGGTAATGGTTTTTACAGTACCTACTTCACGGGCGATGATGACCACAATTATACATGTATCATGAAGTCAACTCTTATCGGCCGTCTTTTAATTTTAACTTTCAATGAAACTCCTCAACTAAAAACAATGCCAACCTTTGGGATTCACGCTAACAAAAATACGATAAAATATCGTAGCACGCGTAGCCGTAGCAATCTAGCCATTGTATTTCAATAAATCTTGATAATAAACATTAGTAATAGCTAATAACAGTTCAATGTTCAAATAAATGAGAAGTTTACAGGTAGGTATAAAGTATCCAAAGTTTATCACATACACAAAGAATAGATCTAATAATTAAGACACGACAAGACAGTAAGACATCAATTAATTGGTTAAGGATCAGGGTAATCGAAGTGAGTCTGAAGACCGCTGAAAGAAGGGATTAACTTGATTCACATCAAATAACCGCTTATATTTCATATCTGCATGTTATACCTCTTGTACCTTGTTAATAGAAAAATATTCATATGCTATAAATTACTAATCATATCCCGTTATGAGTCAACGTGAGAGTGTTGTTCGTAGCAATGCAATGATCGTAATCGTAGCGTTATCAATGTGTGTTTATGCGTTGTCAATATTGTCATGTCCAACTCCTCACTGGCTTCGTTGATCCTTATTATTATTATTAGTACTTAGAAATTATAAAAATCCCCTTTCTTCTTCACTTCCTGTCACGTCGGTTTGCAAAATTTGCGTATCGAAGCGTATCGAAGCTCTTTCCTGCGCAATAGAATGGCCGATTCAATAAATACGCTGCATTTCCTTATAATAACAAGACAATATTTCAAACAATAGCTAAATGTCTAGATTGTGGACTGTTTGTGCACCTGTCTCAAGTTTACCAGCGGAATGTGGCGACTATTATTCGTTGACCCAATTGTAATCGTTAATCTGTGGCAAACGGTAGTACACCGGTATGGATGCAAGCTGCGCGCGCACTTCATTCACCCAGCAGCGGGGCGGTGCGGGGAGGGGCGGGAGCAGGCTCGAGGAGTAGAGGAAAGGGATGAGGGGAGCCATCAGTCACCGCCGAACGCGGGTCGGGTGTGCTCGTGCGCGACCGATGTGTGGCAACGACGGCCGACCACGACGACATCCCGCTGGTGGTCCAGAGCGGCCACCACCTCCCTCTGCCGCCATGCCGTAACATGATGGGATACAACAACCAGGGCCACGGATACAACAAGTTGTTCACGCAGGTCTGTGCGGTGCGCGCGCACTTGTTGTGGGCGTGCTACCGACGGCGACGACCCGTCGAAGCCGATTTTTTCAATATTTTTGTGTGCTTGCGGTGTGTCGATATAATCAGATTTATTAATAACGCTTTCTTAAAGCAACAATCGCGCAAACTAACCCATAGGTAGGTGCCGGTGCCGCTGTTTCGCGAGTAGCGAATCTATTTCGTTCCAAAGCAAAACATTTCTGGCCGAGTCTGATCCGTGTCTGTTATCTGTGTGAATGTTTGCTTTGAGCGAAGTAATTACTCGGCCGGCGTTAATGCTTTGTCCAAAAGCAGAAAACAAGATAAGTGAAACGAAAACGACGATGCGCGACGCTTTGACGCTTCCAAGTGGAATTTTAATTACAGTTTGCTTTGAAAGCTTCTAAATGTAAATGGGACACCACACACACGCTCGATAAATGAACAAAAATTCTCTGCTCAGTACTGTGTGTACATTGTTGCCATCCTTTATATTTATTGACGTACTTTAACAATATTAGACTCAAGTTCTTCTAAAGCCATTATTTTCCACATCCGGCTTGAAGGACCATCTTAGTAATTATTATATTTGTTGAAATGTATATTAATTTAAAATTTCTTTACTGAAGTTATTATAAGCAAAGCCATTATTTGCCACTTCCGGCTTGAAGAACCATCTTAATAATTATTATACATGTATTGAAATTTTCTTAATTTTAAATTTCGTCCTATTGTTCACATTAATCACACGTCTTATTAATCACACTGTTCAATATCTATTTTATGGAAAATTTTCAGTAACATGATCTCGTGTATTTGAGATTCCACGCTATTATCATATTAACTGCATAAAATTCAAGAATACATTGTTAATACATAGTCAACAAAATACATATTAAGCGTTTTATTTAATAAACAATACATTATCCGACAGTCTTGACAAATGACGAGGGTAATGTATGGTAAACAAGGCAACCAACAGACCATTCTCCTTTCGAGAGCAGTGTTATGAAGATAATGTTGTATTGTAAATAGTTCCATAGATATTTGGCCCAATGTTGCCAATATAAGTCACGGTTGATTGAATACCAAAACATACACGCCTCCGCATTACCACTATTCAGATGCACATGAACTTATATTAAGATCAGAAAATAATATTGACATAGACCGGCGAAATGTACATAATTAACAATCTAATAAGTATACATAAATTTTAAAATTAAAAAAAAAAACCGCCTGCTATCAAAAAATCTATCATGAATCATGATATACCTTTTTGAAATCCTTATGGTGAGCTCTTTAATTTGATACCCATATTGCATTATTCGATTTATTTTTATTATATTTTTTAAAACTTCAAACAATGGCATCTAACAGCCACCATTTTTTTTATTTCACTTATCTAAGAACACTTGGGTTATTAAGACGAATTTAACGATATCTTAATTATGTAAATCTATTCATTGAAGATATGAGATAATAAAGAATATTACGTGGATACATTACATTACGCGCAAAAAACAACTTTTCCTGTCAGTCTGGTAAAACACAGCATTTTGAGAGATTCATTACATCATTTAAATGGAGAACCATTCGCAGAAAAAAAGTATGTTTTGACAAGAACCTACCTAGAAGCTTATGCTAGCGAGAAGCCCAGCATTAGGTCACTTAATGATAAGTCAGTTTTAAATATTATGGAAATATAAACAACACACTGCAAAGACTTTACAAATGGAAACATAATTTGTCTTTCAGGCTTCTGAAACTTAAAATAAACTTGAATATTATTGTGTTGCCAGAAATGCCTTCAGAACAAATCCAGGGTCTGTGCAGAGACGCTCGTCGCATCTTGGTCCGTTTTCGTCGTGTCGTATCCCGATATAGTCAGTATTGACAAGAATTATCCATAATATTAGCTATGGTCACCGCCAGGTTTGCTAACATCAAAGATTTCCCTTGTATTAATAAAGTAGAAGCTAGGTTAATGAGGTTGTAAGGCTAAAATAACTGCCGATGTCATGGCGGGAATCCAATTTTTTATTATTGATAACTAGCTAAAACTAAGACGCTTCTCTTCCTTCATAATTGGTAATTCAACTCCTGAATAAGATAAACTTTTAACGAGAACAATATTGAAATATGTTACAAGTGCAACTCTAACAAGATAATTCACCAAACCATTTAAATCAATAGTTCCTGTTACTACAATGTTGAGTGAAGTACATGTGTGAAGGTTAATAAAACTACTTTAAACTTCAATTAGTATGGATGGATATAGACAAAGCAAAATATCTCAATCGATACTATCAATAGAATACATATAGTGTTTTCTCTTTCCATCGATCTAGATTTAGATTTAAAAGCTAGTACCTACTTATTTGTATCATTGATCTAAAGCGCTTTCGAGATCTATAATAGAATCACTTGAAACTAAATTGCTTGGCGTAGCTTTCGATTTGATTCAATCTGAAGACCTGCCAGTACTGGTTTATAAAATGTACCGGTCTACAAATCTTATGAAGCTCCACTAAACAACTTACCTCGGTCCTCGACGATGTAAACCATCGTGAATATTTTCGCAGCTTTTGTCCACCCCAGTGGCTCTAAAGTTATCCCTTAGATAGTGATAAACTCAATTAGTCACCGCAATCAGTCATCTTGGTCAGTGTTCATCTAAATCTTGAACGTATCTCTTCATGAGAGAAGCATCGAAACAATAAGATATGGATTTCGTAGAATAGTCTGACCTAACTACTTTTATAGCACCAGCTTAAATCGAGAAGCCTTGCGCCATTGGAAATAATCTAGACTTAGTATCAAATATCACAGATAATCCGTTGGAAAATCTAGCAGTCCTTGAATAGTGGTGACTGCTAGTCCTAATAAGGCGTTCTTGACCTTATCGTCCTAAAAGTAAATTTTATCAAACAGATTTTGGTACTCATACATGCAGTCTATAAATAATCTCTCATCTAGTTCTATTGCGCAAGAATTGACATAACGTGATATTACTTGAAACACATTTCCTCAATGATTGATTTTTAAAGTTAGTACTTTTATATGGTTAAGTTATCATAACTGAATACGTATATAAAATTTCATGTCTGTATGTTATCAGTCAAGGAGTTCCCTCACCTAGTCACCATTTTCATTAAAATGAATTCTCATTGGAACCAAAGCAACTTGGGAATTTCAACTCACAATCAGTAGGATGAGAGCTAAATTCAGCTTACAAGATTTGACCACAGTCTTGTTAACAAACTAACGTTAAACAGGTAATTAATGGTTTAAAAACTAAATACACGGTTTTATACGTAACGTACACAGTAAAAGTGTCAATCTAGGTAATAAATTAATGCAAAGAAATGAAACTGTGCTGGAGTTTTCTCGTCTGGTCATCGGGTCATGCTTATCAAAAAAAGTCATTAACGTCATCAACTAAAGCAAAGTCAAAAATTGTAACTCCTTAGGATAAGAGGATGTAGGCCTAATTAAGCTTGCAAGATTTGACCCACACACACACGATAACTAGATAACTGATTTGAGGATAATGGACAAATGGAATATTGAAAAAAGCGCCAATCTCAATCACGTCAAGGATTTTAAAAATATTAAGGACATAGAATGTTATAAACGGGCGTTAGCGCGTGTGGTTGAGCATATGATTATCTGAGTTTACTTAGCATTGACGCAATAATGAAATTTTCCAATCAAGCGCTCATCCGAGCTGGAAGCTGGATTTACGGCCCAGCATCCTATTGATCCGAACGCAACCGTGAGTCACCCCATCTCGCAATAAACATACGTGACGTAACGCGATCCACGCATTATTCAATATCGATTATTACATACTGACGTCATCCATCCATCCATCAGCTTTCAGAGCTTCATGCTTTACGCGATAGTCGTCTAGTGTCTACGTTGTCCAAATAAGACTTTTAGTAAGCCCTACTCGTAGCAAAATACCAAGCATACCTCAGGGAGCCGTAGCGTGTTGATTGGCTGAGCATTCCATTGAGACCAATAATAAATCGTTGCATTTATTAAATTCGTGTAATGTATCGAAACGAAACAATATTGCAGTTTCTACTAAAAGCTTTTGAATACTTATATTTGTACGTAGGATAAGGCTTTTTCATCTTTTACACTTAGGACATTAAATACTCGTATGTATCTCCACCAATCGGCATTGGAGCAGTATGATAATAAAGTATACTCTGCGCCTCCTCAAGAGGAGAGACCCGTGCGCAGTAGTTTGCCATTAATGGGTTAAATATATTAAATTCCTATTAATTCGTATTCCTATACCTCCAGTTAAGACTAACATCATGTAGTATAATATATGCGGTCACTTGACATCCAAGCAGGTATCTCATGTTATACCGGTGAAATAATAAAATATCTATGTAGTTCAGTGATTTATGCCCATCACACAAAAACGACAAAACGTTAAAATGTTTTCAGGCCAATCTCTAGATTACACTAATTGTCTTTCTTTACAATTACACGGGAAAATAGTTATACGAGCCGCTGGACTAGTTCCAAATTGGTTCCAAGTTCACCCCAGTCGAATAATAACGACCTAAAAATGTATGTTATGGTAGATTTGGCCAACGATTTTGATCCCATCCTATTCATATTACTTATAAATGTGAAAGTTTGTGAAGATGTATGGATGTTTGTTCCTCAATCACGTTACAGCTATTTGGCCGATTTGGCTGAAATTCAAAATGGAGATAGCCTATACCCTAGCCTACACATAGGCTACTTTTTATCACGGAAAAGTTCAAGGTTCCCGCGGGGTTTGTAAAAAATTGATATCCACGCGCGCGAAGCCACGGGCATCTTTGTTCTCAAAAGCAGATTACTTCATTGTTTTCTTTAAGCGCAACTTTCAAAGATTTGATGTGCGTACTGCGCACTTAACTGAAACATCCATGGGGGAGTCCAGTGTATAATCTTCTTGTAAATCTTGTAAAGTGGCATTACATACAGCAAGCTGTAGCTGGCATTCCTTACTGCAAATGAAGCATTTGTGTTGTGGTGATATAGAACCATCATTCCAGATAAGACTTCTGATAAGACTGCAGCGGTATGTCCATGTGTGACAATATCAAAGTAGTAATATCAAAGGACCCTAATTCCGTTTGACGTGTTGATACGATAGATATTGTGTAGATTATTAGCCTAACTATACTTATACTTACTTGTACAGTGAAATTAGATTTTTTCACATTTGGTATGTTCAGTGAAAAACGGATATCTTATAAATTCTTATAAAATGGTTATTTTTTATAATTTGGTTATATGCCATAGTTTCACATACGAACTGCTAGGTCCCTGGATATTGATTTTCACACTGATAAATTTAAAAAGTTTGCGGAGCGGGTCTTGCCGCAGGATGCAATACTTCACTTGCATGTTATTATTCAATCCTTTTATTATTTAAACTTTGCTGTCGAAGTCCACATATCCACAGAGTACATTTGTATACACTTAGGTAGGTATAAAAAACCAAACAAGTGCGTGCAGGATTCGAACTCCTATGGGAGACGTCAAAGCTACTTACCTAATAATATTGTTGCTTGCTTAAAACTTACCAATAAAACTAAACATTTTGCTTCCAATGTATAGTTCTAAAAGCAGTTTATGGAACGTCCCGAAAGCAAAATATCAAACATATTTACCGCAACCAAATCCACACCATGTATATTTACATTTGCAACAAAGTCTCTACGCAGAAAACGCATTACAGCTAAATCGTAGTATGGCGGCCCACGAACAATGGAAACAAAAAATGTCCTCGAGCCGCTTCGGCCCCGAAATAAGGGTGTAAAATATGCAGGGGGAGGTTTACCGGAGGGAAGGCACTGACGTCACGAGTTCGATCCACCGCCAGTCTGCCGCCGAAACCTACGTCCAATCCCACACAGCCTTCTTAATCAATCGGACTTCAGTCTCTGGCTGAATGAAGTTGATGCCTTTGCACATTTTCTCATCTATTATAAATAAAATCATTTTGGCGCGACTTTTGACAGTTGTTTTATAAATTATAATATTTGTTCAATCTAAATTAATACAACTTGCCGATTAGGCTTTTCATATTGCTTAAAACCCGGCCCTTTAGCAAGTATTACTTTATAACATATTTTGTAGTGAAGTTTTAGTAGAAATAAGTAATAAGTAGTTAAGTAGTTTCATTTTATCGAAAACAGTAACATGGATTTATTAGTGTGTTGTATTTAGAAAAAATATTCCCGTGCCGTCATTATACTGTCATAGAACAGACATCTCGAATAAAATGTGTGTCCCGCCGGGAGGTTCCATTTTCAAAATTGAGCCCCGTTCTCCTTTCAAAATCGAACGAATCTATTGAAGACTGAAGCCACGTGGCGCCAACGCATTGGGACATACATGGTGTTCGCGGTGTCGGTTCTATACGCTAGTAATAATACTTCAATGTGTGCCATAGTTTTTTTTTAATTGATTCAGATTCATTATTGCTAGATTCCGTTAGTACGTTAGCGCATATCATGCGTAATGGTGGAGGTTTTCATAATTTTGTTACATTATTTGTATTGTATATTTTTGTTGAAATCCTCTTCGTCTTCGTAGTGCTAACATGTATTTTTTACATTAGTTATACGCACATTGTATATGGTACATATATTTTTCTACTTCTTAATAATATTTATGTCGTCATACCTACTCCCGCCGCATACGATAATTACGACGAAGACCATAATATATGAATTTTAAAAATATTCTATTTAAGAATCTATTAAATGTATTTATTACTTTATTTATCGTTTTATACTTATAACATAGGTACTTTGTATTACATATATTCCAGTTATAATCTTATTACAGAGTAAGAAGTCCCTTTAAATAGCATGCATTAAAGAGGTGAAACTTTTTAGGCATAATAAGTAAGTAGGTACCCTTAAAAGCAAGATACCTAGGTACCTACATACATAGAAACCTGAAGAGGTTTCACTACATGCACTATTTTTCCTCATTATTGTTATACTTATTACTAATTACTATTATACGTACCTATATCTAGTAGAGTAGTTACGTGAATATTATTACTCCGCGTTTATGATTTCAGATGTTTAGTTGCATCCATGCGAGCATGTTTGTCTGATTGTTTGTTTGTGTGTGTTGCGCCTTGCATGCAGTTGGCACGTCTCGGCGTCTGCGACAAATGACAAACTACAAGCCTTTGGTAAGATATCTGTCTGTTTGCTTCTTTTGGGGATGGCTCACATTAACAGTCTATTCACTGCTGGGTTTTCGTCTTCTCTCAGCATTCGAATAACTAACCGAATCGCACGTTGTTTTTCTCCTCACGACTTTAAAACATTCTACAATACTCAGATATCTCAAGTTTTATTGTTTACAAGATGTTTCCTTAATCGAAACAGTTTAAATTAAGTTCTAATAGAAACGCATAAAATCTTAAATGCGTGCTAGATTCTCTTTGAAGCCACGTTGCGAATGTTGCACTGATATTTTGAATGCAATGAGGTTATGAATGATATAATTTTTTTTCTTTTCTTTTGTTCTCTCCTTCTTGGCCAGCAACATGGCCTACATAGGCGCTGGTATCCACGTAGAATCAGGTGGATCGTCAGCTCGTTTGTCGGCTATTTCCATAAAAATAACAAAAGTAAGAAAAATTTAAATGTGGGATGATTTTTATGTAACATTCAATAATATTTTATGTGAAGTGGTAGTTGTTACAGATGTATTGCAAATTGTAATACACTGTACGATTACGGGACCACTTAAAGAACTTTACACTAATGCTAAAAATACGTGCTTCGGTGTTTTGAACAAGGGTGGATCCAGGAAGGGGGGAGGGTCCACTGAACCATAATTTATACAATGTCATGCAACGTCATGCGTTGTAGATTGTAAATATACTTTAGGCATATAATTATAAGGAAAGTATGATGGTAAATGACGCGGTACGGTAGTATATATTCGGTAGAATAGCCCCGATTCAAGTCTGAGTCCACCCTTGCCTTCAACTTTCATTCTGGTGAAATAACTACATTGAATCAGGACAACATGACATCCATTATTAATATGCTTCCAATGAATAATGCAAAAAATAAGAAAAATTCAAAAAATTTAAAATTCAAAAAATAAAATGTAAAAAATTTAAAAAGTGAGGGCTGACGATGCAATGCATTGGTAATTGCTGCGTCAGTCCTTCATGCTGTAAAGAAATCACCAAGCTCTGTTTAACTACTTATCAACAAAAGTGAGTCAATGTTGTTGTATATATCTCCAGCAATAAATCTGCTATTAGATTATCCTATTATGTTTTAAATTGCTTTATATGTAATACTATTTTTGCCTGCATGCATGATGTCTTTATGTAAGTACTATGTTTATTATTAAAATGTAGTGTAAGTGTTCATAAATCGATTGGCATCTTCAGTGAAATTTATTCTGCAATTGATGTAAAATATGGTGGACCACATTCGAACTACTAACCAGGAACAAAAGATCTTTTATGTGCCTACGAGTATGTTACTGGCAATCTGTGTAATACGCTATTCTATACAATACCTAGGCAATGTGTAGAATACCAAAAACGATAAGGTAATGTATGAAGTATTATTTATTACATACTCTTAGGCATTCTATACAATACCAGTATTATGTGTAAATTAAACAACATAGCCCCGCCATCAACAATTTTGAATCAAACACAAAAATAATTGTTCAATATGAACCAGTAGTTCCTGAGATTAGCGCGTTCAACTAAACAAACTCTCCAGCTTTATAATATTAGCATAGATTTAATGAAAAAGAATTTCATGTTACTCTGAAAAATGGTATGGTGAAGGCTATGATTCTAAAAAATAAAGTAAAAGTAAAGTAAAATTTTGTACTCATAAATAAGTTAATACTTAACTACAGTCCCACCTGGTGGTAAGTGGGGATGTAGTCCATGATGGTGAGCATGAATGTATGATAATCATAATGAATGCCTTAATTGTACAACACCGCATCAGTTCCAAAGACATTTAAATAGAGCAAACTCAGAAAATACTCAGTGCTACTGGGTACCACTGTTAGAATCTCGCACTTATTACAGTTTGCCGGATATAAAGTAAAGACATGTACTTACTTTTAATAACTCTTAAAAATCAGATAGGGTAACACTCTTACATACAGCAGATACATAATTAATGTTGACAAAAAAGACCTAAAGGCCTATTTAAGTCAAAGATTGCTGGTAGACTCGCAAATATTCTATACAATCCTTGGGAAATGTATACGTTACCTAGGCAAAGTATGTAATGGGGAAGAATATTCACAATATTTCATAAATTCCCGGAACGACCCAGGTACTCTATACATTACCTAGGGATTGTAAAGAATACCAGCACTATACAGATTGCCGGTAACACATATAAATAAAAAAGTACTGCGGCTACACAATCCATTGGATAGGTTTCTTCTTTTTCTCACGCTCATGAAGGGCTGGTCAATCTGCAAGAGTGTAGCGATGCACAATAATATCGTAAATATTTACTTATTCTGTTCAACCTGTGTGCTTCTTTAAATTACAACAAGTAACCATTGAAACTACACATGAAGCGTTCCTAAAAAGAACCAGGCAATGAGTCAGTACTGACTTTGTGTTAAAATACGTTCCTTAAGTTACGTAAGTTCCTTAAAATACATGGGCAGCAAGTATCAATAAAAACACATTTATATTTATGTTACTGAAAATATCCAAGTGTTTGAAGTAACTATATCTTCATAACATTCAGTGTCCGCAGAGACACATCACCCAATGTTCACAGGATAATTAACAATGACTAACCACCAGGATACAATACAATTGAGTTATAGTCCCAACTGAAATAAGATAACTAAACCACATAAAGTTATATTGATATCAGAATACGAGTCAAAGGACAAAGCAGGATAGTTCAGAGAGCATATGAACGTTACATGGTTACTAATACCTGAGTCATACAACTTTATTCGGCATTTGGTAATGAAATAAACTGTAATTTCCAACACGACAATAAACTGGTATATGAAATCCGACTGCATTGTGGACACGACATGAATAAATACGTAATTATGATAGTCCAGGAACCATCACTGAATGGAACAAACTGGGCGTAAACCTATTCATAATCTTACAATGATTCAATCTAGCCTTTATACAACCTTTGTACGGTAGCGGCGCTCTGTTTTTAAACGCTTTTATTAAACGCTTTTATTTAGCTTCACTTCGGAGCATCAAAGCATCAAATCTTCAATATTATGATCAAAATGCTACTCTATTTACACGGCAATAAGGTTATTAAACGCTTTTATATTTAGCTTCACTTCGGAGCATCAAAGGATCAAATCTTGTAACGTTAATTTGAATGACTTCCCTTTAATGAAAATTGATGAAATTTGGCAGACATGTGTATTTCCGATGACAATACACGAAAATCATATTTTAAACTAATTTTCATTGTTTATTTGTTGTTAAATTAAAAAAAACGATTTTCAGACTTTAGACGCATAATTCTCTATGTTCTATTTTACGTAGAGACTTGAAATTTTCACAACTTGTAGCTAATTTTATAAACTAAACATTGAAATAAA
Organism: Thymelicus lineola; assembly: GCA_963932265.1. Lineage (NCBI taxonomy): Eukaryota > Metazoa > Arthropoda > Insecta > Lepidoptera > Hesperiidae > Thymelicus > Thymelicus lineola. The sequence goes on along the minus strand of OZ010683.1, from coordinate 1,044,025 downwards.
AGCGTTTAAAAAAAAATTTTTTTTTGGATTCAACTTATTTAGCTTCACTTCGGAGCATCAAAGCATCAAAGGATCAAATCTTGTAACGTTAATTTGAATGACTTCCCTTTAATGAAAATTGATGAAATTTGGCAGACATGTGTATTTCCGATGACAATACACGAAAATTAAAAAAAAAAAAAAAAAAAATTAATTAAAAAAAACGATTTTCAGACTTTAGACGCATAATTCTCTATGTTCTATTTTACGTAGAGACTTGAAATTTTCACAACTTGTAGCTAATTTTATAAACTAAACATTGAAATAAAAGCGTTTAAAAAAAAAAATTTTTTTAGGATTCAACTTATTCTTTTTAAACGCTTTTATTTAGCTTCACTTCGGAGCATCAAAGCATCAAATCTTGTAACGTTAATTTGAATGACTTCCCTTTAATGAAAATTGATGAAATTTGGCAGACATGTGTATTTCCGATGACAATACACGAAAATCATATTTTAAACTAATTTTCATTGTTTATTTGTTGTTAAATTAAAAAAAACGATTTTCAGACTTTAGACGCATAATTCTCTATGTTCTATTTTACGTAGAGACTTGAAATTTTCACAACTTGTAGCTAATTTTATAAACTAAACATTATTGAAATAAAAGCGTTTAAAAAAAAAAATTTTTTTAGGATTCAATTATTCTTAGTTAATCTCTTGAATAAAATACGTTTGCGATTCCAGACCAAAAAAATTGTATATGAAATATTTAATTTATGATGAATTAGGTATGTTTATTCCAGATGTTCCTTTCATTATTTTATCACAAGAATTTCTGGGATATTTTCAACACTGACCTTATTTTATTATAGTATCACCTATTAATATAAGGTCAGTGTTGAAAATATCCTAGATATAATAAGATATAATATGATAGTTTGCATTATATTATATAGCCCTTATAGGATACATTGATATATGGGGGCGATTTGAATTTTGATTTAACTTGTGTAAGGCCGGCAGATATTATAAATACCCATGTTGTCAAATCGAGGATAATTAAATGAGTGATATCATGAGACACATACCTAATTATGTTCTGCAGTTAATTTACTTGTATGAAAATAAATGAAGACAAATAATTACTATTTAATTAAGCTCTAGGTATTTATTACTTCAAACCAGTTATTATTTACCACAGTTTACATATTTTTTTTTAATTATTATGTCCACTGACTTCTTTACATAGATAAATGTATTGAAAAAATAAAATTGGTTCGTTCATTTCATTCCACATCCACACGTAGTTAGAAATGCTCCTGTCCAAATAAATTTGATTCGCTATGACGTTACAGGGGTCGGCGGATTCGAACTACTCACAGCCATCTTCGGAGCTGTCTCTGGACGAAGACAAAGAGGCTCTGCGCCGCGAGAAGGAAGCGCAGGCTCTGGCACAGTTGGAGAAGGCACGGGTAAGAATCACTGAGAATAATAATATAAAATTTTAACAAAAAAAAACGGCTTCAAATGATATCTTTTCCAATAACAATAAAAAAAGAATCAACGAAATCGGTTGGCGTGATAATGAGTTCGTCCACTTGTCGCGCACATACTTAATGCTTTAAGACTTATATGTTTTCTCATGGATGGTATTGTCAGATCTCGCTGAAATTTAAGTGGGACCACATAATAAGCACCAGCTTTCGATTAAAAAAGAATCATCAAAATCGGTTCACCCAGTCGAAAGTTCTGAGGTAACAAACATATCGTCATCATCATCATTATACTCGTACATTTTACAACATGTCACAATAACATTTATATATATATACATGACATAATGTACCTTGTTAGGCGTAGCACTGTGAAAGAGAGGCTGATATTTATTTCAATTATAATATAGGTACCTGATATTGGCTAATATATTAATTTGCTGAGACGTCAAGTATTTAATTAAAATAGTGTCATAATTTATTATGTGTGATGTTAATATAACATTTTTTCTGAATTATTTATCGTTTAAATATTCATCCACGCTATAATAGGCTTTGTCAATGAGTAATCTTTTTAACATTTTGTTGTAGATTTTTATCGACATTTTGGTAGATGCCGGAGCTATGTAATTTTTAGTTTAGAAGTAAGTTGGAGGTGTATAGTGCTAAAGTCAGATTTTTCAGAGTTTTTAAGTGAGGTTTGCAGCTTTCTATGTGTTTGAATGTGTGTGTGAAAGGTGTTTGTTTATCAACATTGTAATAATATATTGTATTGTTATAATTAGACCAGTGCAAATAATTTTTGAAATCAAAAAAAATATAGTAGGATGAAACCCAATGCAAAAGGAAGAGGTATCGGCACTTGTCTAAATTGTAATAATGTGTGTGGTAATATCCTATTGTTAAGTGATGAAATAAATGTATTGAGCAAAAGGGTGGGTATGTCCGCGCCAGACGTTAGTAATAACCCGTACAGCATTGACTCTCAATTATTTATCAACAAATTCTGCCATTTATTGCGGCAGTGGAAGCCAAATCTTTAATATTTTGAGAGCTTATTAGCAATGTATACATTACAAATTGGGTATTCTCCAGATGAACAAGAAGAGATTAAAAATTTTTCCTATTCCATGTTTGTCGTCGTTACTCATGTACTTTATTAATATCTCGAGTATTGTCTGAACTACTCTCAGACGAGGTCAGATGTGTCATGGTGATAATATAGCTTGGAACCCTGAGCATGATTCGGCGATTTCTCCTGTTCCCGTGACCTACTTGTTATCCCTGAAATCACTATGATTGTGTGTAAGGTCTACCGTTTCTTATGCGGTAAAACGTACTGCCTTTTTTGTGATGTAGTTTCTCTTTTTATTTATATGCCAATATCATTTCGGGGCAATGTTCTTTTAGTATGCTACAGTTAATGTATTAATACGGTAAATTGTAATGGGTATTGATAATGCATTGCTGGACTTGTGGGTTTCTGCGGGGACTAAAATTTTGCTGGATTCCACAGGATTGCGGGATCCCACTTTGCTGAATTGCTATCCTATTCTAAATTTTTAATCCTTGGTGTTATGGATATCGCTTTGAAGATTCTACCATTTAATAATACCGACCCGTTTTCATGTTTCAGTCTAAACCCGTTGCGTTCGCGGTGCGGACCAACGTGGAGTACGATGGCACCCTGGACGACGACTCGCCGGTGCACGGCAGCGCCATCTCTTTCGCCGTGCGTGACTTCCTTCACATCAAGGTTAACTTATTTTATTATACCTTTATATTCTTGATGACCATGTAGCGCAAATTTACCATATCAGACCACCGTTGGAAGGGCTTTCGAGGGATTTCGATTCCCAGCGAGACAAGAATTTGAATGTTGAGTTTGAAGAATTTTCTCGGATTGAGTATGTGTTCTTGTCTTTGTGTATAAGACATAAACAACACAGGGAATCCTAGTGTAGACATCATCATCAGTATTTTTAACTATTATATCATGGCCATTGTCATGGACAATTCCAAGGGAAAATTTCCAGCGAGAGTGCTGTTGGAAAACAACTTTTGTTAGTTCTCTTGTAGCACCTTGGATTTGGCAAACTGAGATCTACCATACGGGTTACACGGTCATTAGAACTATCGTTACCTTCCAGGAGAAGTACGACAACAACTGGTGGATCGGGCGGCTTGTGAAGGAGGACTCGGACATCGGGTTCATCCCATCGCCGGTGAAGTTGGAAGCAGTGCGCGCGGGGCTGGCGGCGCGCGGCCGCTACCCGCGCCCCGCCTCCTCCGCCAACCTCTCCGCGCCCGCGCCCCCGCACCCCCTCCCCAGCAGAGGTAGCACACCCCCCACGCCCGGTACGTCCACCGCGACCCATTACATGCACCGACGCTGTCGCCGAGTCTTGGAGTGAAAGAGAAATCTGTATTCGCTGTCTCTTTTAGCAGTTTGCAGACTGATCTTATCTTATCTGGTCTATTTGGATTCAGGTGACTAATGCCATATGCATCATTCTCATTCACCAACCTTGAACAAGTCAAAGATTCTAGAGGATTGAAACACCTAAGTTCACTTAAATTCCTCCTTGCTTCAGTGTACGAATATTTGCAAATGTAGGTAATTGCAGAAATGTGTGTAGACAAATTGTCTTAAGGTTCAGGATCCAACCACTTTTGATGTGAAAAACCAAATAGAGTTGTTGTAAGCCTGCGTATTTACCATCCAAATTATTCAACTCCTATGGTTTGTTGTCTATGGCGAGTCCAATCAAGTTTTACACTTCAGATACAGAGTTCTCTCTTATACTCCAAGAACATTTGGCTGATAAAGGTTTTGTTGGCGGTTTTATCGCACTGATTATATTCAAAGCCAGTGTATGCTGCAGTGTGTATTATCCTACTCCGATCAATAATAATCACCGCACTAATAATGTTGTGCTTCATTTATGTGATACCTGGTCAATCATGATATTCTTTGGTACATCAACATACTTTGGCCTTGAGATGACGTTGTCAGTGCAATAAAGTTTTCGCCTGAATAGACCGCTTTGCACTTGCACCAGGTAATATTTATGACTTTTATTAAATGTTTAATATAATCCTAATGAAGGCATTTTCCAATAAAGCAGATAATATATAAACTTTAAAATGTTTATTTAAAAGCAAAAAAAGATGATGATGATTAATTCTACATACCTGTGTCTTCATTAGTTTAATTTTATCTGGTGCAAGATATGTACAACGCAGTTGGTCTAAGTCTGTGTGATCGTCTTGCTCTTTATGATTCTTAAGGTTTCAAATATTAATATCTTCTTTGACAATAATGTAATAACAATATTTCTGATATTTCTAAATAAGATCAAAAACAGCGAGGCGGTTTATTTCTATTGGTTTGACTTGAATGGTGTAGTCGTGATTCGATGTTAAATTTGTCCTGCCTACTCGTATGTAGTGTAAATATAAAAAGATAAAAACTATATTTCATTCAGTCACAGGTGGCATCAGAAGCAACAGAAGGCAATTAGCATAATTGCCTTAAAAAGTTCTGTAACTATTTGCATTATTTATGAAACCCAATATAAAAATAAAATGATTAAATTAAAACAATTGTGGTGCAAAAGTACCAACTTGTAGAACTCCTGCAGAACTATAAAGCTACCAAAGCATTTTTAGTTGTGTGTACGTTCGTTCTCTTGTTGATTGGCATTTTTATTCAGTTTTGGAAAATATGTATATTTAATAAATGAGCAATCATAAAGAATAATATAATGGCTTACTGGAATGTCTCTGATAATTTACAAAGGCAATAAATCTGTTGTACTTATTTTTCAAATTTAATTTGCAAAACTAAAACTTTATTAGCGATGCCACTTGTAACTTAAAAAAAACAGTAAATGCAGTATTTAAGTATATATTTGTTTGAATGTAAACATAGATCCGTTTATTATTATACAGGAATGTATTCGTATAACTGCTTTGTACTACATATACATCTCAATCACAATCACATCAGTCGGTGTAAGTTGTCAATTTCCTAGTTTAGCAAGCATTCACTCTCGTCATATTTTCAGATGTACACGTATGAATGAGGTAAGATCACTGTCATTCATTTTTAAACAGGAAATTTTCAACTTTACCAGTATAAAAAATTTGATTTATCTTAATCTTAATGAGTCTTGTGGTAAAATACTGCTTCTTATTACTTTATCTATTAGACCTTCCTCGGTTTTTGCTCGTATTATTTTCTCCACTTGCATTGCATCTTTTCACTGTCCATTCCACTGTCCTCTTTCTGTTTAAGACAGGTCGGTTTACGTGCTATTTTATCAATATTAAAAAATAGCACGTTTACCGAATGTCGCACTTACAATTAATATTTAAGATTCTGAATCTGTACCTTCTTAATAATACCTACAATATTTTGTAAAGTTTCGTATTTTCCTAGTATTGACCCTGTAAAACGTAAGTATTTTGATTTACAAAATATAAGTATTTATTACGTTTCTTGTCATGGATTTTGTCCGTGTAATCCGTGTTGGTAAATTGCCTGTTTATATTATGGTTCGTTATGTTACTTTATTGCGATGATTTTATTGTGAGTGGTTTGTAATAAATATCTACCTGTGAACGTTTATCGCTACAGGTTTTGGAGTATTTTTTTAAATATTTTATTGTTATTCTGTCAATCTACAGGATGTTCGTTGTGAGCTTGGCTACCAGGTTCAAGGACTAAACTTATCGAATTTTTTTGAGCAAAAGAAATTATATCATTTATTTGCAATTCTAAATTAAATTATATTAATCTCCAAATGAATTGTAAATAAAAAAGATAATCTTTAAAATAAAAACGTAGAAAAACGTACCCAACGATAATGCCATGATTCTGAGTCCAATAGTAATAACCAACTACCTTCGTAGTAAGTACTTTACAACAGAGGGAAAAAAAAATTATGACGTGCATTCAACAGCTTTCAAATCAAAGGGTTTTCAACGTTAAACTCTACCACCGCACAAGAAGGATGTAACAATAAACGTTCGTAAACAAGATTGTTCCTATGAGTTCCTTCACCGGCAGGTGAGGACTCAGACTCAGCAGGGCGCGGTCGCGGGGCCAGCGCGCTGCCCGCGGGCAAGGAGAAGCGCAAGCCGTTCTTCAAGAAGCAGGAGTGCCCCAACCCCTACGACGTGGTGCCCTCCATGCGGCCCGTCGTGCTCGTGGGGCCCTCGCTCAAAGGCTACGAGGTCACGGATATGATGCAGAAAGCATTGTTTGATTTCCTCAAGAAACGGTTTGAAGGCAGGTTAGTGGCTGATTTAGTATACTGTGGTTTTAAACGCACCTCCGTAGTATGTTGTTACTTGATATATTCCATTATTCATAAAATTAATTATCACTTCTATAAATTATTTAAGTGACTTGTTGTTTATTTTCATGTTATCATTGATAAAATTGGAACAACAATGTTTTTATCGATAAAATATGGTTCTATGCTCAGAATATACCCAAATATATATATTATTAGCAATATTTTAGCGTCAGCAGTTTCAGCAGAATGTATTTCCAAACAAAAAGTATAAGCTATGTCACTGGCTAAGCCTTCACTAGCTGAGGTTGGAACTTCTAGTTCAGTACTTAACAATAAAGACAGCTCAAGCATCATAGCTCCGAAGCGAATTAAATAAGAAGAAATAAGTGAAAATTAATTTCCAGGATAATAATAACACGCGTGATGGCGGACATATCGCTCGCGAAGCGATCGCTCATGAACAACCCGTCGAAACGCGCGATAATGGAACGAACCAACTCGCGTTCCACTTGTCTCGCGGAAGTGCAGGTAACTCACCGTCTCCTCACCGTCTGGCTGTTGCAGGATCATCATTACCAGAGTCGCCGTGGACATATCGCTGGCGAAGCGATCCTTGCTCAATAACCCGCCAAAGAAACCGATATTAGACAGACCCAACGCGAGGAACAATTGCGTAGCGGAGGTTCAGGTTCGACCGTGTGACGCGATCTAACTTTACGTTGCCTGGGTTTGATTTGCGTGGTTCACTAACGTTACAGTATTGTGGGTTTATGCTTGTGTGAGTGCCTGCGATCCCTGCAACTGGAAGCCCTTGTGCAGTGCATATTGCATCAACTATTTCATTCAGTGGGTGGAGAGGTTGGTGGCCAGCCATCAATCCCTGATGTTCTTAAATCCAGTTTGAAATAATGCTTAAAAGTGTTAAATGGCAATAGAAAAATTTACCATTTTACACAGAAACGTGGTAACAATCGTGATATTACCTACTAGCGGCGATACTTTGAATATAAGCCATTGATTGGCTGTCGGAGCCTCGCTTTGTTTACCTCTTATGTTAACTAATGCAATTTTATTTAAATGAAAACTTTCCTCTCAATTGGGTAAAGTTGAGATTTATCAGCCAATGTACGTTTTCTATGATTAAAAGCAAACTTCAGCAATGAAATACTAACTCTGCAAAGACTGAAAAATCACAAGAATTCCTTGTAAGTTGTATTTAAAAAGCTAGAGATAAAGTGAATGATTGTGTTAGATAATGAAAAACAACCTAAGCCTTTAAAGTGCTTATGCTTTTTAATAGTTTACCCTTTAAATGTGGATAAATTTGATTTTCTTAAATTAATGCGAGTTACCTGTTAAGATAACCCTTCACACTGAATTAAGTATTTGTTAGAAAAGTTTGTAGAAAAAATGTTTTTGGTGTTATTATTTTACTGTCTTATTATTTACTTACCAGTTTGAATTTTTAAGTTTCCCTGGTCTAAGCCAATTAATGACCCTTAACACGGCACGGGTTGCTCCTTATAAATAAGAGACTGCCGATCAATCTGCTCCAGTGCGGATCGGTGGAGAGGTGTTGTTCAATTGTTCAACCCCAAGTTCCTCTACAACCTATAAATAGCTCGCGAGTCGCGAACCCCGTTGATTGCCATCCACTATCTGAATACTCTCCGACAACATATTGTTTTGACAAGATTTAATTTTAATTTGGCCGCCAGTGAGCGTAAGAAAGTCTGTAATCTGGACACTTGAAGTTTTAAAATAGATCTGTCAGAACGCTGTGTGTGTCTTTTAATAAAACGCTTAGAAATAGAAGATTCTTTACGGTTTAAATGTTTTATACGATTGATGAAGATAACGTGGATGTGAATACCGTAGACGGAGATCGAGCGCATCTTCGACCTGGCGCGCACGCTGCAGCTGGTGGTGCTGGACTGCGACACCATCAACCATCCCTCGCAGCTCGCCAAGACCTCGCTGGCACCCACCATCGTCTACCTGAAGATTACCAGTCCGAAGGTATGTTGCTCCAGAAGGGTCTTTAGGATGAAATAATTTTTTGTTAATGTAAATGACATCTAAATTTATTTTTGACGGGGATTTTGTCGGGATCCATATTTTTTTGGTCCACTAGCAGTACTTGAATTCTTGAAATACTTAACATTAGTTTGGGCATATGTCAGGGCTTCAACCCATTAATGGCCCACTACTGGGCACGGGTCTCTCCTCTTAAGGAGGCCTAGAGCATACTCCACCACGCTGCTCCAGTGCGGATTGGTGGATGGGTTAGTGGCCAACCCGAATGTCGGAAGTTTTCAAACTGCCCGAGGGCCTCTGCCAAGGCTTAACGACTGTCATCTTATGATAACAACCGGGACCGACGGCTTTACGTGCCCTCCGAAACACGGAAACGCTGAAGAATTTTTTGCCACTAGCGGTCACCCATCCAACTACCGACCGCGCCCGCTGTTGCTTAACTTTGCCGATCACTTAAGATCGACGCAAGCCGCAGGGCTATGAGCTCTTCGAGTGTCTACTATCTACTATGAGACAAATGAGACAAATTACAATTACAATTACAAATTATTTGACCAAAATCATCAGTAATGGTTAAAAAAACATTATTTTTATATTGCAATGTAAGTTGCTTAAAGTCATTTAGCAGTATTTTAGCGTCAATTGGCTTGGCAATCTTGTCATCATAGTCTGTCTAGTTATCACAGTCTCCAAAAGTGCACAAAAGATATCAGCGTAGCAGCGAACTGATTCAGTCGGCACCTGTGTCCAGGTGCTGCAGCGGCTGATCAAGTCTCGCGGCAAGGGGCAGAGCAAGAACATGTCTGTGCAGCTGGTGGCGGCCGAGAAGCTGGCGCAGTGCCCCAACGAGATGTTCGACCTCATCCTCGACGAGAACCAGCTGGAGGACGCCTGCGAGCACATCGCCGAATACTTGGAGGTACGCCTTCCCAAGACTTCACCTTACATAAGATTAATAGATTGAATACTATAGTATTGGTTACTATGATTTCCTGGAGGCAATCTTTGAATTCAACAATTAAAAATTATGTCGAATACAATAAATTCAAACAAACAAAGATGAAGCACCTATATGTTAGTGGCACAACAGCAGTGTAGTTAAATAGATAAATATAGAAATAGAGCGTGTGCTGTTACGCAGTTGAATAGCACAGACAGACTGCTTAGTGCTGCCCCGTCTGCGTTTCAACTTAAGCTTAGGCTTCCTTTACATTCGTAAGTCTTACTCAAAGTAACTTACGTGACTAACTTGCCGTTGCAAATGTAAACACACTTTTAAGTAGCTCATCGTAATGTCTTACTTGTGTATATTTATTTATTTAAAATTTATGTCACCTTATAAAAAAAGGATGAACAAAGGGCAAACTTAATGCCTAATGGCATTTTCCACCAGTCAACCCAGGGTGGATGTGGACAGAACTGATGGCAGGTGTTAAAACTACTTAAAAAAGAAAAAAAAATGATAAAAAGGAGAAAAATAAATACTACTTACGTACAATATACACATATACATATATACGGTATACAGTACGAGTATAATGTGAGGGTAATGTTGGCACGTTCCAGAAGTACTGGGCCGCGACGCACCCGCCGATGCTGTCGCTGAGTGCGCGCTCCCCGCAGCACGCGCTGGCGCCGCCCGCCGCGCCGCACCAGGCCAAGCCCGGTGAGACACACACACATACACACACACACACACACACATTGTCCAACGATACGGTACCACCGGCTGCTCGAAGGACCGATCTATCGTCTGGATTTTACTGACGGTTTCAGAGGACTTGTCTATGCTAAATCTGCACAAAATAGATACACAGAGAAAGCACCACACAGGCACGAGCAACGCACACATAGACGCCTGGTCGAATCACATTTTTCGTGTCGGTGAACGGTGTCTGTGCTCGAGCATGCCTGTATGGAACTATAGTTATACTTCTGTTGTGTCTCTATTTTGTGCAATGTATTTCAATTTATCCAACACGTGTAGTGTAGTGTAGTGGGTTAAATACAAAGACCAATTAAAGTATCTTTAAAGTACAACATTTTTTACAATTTTTACGTGACAGCAAATGGACTGCGTGCACATAATGTCTGTATTTTTTTTTCAAATATTCTTCTAGTCGATTGAATAGATATTGAAACATTGAAAATATACCTAATTATTTATTAAACAATCAAAATTATTGACATTCTTTTGTATCAACTGATTTTTGGTCCTTCTTGCAGGATATTATTTTAGGTCCAACTTATATTATAGGATATAGTTTAAGATCAAACGCTACAGACTATGATTGTATACTCTGTTCTCAATTAAATGTGTTTTTCAGAAAACAGGTATATTAGAAAACAACACATCTGGCGATAGCCATTATTGTGTAAATTTACAATTGTAAAAAAATCTCATTGCTTTCGTCAGAGAACGTGATCTACCCATTTATTCCTTACAAATACCTCTACATTATCTGTAGGAATTGAATTGAAGATTGTTTTTATCCAAGTACACTATTTGGCTAGGTTACATGGGCCGCGGTCAAAGGCTGATCGATGCTACAGGTATTATAACTTGCTGTGACCGATATAGGTGTCGTAGAGCCGAAGTATGATGCATAGTGCCTACTAATTGGATGTTGTAGGGCACTCACTTATATTAGGGTTGCCATAAGTACATAACGCACACTAAACGCGTTGTTTCTTTTTGGTAGTATATCGTCTGTAAGACAACTCTGCTTTACATCTGATCCTTTGGATCCTAGCTGCAAACCTGCAGTTGTGATTTACGAAAACCCGCACAGATTGTTCGCGTCTCTATTTTTTAGTAACGCATTAACTTAGAACACGTTGATGGCAACCTTAATCGTAAAGAGCATAAAACGCTATGGGTATATGTAAACCTATTTAAAACACATATAATTATGTATATTTATATAATTCCTTCTAGCGGCAGTCTTAACATACCATAATAAACTACAATTAAACATAGGTGTCTTATTCCGATTATATTTATAAATACATATAATTAAAACCACAGACACTGTGATTAAAACTATATTTCATAGTACATACTAATATTTATACCTAACATCAGACATTCCTATACCTTCACTGTAAAGAAAATATATACGTATAATCGGCATAATTATTTGTAACTGCTTACTGCGTACTGCTAATAATTTCCTAAAATTATTAACTAAATTGAATTTATTTTCGGCACTAATTAATAATTATTGAATACTTACAATACAAGTTCTCCTAGATACTAATCAATATAACGTATATTACCCCTGCATGTAATCATACCTAACGAAGTTCGATTTTCGAGAGCCTTGTAACTTGTAACAATGTTACACAAAGTATCCAGTAACCATTGAAGTATAATATACTAACGTACTAGAACAGACATCGCGAACAAGAGAGTACCGCAGTCGCCGCAGGCGCGACAGTGCGGGTCGCGCCGGCAAATGGGGAGGGGGAGGTAATAAATCATAGAGTTACAACTCATTAGGCGGCCATCGAGTTCGCGGCGTTGGTTCTATACGCTAGTTCTAATAATAGTTGAATGCATGTAACCAATAATAAAAGGTAATGTAACGTGTGCGTGTGTTGTGTTAATACGTTAATTTTCCTCTGTTGACCCCGCTCCCGCCGCGCACGCGCCGCCTGAGGAGCGCGCGCACCGCGAACGCGCAGACTCCTACAACTACGAGCGGGAGCGAGGTAACTAATATCCCACCTCATATTTTACGCGAGTCCTATTTGATAAACAATCTTATAGTGTAGTTTTATCGTAATTTGCTATTTGAAGATAAAGCTGACACAAAATGAAAAAAATAAAAAAAACAATTTGAAGGCAAATAACAATTTAATGTCCAAACTAATTTCTGTTTATCTACTAATAATTATGTTTTTAAAGTAATTTAAAATATTATTTCAATCATAAATACTACCAAGATTGCTTACCAAATAAACTCGTGTAACAAAATGGAGTATGGCCGTACCGGAGGGCAGGGGGATAGGGATTTTGTGTGTTTTTTATTACGTACCCACTTTTGTCAAAAAAGTATAGTTGACCACCCCCTTCCCCCGGGCACAACCCCGGTATGTCTATGCCTGTAGTGTTTCTATTTTGTACTCATACTCCTCACTACAACATATGTACTAACAACACAAATGACAATACAAACGTTTGTAACCACGCCCACACAATGTCTTCAAAATTCTTCAACATCTGAAATTTTGGTTCCAACTACTGCTTGTCTAATTTGTTCCTTTATAACTATGAAAGGTGGATCGTACAGTCGATACTACTGAAGTATCAAATACTGTTATGGTGCTTTAAAATAAAGATAATTTCAAAAAACTAGATGTTGAATGCCTTTTTCCAGGTCTTACGATCCTCTTTCAATGTTTATTAAACATACCTTTAAAATTACAATCGTTTCAGCATTTCAGTGATTAACTACATATTGACTGTCGAGCAAGAATGTCAGCCGACCAATCCCACCAAGTATCCAAGATTGTCTAATTAAACTAATTTTCTTATATTGCAGTAAAATTTGTGAGAATATACAAAATCAACTTTGAAAGAAGCTTCGTTAACTGTACTATCGTATCCAGCTAAAACTATGTCTATTTTATTACATATAATTTGTTTCACACTAGCATGCTAGTTGTAAAGCCTTTATTTCATATTATGATGTAGTACCCAAGTCTCTTCTCATTTAACATCACTTGTACCACATTACTGTACTCTTGTCTGCCATTAATACCTCATCGTCTGTAGAATGTATCTCATACAAAACACGTACGAGCACACAATGGCCATCGTCATGTACTGTATTTATATTTATACTAGCTGGTATCGATGTTGTATTACGCACTACGCTTGGATTAAGCAGTAAATGTGTCAGTGTTTGTAAATAAGTAGGATAACGCTTACCAAAACCGTGTTGAACGCATCGATTCTGTGTATCAGTGTTTATATCTGACAGAATTGTTGGCAGATTTCTCAACGTTATAGTAGGTACCCTTATCCTTCAGCATTTGTTAAAACATTTTAGTCAACGGTTGCTTATAGGTCATCTTAAATTTTTGGAAAGCAAAAAAGTATTATATTTGTGACACAAAAGAATCATATTATTCGATCACTAATGATACCTAGTTTGAAATTCACCAACATTTCTGCCATTGCCTCACTAGAGTTAGCACAGCCCTGACGCCATCTGTTCATTTCAGTTGAAGCCTCTGGACAAGCACACTAACGACGCGGAGACAATAATTCCAGATATTTCATTATAGAGTAGCAGACCGCCGCCGCCGACTCCCATTCAGGTTGAAAGCACTTTCTAGTGGCCCATATCCTTCGCTTCAGTGACTAACGAGTGTCGCTTTTACTAACAAACAGGAACATCTACATCCCCTCTCCTTAATAAGTGGAGGGTCATTTACTTATCTAATTTGTATAATGTAATCTTCGAATGTTCCTAGTAGAGCATTGCCTGCTGTTCGTTACAAATTCTCAACTCAAAATCAAACTCAATTAAATGTTTCCTAACACTTGTTTGGGATTTATCATGAGCAATTTGTGGATTTCAATATCTAACTATTCCGTGACGAAGGAGACGATCCATTTTGAACGGACGCATCGGCTCGAAGGAAAGTTGAATGATGTTCAGCTGTCGTAGCGAGGTTCTATGTGTGGTTCTCTACAGAGGTGCGGACGCCCTCGCCGGCGAAGGAGGTGGTGCCCTGCCCGGGCAAGGTGCGCGCCTCCGGGGAGATCATCATGAAGATGTCCCTCAGCCTTGTGTCTTGACCGGCGCAGTAAGTGCCGTGTGCTGTCACACAGAGCCGTGTGCTGTCTGCCGTCGCCTACTCCGCTCCGCTGTGTGCTCACTGCTCATCCGACTAAAATGAAACCGATTTTGAGGCGTTCCTTGATTGCAGTTACCTTACATTTTAGAACCATTATAGTTCACAAACAAATTGCAATTAGGATTAAATTGTTACTTTTTTTTTAGAAATTAGATGACTGTCTGTAGTGGTAGCTGTGTTAGTTTTTTAGTTCATTGTTAATAGTCTCCATCGTTTTGTTTGAACGAGTTAGATGAATTCCAACAGGTCGCTACGAGGATAAAACCGCGCTGAATGCATGTCGACGGAATCAATGAGTCGATTGGATGGGTTTCTCAGATTCATTGAAATTGCAGGTAGCAGATCGCGAGCGCCGCGGCCCGAGCGGATGGAGGAGGAGTACTACGGGCGCGAGGGGCGCGAGGGGCGCGACTACCACCGCTACCCGCGTGACTACCCCCGCGACTACCACGAGGGGTACGCGCACGACTACCGCGACGAGCCGTACGAGCGCGAGGCGTACGGCCACGACTACACGCGTGACGCGTACGCGCGCGATGGCCGCGAGTACCCGCGCGACCCGTACGCGCGCGACGAGCGCCCGCCGCGCCGCGACCGCGACCGCGACCGTGACCGCGACCGCGACCGCGACGCCTCCGATGAGTACGGGCCGTCGCGGCGCGCGCTCAACGCCGTCTAGGGCGCCGCTGCCGCCGCCCCCGCCCCCCGGTAGACCGACCGACTCGCACGGCACGTCCGCCTGACGCTCACCGACCGGTACGCTCAGTGTGAGTTCCGTTCAGTGCATCACGTGATGATCCTCGGATTTAGGCAATGTCTTATATATTTAAAACTATCGACCGTCAGTCGAGTAGCTTCATTGATGATCTATTAGAGGCACTACACATTCATTCATGCATTACCAGTTTTTCACGTGATGTGGAAGTATTAATTGGATCGAAACCAAACTCACACTGAGCATACTGTTCAGCTTACAGTTTTTCTCGCAAGCTTTATATCACTTCTCCCGTTTTAAATGCACCGACCCCGATAGGTAGACAGCCCTCAGGAGGCTACGATTTTAGATTTAATCAATGTTTCCCGAAAGAGTCTGAGCTCCGTCGAGTGGCGGTGGCAGTGGCGCGGTGCGGGCTGGCGCGATCCGGTGCGGTCCGCTGTGATCCGGTGCGGTCTGGCGCGGTGCGGTGGTGAAGCGGTTCCGAAGTGGTGCTTTGAGACCGGTGGTTTAGCGGTTTCGTGTATACTTAATCTTATTCGTTGTGCGGACGCTGTTTCGATTTGCCGAGCTTTAGTGGCACGCTTCTGCGACGTTGGCGTCGCGGTATCGCGGGGGGCGGGTGGAGGTACTCGCCTGCGCTCCACCAGCCTTTCGCGGCGGAATCGTCCCAGCGACAGTTTGACCACACTCAAGTTATTGTGAAAATCGAGTGATGGAGCGATGGAACTCGCCGAGTCGCCTCGAACGACTGCAGTTCGATCGGATTCAACCAGGGGCCTTAGTGAGGAGCTGTTCCACCGGAGAAGGGTGCAGGGTGGGGGCGACGCGGCACCGGGCACTGATGCTGGGTCAACCAATCGATGATAGTTCGGATGATTGCAGTCTGGTTGAAGGTTTGAAGCTGTGCGGCGAAACGTCACCCCCGGCTGCGGGGGTCGCCTCGGGGCGTCCCGTCGGAGGGCTTTCCGTTCCCCGTGTGCGTGGTGTGTGTGATGCAGCTGTGTGTGTGTGTGACCACCGACGGTACGGAGCTCGCAATGTGTACATTTTGATGATAATGTTAGTGCCGTTAGATATTATCAGTTTCCCATTTTTTGAACATACATAACTCTTGTAATTATAATGCATCGTCTGTATTTTCATTGTTGCAATCATTTGTAAATAAAATACTTTATATCGATACTTCGTGTTATTCTTTTGAACCTTTAAAATATTATAAGTATAAATATAGCTCATATTATTCAAATATTTTCCTTCAAGGAGTGCCATTGGTTATGACTGTGAGTAGGTTTGTATTTATGAAATGTAATATAGGATTTTATTTGCAAAGGGTAGGCTTAGATTTTAGCTTCCACCAGTCGAAGTATGTTGCCTGGGGAGAGACCGAGCCCCGACTGATATTGTCTGTATATTATGCCAGTGATTCAGAAGACTTCGATAGTGTGATTGAGGTCGGCATGACGTCACCGTGTTGTGACGTGGTTACGTTGTCGCCAGAGGATAGTTAAAAGGTTGTCGTTAAAATAAAACATAGTTTATAAGTAAAATTTATATTCGAAGTGGACAAGGGCTTCCCAGCTCTCATAAATAAATTAAACATCACAATACATAACAGATAATATACCTAGTTCCATATACTTCGCTTGCCTCTTTGGTTTCTACTAGCTAAGTTAACAATTTACGAACACTTCTTGTATTCGACTATTTTTATTTCAGCTTGCAATATGAAATTAACACATCTATAGTCACATTAAGAAAACATATTTTATTATATTGTACTTTAATGTACACCCACGCGTAGTGAAAAGTATTTTCTATTTTCTGGGCATGAATATAATTTCATTGTCAAATTGTCATGTGCATTATAATAAATAACAAATTCATGTGTTGATAAAGAAATATGATTTTATAATACATTTTAACAAAAATAGACAAATACTTGACTCAAATCTAGCAAACTGTTTACGGATCTTAAATTCATTTAACTTTGATTAAGTATTTTATGAATATAATAATAATTATAAACTTCACCAAGGTTCAGTTTACAAACTAGAAACGTAAGCAGCTTGCTGTATTAGATACTATATACATTTTGTATGAAAACAGATCGTTGAACGATATACTAAAATACACGCTATTACCGTCTTTAATACTGTTACAATAGCCTGCACTTCCCGCTAACTTTACAAGGTTCCAACGAACCCACATCGGACATATTCAAGACTGAAGGTAAGCAATGTCAGGACTAGAAAATATAAATTTAGGATTGTCGTTTTACAATTTAAACTTTATCTCAATAGTCTCAATGTTGCTTTTACATTGTGAGCCGTCGACATCTTCAACCTGGTTTTAAAGTGTAATTAAACTATTTCTGGTATAGCGAAAATCGTTCAGGTATTAGGTCAAGCAATTTTAGACACGATCGATCGAGGAACTGCGAGAATCCTGGTGATGTGCCGTCAATTCGTCTCGTTACATAGTTCATCACGAAATTCAACTACAACTTTAGACCAAGCACGACCTTCATCTCGAAACAAGGGCCACAATTCCGTCACATTCCACTCATCTCTTTGGTTTCGCACGGAGAACGTCACAATCCCGTCCGCGAAATAACCGTCTATTTACAATTTACACCGTATTTACACTGCACAGAGTCGCTTTTTCACCGTCCGCACCTTTCTATCGATAACTAGGGCCTTGAATCTGAGCAGGTTCACGGCTAGTCAGATGTACAGATAGTCATTTTTTGTCTCCCTACAGTAGCTTATGCTGGGGAACTTGTATACGGGGCTATATCTTCTCTTGTCTCCTTCTGACTCTAAGGAGAGAGCTGAGAGGGCTCTGGAGGGTTCATCGTCTTCGGGCGCGGAGTCGGGCAGCGGCGCGGCGGGCGCGGGCAGGGTGCGCGGGGGGAGCGGCGGCGCGCGCGGGTTGCGCCGCACGCGGAAGTGGCAGTCGCTGTCTTCCGGCCACGAGCGCTGCACTAACAACGGCAGGTCGTCTGGATGAAGTTTACGCTCATATTCTTGTGAAGGACTAACCTGAAAATCAGAAACGGGATCTGTTATTATCTTTGGTAATATTACCAAAGTATAAACTGGACGCCATCAAATGTTTTCCTCTGTTCGTACCCTTGACTTCCGTAGATTTTAAACATACACATACATACAGATCTAAACATTTAAGCATACCATTCAGATTCTTGAAGCGGAACATACGGCAGGCGAGAGACTTGGTTAAAGATACATAATCCACATCGAATGCAAAAATTGTGACAGCTAATTCCATTAAAAATTTTTTTGAATAGCAACAAATTAACCAACAGTGTACTTGTGCACGCCACTCACCTCATACAGTGAGAACCGCTCCACACCCTCGGTGGAGTCGTAGCAGTGGAGCAGGATGGCCAGCAGCTCGTCGGCCGTGGTCCGCTCGCTGGTCAGCAGACACTTGTACTGCGAGGACGACATCAGCGCCGAGTCGTAGACCTTCACCAGCCCGCCTGGTCGCATCTGGAGGGAGAATCTGTGGATGGAAGAAGGATTCACTATAGCAGAGTCGATCTCAGACAAACCTAAGTTTTAATCGACTATTAGAAGGTGAACACTATATAGAGTCTCGACTGATACTTGTAGATAGGTTCATTATTTGCCCTGTATTCGATAAATAATTGTTACTAAAATTTAAATATTAAGTAAGCGGAGGATTTGTAAGAATAGATGTAAAATTTGATCAGATACACAAGTTTATATATATTACAAGTAAATAAGCAAATAATGTTTATGTTGCCGTATCACTAAGTCTACCACGAGGACCGCAGTCTGGTACAGAGAAAATATTTATCGAATTGGAATATTAGCGGTAACACTACCCCTTTGCTAGTATCATATATTCCGTTAATGCCAATCAATGGAGAAAGTGCACGTATCGTATTACTACCTACATAAATATGAATAGAAAGAAGATATTTGACATGTACCTACACATAACTGTCAACATTAGAGACCCAAAAATTGTCATTAATGAAAATTGTTTTTGACTAATTAACAACGCATAAAATGCTGGTCTCATAAATGTGGAGGCCAAGAATATTTTCCAGTTTCCACCATAGTTTGGACTGGCGGAAGGGTTACTCAGATGGCGGAAGTTATCATGCCACCCAAACTCCTTCGATAGATTTAACTTAACGACAGCTAACTGATGATATCAGCGGCGACCAATAACTTAAGTTATGTTTTGCTACTTGCGAAGCAAGGAAGTGCTCAAACATTTTTTTTAATGCTTAGAGCAGGCAAACGAGCAAACGGGTCACCTGATGGTAAGTGATCACCTCCGCCCATGGACATTAGCAACACCAGGGGCGTCACCAACGCGTTGCCGGCCAAGAAGATGATGATAGACCCGCTTCTTGAAGGACCCATTTTTTACCACTTCATTTTATTCAACTACCGACTGCTTAACTCGATCGATCAGATCGACAGAAGCCGCTGCTAATAGCGCTGCAGAAAATGACGCTAAGGCATAATAATACATCTAAAATAATAGCAAGTAAAATTACGTCAAATGGTAGACACATCATAAATCTCTGACTTCGGTGCCTTATACAGATAATGACTTAGAGATACATTATCAACATCCTTGCAATGTCTACTGACGCAATGGCGCGGACGGCTTGGCGCGTGGCGCGTGGCGTATCCTACGTCCATGTTTCTGGTATTCTATAAATAATGTGCCCGATAACATCCTATTACGTGAATTGGTAAAGGGAAACATTGCTGATAAGTTACATCAATGCATCTACAATCTACATAATTGTACCTCTTACTTTGTTTTGTGGTTCAGAAGTTTAAATAAATAAAAAAAAAAAAAAATTAGTTGTAATAAAAGCATCGGTAGGTACCTACATTTTTGGAATGCACGCGATGCGTAAAAGAAATTTGTTGTTTAGAAGTTCGTTATTTATATAATACATCTAATCTATGACAATTTTATTCAACAACTAGCTTTTACCCGCGACTTCGTCTGCGTGGACTTGAGAATAATTAGTAATTAAAAAAGCGGCCAAGTGCGAGTTGGACTCGCCCATGAAGGGTTCCGTAGCAGCAAGTAACATAATATAAAAGTTCTTGTAGTTCTTTGTAACTTTGATCGATGTTTTAATAACAGTAAGTTTCGTTCAAACCAATTTTCGGTGAAAGTTTGCATGGTAATGTACATCATATATTTTTTTTAATTTTATCATTCTCTTATTTTAGAAGTTATAGGGGGGGGGGACATACATTTTATTTATTTATTTAAATCTTTATTATACAAAAGGTGGGCTTAATGCTAGAAGAATTCTCTGCCAGCCGACCTTTGGGAAAACAAATACATCGAAGGCGGTATATAATGAAGGCATGATAAAAAAAGCATAAACTAAATATAAAATTTTAAATATTTTAAGTCGTATAAAAGTAAATAGAATTATGTACATAGGTATATACATATAAAAAGAGAATATCAGAATATGTATAGAATAGAGAAACTAAAATATTGTATAGACGATAGATTAAATCAGCGAGGTAACTTACATAAAACTAAGCCCCCATTGCTTCAGGTAATGAATTGTGACTTTCATCTTGAAAGTCTGCTTGGTAGTAACCCTTCTTATGTCGTCCGGGAGGGCATTCTAAAGCCGAGCTGTATATATAGCGAAAGAGTTGGAAAGAAAACCGGATCGATGAAGTGGAATTGACAATGCAAGAGAATCAGAACATCGAAGTTGACGCTCATGATAATTACAAAGATATTGAAACTTTTGTTTCAGATATCTTGGGGACGTGGTGTCAAATAATACAGAATAAAGAGTATTAAATGATCTATTCTGTCTGCGCTCACGAATTGGAAGCCATTTAAGCTGGCGACGATAGGAAGAGATGTGATCGAATTTGCGCAGACAGTAGATGAAGCGAATAGCGTAATTAATAAGACGATCCAACCTATTTTACCACTTTGGAAGTGTCTCTCGCGCAAACTATTTAGTTTAGAAAAAAATGATATTAGAAACCTCAATATCATTTTTGAAGACCTATCTATAGATACCCCACAGTCCCCACACAGTATGTGTTTGATGAAAAAAAAAATTTGAGTTTCAGTTCTAAGTATGGGGAACCCCCAAAATTTATTGTTTTTTTTCTATTGTTGTGTGAAAATCTTAATGCGGTTCATAGAATACATCTACTTACCAAGTTTCAATAGTATAGTTCTTATAGTTTCGGAAAAAAGTGGCTGTGACATACGGACGGACAGACAGACAGACAGACATGACGAATCTGTAAGGGTTCCGTTTTTTGCCATTTGGCTACGGAACCCTAAAAAGATCCCGGCCAAATGCGAATTTTTCGGCATCGAGGGATTTGTACAAACTTACAGAACCGAACATAAGAGCAATATTAAATGATTTAGAAAAAACTTAACTTTGCCGCTGTAAAACTGTCATTCCCGTTATATGGACATACCTACCGATCAATTAATGAATGATACCTCCACGCATTCCTGAGTAAATAGGGTCAACAAACAGACAGACGGACGGACAACGAAGTGTTATAAGGGTTATATTTTTTCTTTTGAGGAACAAAACCCTGAAAAAATTATATAAAAATTATATGTACCTAGTAGCACATACGTAAAAGCAGACCAAACAATAATTATAACCTGTAAGCCCACCTTCCAAACTAAATTATAGCCTTGATCTGAAGAAACAGATCCATCTCTGACATCTTTCTAGAGTTACATATGTATTCTGTCTCTAAAATACACCACCAGACCCTTACCCTTACCCCACCAGAACAACTTAAACTATCTCTAAAAACGGTTCTATTATTTCCATCAATTCAAGATTTACATATTTAGTATCCAACACAACCCAAGGCACGGTCATACACATTTATTTTCTATTCTAAGATCGCACCGACCACGGGCTACATGAGTCACTCAGGGACGTATTGCCCTTCCACATTTGACTGTCTGAGAGCTAAACGCTTCTGCAGGAAGAGTCAAAAGAGTACCCCTGACTGTCTGGGGAGTTTCGCAACTGCGGTACCAGCTAGATTTACGGTATTGAAAGGATCTCCTACCCGACAGCAGGACCCGCCTCTCCGGGAGACTCTAGTTCTCCTGAGTTTATTCCTCTCCTGAATGACTTGGATTTTTTAAGTGTAATTTCCAATTACGCAAGGCCGAGCGTCCAAATACCTGTACGTATATGTATATAATGCCATACGTATATATTGTACCTATAAAACGTTTTAGAAGGAACTCATTGTTTACTCACTGCTGATTCTGGATGAGACGATGATAATGATGCCTGCAGCATTAGCATTATTAAGATTAGTTTATTTTAACTGCTATATATAGCTCGATACATCTTAATTCTAATCTCTTCTAGATCATAAACAACTCTCTCAAAAAATTATAGAATGGAATCATCTCCATAATTTATTATTTTTTCATTCTTGTTTTCTTTATTGGATGACAACGCATGGGTGATGCCTTTAGTCTGATCACGGAAACGTTTTAAGTTTAGTAATCCATGGAGGACGACGAAATTTCATCAAGCGGCTCGTCTGCTTTTATGCGTCTATGGGTACGCAGACAGGTACACAGTGGTAGAGAGATACCTACCATTTTCCAGAGCCAGTCGGGACGAAATTCAGTCTGAGAGGCCATGGTGGCTCGTATTAATCTCAAACTTCGGGCTGCGTCCGAGTGGGTTGAAGCCATGCAATCTTGTGAGATACAACGCCACTAAAACGCAGACGTGACTATCTACCGCCATTAGGAGCTCGCTCACAATATCTAGGCTCCTACTTTTCGGAATGTGTCCTTGGATTATACCGACTGCCTTCATTTTTTAGGAGTAGACATATCCTGGAAACAACTTTGAGCGGTTCATTGACATCAAGGCTAAGGCTGCTGCAAGGAAACTTGGTGTCCTTGCAAAGGTGTGGCGGTACTTCACACCGAGGCAACTCTTTACCTTGTACAAAGCTCATGTTCGGCCGTGCGTAAAATACTGTTCGCACATTTGGGCAGGCGCAGCCAAAGTTCTGCAAGGTTCATTGGTAACCCAGATTTGGCTAAGACCAATCTGCAAAGCCTTGAGCACAGGCGCGGAGTAGCCAGCCTCTCGGTCTTCTACAGGGCACATTTAAGAGAATGTGCAGAGGAATTTTTTGAAATAATTCCCCCATCTCCGTTTCTCCATCGAATGACACGATGCACGGCGAGTATTCTGCATCTTTTTGTCGTGAACATCCTTCCGGTACGGACGACGCGGTTTGCCTCATCATTCGTTATACGCACCGCCAAGAACTGGAATAACTTGGCTGTGTCGACGTTCGCGCACGCCTATTATGTCTTCAAGAAAAGAGTGAATAGGCTTTTACTAAGTTAATATGCTCACCAACTTGGACCACATCTCCACTTACCATCAGGTGGGATTTTGGTCAAGCATTAACTTATTTGTGTAAAAAAGTGGTTTATACGCAAATTGAAAAGTAATTTAGTTATTTGTATTGCACTTACGTCCGGTCATTATCAGCCTATGCGGGGCCGGCTTGATGATTATTCGTAAATATTTTATTCTACATTCTATGTGCCTTTTCCTCCAATACAATAAGGAAATCTAAATTGTAATTCTTTATCAAAATTTAAGATTTTTATTTATTTATAAAAAAAAAACATTATTTGATAATTTTCCTATTTTTTTCATATTATTATCGCTAACTCGGACCCACACCATCATACAGCAAATTTAATACAGGAATCCAATAGCAAAATATATTATAACATTAGTTATGTGCCATTGATTGAGTAGGGTAACTAATTTACCGAAAACCACAATGTTTTAAATATTATAAATATGAATTGGTACACATTAATTTAATAAAAGATTTATTGACGGTTAAGTCTCGTTGTCAGACCTACTTACATTTTTTAATTATGGCTTCTAGTTACCTACACTGACATCTGTTGTTGATTAGCAGAACTAATAAACTGCAAAATCATAAATTAAAAAAAAATTGGTACACATTGATATTTTTGAAGAAATAAAGTATATTTCTGATACTAAAGAGTCTCTTATGTCCCTCTATCGGGCACTTTCAGTATTTCTTGCTGTTATGTGGCGTATCAAAAAGTCCTATTTATTGATATCTCGGCTTGTAAGCGACGTATCATGATAAAACATACACCAGATTTTAAGTTAGACTACCAGTAATACAACCGTGAAAACCGCACTCAATTTTATCCAGTGGTTTTGGCGTGATGCGGTGTCAAACATACAGACAGACAAGATTTTTAAAAATGACAGATTTGCAATCTATTGCTCCTATATAGTCCCCTGATATCAAATTTTCTTAAATATCTTCAATGTACAGACATTATCGAGTTACAATTTTATTATATATATAGATTAGAACTTACAAAAGTAAGTTTGAGCTTATGATAACAAAACCAAAGTTTCGTATTATGCCGAATTTGGTAATTGAGTTTATTTTCGTAAATGTTTACAATTCCAAAACCCGTTTTATTTACAAGAAGTTCCAAAATAAGCACAAAATATTTTAAAACTCATAATGAATGTACATATACCCAAAATTTCGAGACCAAATTTCAAACAAAACCGATCTTGTAAGCAAGTCGCAACAAAAATATCGTAGGATCCTTCCTGCCCGTCTTCACGCTCCTGATCCACGAAGCACTTATAACGATGATATATCGGGAAGCGGCACGTGCCCACAGAGGACAAAACACGCCCAAATACACCTTATCACGGTGGAGAGACAAGACAAGCGCGGACCACCGCGGCACTACGGCCGGCTAGCCGCTGAAAAAAGACGCACTTTTGTCCTTTTTTCCGTCCCTTTTCCGGCCGCGCTATTCTCGTCCCGTAAACGCACTAGCAATAAAAACTTTTAAAACATCTTCTAAAGATCGAGAGCCCTTTATTGACCATATGGATCGTGTTACGGCGCCCGGTGACACTCCGAATTGTCTGAGCGGCAGTTTACAAGGTGTAATAATGTGTATCATAAAATTTATTACCTACGTCAATGTTGGTTTATTACTCGCGGACGTAAATTAGAGTCTCACTGGTCGCAGTTTGGCCTGACTAACATTCTTCTCAATAGAAAACAAAATGTTTAAATAAGTTACACGACTGCTGTCCCATATCTTATTGACTCTGATTAACTCATTTACATTTGTTTCATTCTGACCTGTTTTTAAAGAGAAAATCCAAACTCTTACACATAGAATCCACCGAAATGATTATATGATAATAAAGATGATAAACTTTGAATCCGATTCTAATCTAAGTAAGTAAGTAGTTCTAATAATCCCCGAAGATAATGCATTTGTCCAACGAAATCTTACAACAAAAAGTAAAAAATTCCACCTCTACTAAAATCACCTCCCGAAACATAACACCACATAGAATGTTATGAAATGAAAAAAAGACAAGAATTTGGCATTTTCCTGCGCGCTCCGAACACCGTATGCGCGATATCCGCCGGTCGGAAGCCGGTTTTAGGTTTCTACGTGAGCTTGTGTCGCCGACCCATTTACTGGACAGACTGCGTGTCTGTTTTCCGCTCTACACAAAAACTACTAATGATACAGCACATCATCGCGAATTTTTTAAATCTGTTAACTCAGGCTAATTCACGTTTCATAATCTCAGACCAGACTACTGAATTGAGCGATTAACAATGCTAATAAAACATTAATTAAAGAAGAATTGTTCATGAACACAAAAGAATAATACTCAGCTATGAATGCTAAATTCCCTGGTCAGACTGGATAAAACAAGCAATAATAAACCAAATGACCACTCTTTTTTCACACGGTGACAAATGATAGTTTCAGCTTTGAGAATCTAATGTCAGTGGAGAAGAGTCGGTATCCCAAAAATATGGAGTATTGTGTACTCACTTAGAATATCCTTTGGGATGGCACGCCTAGAGCGCAGTTCAGCTTTGAGAATCTTATGTCAGTGGAGAAGAGTCGGTATCCCAAAAATTTGTAGTATTAAGTTGTGTACTCACTTAGAATATCCTTTAGGATGGCATGCCTGGAGCGCAGCAGGCCTGGCGTCGTCATCCAACACCAGAGTGGTCCGGAGGCCTGCCGCCCGCACGCGCACCTCCATGCTGAGGTAGAACAGCCGCGGGTCCCGGTGGCGCATGCGGAACTTGCCCAGCAGCGTGCTCACCACCTCGCGAGCCCTCGTGCCCCAGGTCACTGACAGCGTCTTGTACTCGATGTCTGGACGGAGACACCGCGCGTACACTTTTATCGTGGTCTGTGGAAGAAATGAAAACTATCATCAATTTGGAGTCTGGACCATGTCATGACCATTTATGCAAGGGAACAATGGACATTACTCTTGCTCCTGTCGTTTCTGGGTTACACTTACACAGTCAATACAATAAGATAAGGTGAGATGAATAGCAAAGTTCAATTTAAAGACTTTAAAATTCAAATTGAAAACGACATCAAACAATAGAATAAATGTACGATCAATTAGGATGCTGTGACTGAAGAAGTTGCATTTAAAACAGATATCACAATAACTTCATCTTGAAAGTAGTCACTGCATAAACACTTGATTTTCGGACTTTTAAAGCCCTAACCACCATACATATATTACGAACATTTTTTGTTAGTTAAAACAAGAACACAATCGTTATAAAACTCTCCCACGATAAAAGCCAGACTGACAAACAAATCGTCGGGTCCGAGCAAGCGGACATACTTTCAAACCGAGTTTCCTTTGCGGCTGGTATTGTCTGACCACAATTGGATCTCAATAGACACTACATAAATATACAGATTAACTTTCAATAAGGATGAATGCTACAGCGTGACATTAAATGCAAGCATTTACGCAACAAATATTAAAATTATCATCAATTAAATATTTAAAACAGGAAAAGGAAGACCAAAACTACAATTTAGAAACCACAAATCACTTTACGACACTCCACAGCCACCTTATAAAATGTTACTCAACGTATCAGAATGCAAGGATTGCAGAAAATCAGGTTCCCACGCGCTGTAGCTTGCGAACTTGAAACGTATTTTATAAAAATTTTAATTACCTAATAAATGACAAATGCAAATAAAAATTCCCATCTGCTGAAGGTTAATTGAAGAAATAAAGATGTATAAACAGAACAAACGGGGAAACTTACATGAATGTTATGGGGATGGAAAGCTAGACGCATTCGCGGAGCGGGTATCGGCGCGGCCATGACGCGTGCGCACGAGTCGACGCGCAAAGGCAACTGACTGCGGAAACGCTCAGCCCTTACACAAAGGGTAAGCTGATATACTCACCCACCTGCTGCGCCCATTGACACGCAGGAAGTCTTTCACGGGCTATCGATCGATAGGGCCCCATGCGAAAGGTTATTGTTACATGATTTAAGGATAGCCCTTAGGATTGATTTCCTAATGACGATTTTCAGCAACGGAACTTATGTGCAAAAAATTCGTGGGAAATCTGATCTCTTTTACAAGTTAGTTACAATCTTTCTTTTCATACATTGAAGAAGCTTTATTTTAGCCCGCTTGTTGCCCGTAGTCCAATTACATAGTCCAACTAGATAGGCCACCAATAAGAAAACGTACTTATGTTTTTGAAACTAAAATGACTTACACTTGATACTATACATTTTTATCCATTTGTATAAAAAAGACAAAATACCATGGAAATTATTATGCGTATGCGTCTGGTGTTGCTTTTATGTCATCAAAGCCCTTTTACACACAATAATAACTTTGTTTTTACATTTATTTTGTATCTGCCCACAGGAAATTATAATCCGTTGTCACATCCCCGCTTGATAAGTTTTATTCAATCCGGTGTATGAACTATATCTTAGTCTACTCACATCCGTCGGCACATTCCATCTATTGCATCAGAAAATCCGGAATTATTATGTTGCGGAAGCGAGATAAAAGGTGAATTCTCAGGAAATTCTCGGTCTCTCCTCGGAAGTTCTAATGGCGACTATAAATCTCTGATATTAAATTTATATGATTCTTGTAAAATCATTAGCCAGAAATATTGTTTTATAGAGCTCTGTCCATTAGAAGCTACCAAAATTTAATAAAGGATAGACCATCAGAATCGTTTTATTACTAATCAAATATCAGCGTTTTACCTTACCAATAAAACGCTTATTAAGCGATAACCTTATTTGAAGCCTAAATAAACATATTAGAGAGTAGCGTATTTGATTTCCGGTAGCAGGTCGGTATTATCCTCGAATTCTCATTGGTCGTCCCCCACCATTTTAGTTCTCTGGCTGTACACCAGGTGGCGCCGTGTGCACGAGGAGGTTAGACTCGGCGCATTGCTTCATTGGATCTCAAATATTAGATAAATGTTTTCACCAGGCAGGGTTAGAATGTTAGGCTTCAAATAAGGTTATCGCTTAATAAGCGTTTTATTGGTAAGGTAAAACGCTGATATTAAGCTTTGAACCGTTATTTGAAGCCTAAATAAACATATTAGAGATGTGTCTGTTATCGCCTGGTGTACAGCCATCGCCAATGTGACGATATCCTGAAAATTACTTTAAAGCATTTTTAGCCTTTGAGTACAGTATACATTACTGTAGGTTAGAAAGTTATGTACCTAGAATCGGGATACATGCAAACATAAGTAATGTTAGTATATAGTTTCAATTGAAAACTACATTAATTTATCGTAAATGCTATTATAATATTATAAATGTGAAAATTTGTGAGCATGTTTGCTACTCTTTCAGGCACAAGCCGTTGAAAGAACTTTCGTGAAGTCCAGCACACAGGTAGGCCAATCTGGAACAAGAAAATAGGCACAAGTTGTTCCTGAAAACACAGCAATGCTGCCGGTAGAACGCTAGTATTCAAATAATTAATGAACTAAATTAACTGTCGTATATAAAATTATTGTAATTGATAATAATATTATAAACCTTTCATTACTTATAATTCGTAGCATCAGTTAACCTTTTAGCATCACTTATTGATTAAAAAGTTGTGATACAACTGTAGGCTAGATGGTATTGGTGAACTTTGAATCGCTGTGTAATAATATCTCAGAAAGCTATTTTCTAATCCTCAGTTACCCCTAGTTAGTAAACATACTTAAAGATCATACCCCACACGGTAGAGAGCAGTTTTGTATTAGATTCTTGGGCACGACTGCAGGTCGATAACCACCTGTGTTAGCCTTAACTTAATACCTGGTCGAAGTACATAAAAACTTATATATTAGTATGTGTAGCTGCCTTTGTTGACCCCACATTCTACGTAATAAGCTAGAATTTTTGCAGATATTGCGCTTGGCTTAGGTTTAGACAGGTCTACAACTGTTAGTATTTAAAAATAGGATCTAGGGCCTCACAGTCTATTTTTATGGATAACGTAATCAATAGGCGGTTTTGCACCATCACATATTTCTTGGTTAATAAGCAATTATTAGCTCCAATATCTAGTAAAGTGCCACTTAGTATAATTATTTATTATTTAAAAATATGTACTCATATTTGAATCGGCCTCGTTTGCCTTAATTACAGGAATTGGATTTTCTTTCGCCAATGTGACTCATTTATACCGTAGAGGTTGGATTATTAATGTGAAGTTTCACGATGGTTTTGCTGAACTGTCAGATCCAGCGTGCTGTAACCTGAGACTACACGAGTTGTTCATGAGGCAAAATGGCCTGTAGCGGTAAACCAATCTGGTAAAAATCACTATTATAATCTGGGAAAAGGTGCCTTTCTGGCGGCGGAGTTAAGCAGTATAGCTGGTCAACTTTTCCATTGTATTGGCCATGAATATAATGAGCTTGAATTTAAATACTGAAACTGATTGAACAGGCTTAATAAATAAATAAAATTGTTTATTATGTACTGAGTTTGTTATTTCTATCAAAGACATTGATTTGGTACTTCCTTTTCGTAGGTACTTACCGTTCGGTTAACGTTTTGAGTTAACAGTGACTGACCTACTAGGTGTGGATCGAACCTTAGAGCGTAACAAACAGCGCGCATGTTTCTTAAAATGGACTGTAGAGCCGTTTGGAGCCCAATGTCAGTACAAGCGGTTGTTCAGTTCAGCACGTTATTTCAACTGACATATCTATCACTAGGTAATCCAGTATTGAAGGATGTTAAAGTTTCAACGGAGTTAGGTTGGCATTCCATCAATTCGAATCATTAAAGGCACTCGCTGGTATTGTGGATACCGATGACGAGGATTTTACGTAGTGGTACATACTCTTTGGGTAAACACCGCTATGCCTTAAGAGGGCTTGATAACGTAAGTGATCCCTGACTATCGGGGAAATAGCAAAGGTTACTTATCCTATTATACGTTGGATACCTTTGCGACCAGCCGTTTCTATCTTTCACAAAGATAAAATATTCTTGAAGATCATCTATGGATCCTTTTACATATGTTGTAGTAAAGTATAATGTTGTTATATTCCTAACTTGTGTATTATGTCCATTAAGAAACTATGAGACTTATTCGGTTGCATGACAACCAATCATAAACGATTCCTAGATGCTAAATGATGATCTGTGGTACCAAAATCGACTTATCAAAGTTAATTTGCCAACCCATATGTTTAAAAATTATTGTGGCTTGCTAAATCTGATGTTTTAGGGGACAAGGTCCTTGCAGTCTATTAGATTATCTGCCGTTATATCTGTGCAACACAATTGATCAGATACGCCAAAAATATTTGGTGTACATGTGCGCGAGGCCATTAATCTTTAGTGAAGGTCCAGGGACGCACATCTTTATTCTACAATGCCCGGCCGATGCAGAGGCTGCCATGTAAGGAATGTGATGAAGAAAACTAAGTAGTAATAGATGATTATCGATCACGTAGTGTTATGGTATTTTGGAATATTGATGTGAACGTTAGGAGAACTGGACGTACATCATGATGTAAAGTAAAAGGAATATTATTGAATAACCAATACCGTAGAATACACCTTCTCCTATATATATCTACGCCAATTGCAATAGCGGGCTATATTCAACGAAGCATTGATGTGTTTTGGTATCAATGGGTATGTGGAAATATACGTTGGATAAATATATTTTGCTTAACCAATCCAATGGTTGTAACCAGTTTACTACTCTGTATCATTATGAGCTTGCACTTACTTAATCAAACACGATAATTTAGGTTATTTAAAATATTTGTAACACCAAGCCGGTACTAAAAAGCACGGGTTCTGAAAACTCTTTTCATTAATTAGCATGAATCCATGGCCTTCGAGGTAGGTGTTTGAAGGAGGTCAAAGCTGGGTACTGTTCGGCACAGTAGGTACTGCTAACAATAGCGTGGCCAAAAATGGAATGCGGAAATTTAATAAAATTTTTAGTTTGAATTTATAGTTTCCAGTTTGTGGTGCTTGTAGAATTTGATATTGTTCTAGAAATTCTGATAAATTAACCGCTCGATAAGGGTCATGGACCTTTACTTGTGTTTTGAGTGCATTTCGGGGCCATGAAAATTCTCAGGGCCAGATCTTTGTTGTCATCAAGAAAAGTTATTTCTGGATGGGTGTTTGGGGGTGAGGGTAGTCACGCCCGTGGTTCTTAAAATTGTATGCATTTCCGATACCTTGAAAAGGCAGTTTACTTAAGTAATCTCAATGAGGGTAATTATGATTCAATAAATATATATTTGTACTGTAATTTAAAGCATGACTAGACGTGACCTGAGTCTGATAATAGCACTGTGCTTGCGCAGCAGCTTTAT
Source organism: Thymelicus lineola (assembly GCA_963932265.1). Taxonomy (NCBI): domain Eukaryota; kingdom Metazoa; phylum Arthropoda; class Insecta; order Lepidoptera; family Hesperiidae; genus Thymelicus; species Thymelicus lineola. The sequence goes on along the minus strand of OZ010683.1, from coordinate 1,011,803 downwards.
TTTGTTTCGGTGCTCGGAGCGACCAAAACTAAAGATATTTCATGGGGCGTGGGTAGTCGCGCCCATGGTGCTTATTATTGAATGCATTTCCGACGCCTTGAAAAAGCGGTTTTAGCTTACGTAATCTAAATGAGGGTAATGATAATTCAATACATACAATATATTTATACTGTACTTTAAATCATGACTAGGCGTGACCTGAGTCTGTAAATAGCACTGTGCTTGCGCAGCAGTCTTATTTTGTTTCGGCGCTTGGAGCGGCCAAAACCAAAGATATTTCATGGTGCGAGGGTAGTCGCGCCCGTAGTGCTTAATATTGAATGTATTTCCAACGCCTTGAAAAAACGGTCTGCTTACGTAATCTAAATCAGGGTAATGATAATTCAATACATACAATATATTTATACTGTACTTTAAAGCATGACTAGGCGTGACCTGAGTCTGCTAATAGCACTGTGCTTGCGCAGCAGTTTTATATTGTGTCGGCGCTCGGAGCGGCCCGAAGTTTTTAGATATAGATATATCCGCAGCTTTTTCTATGAAAAAAGAAAGATTCAAAGATTCTCGCCAGTGGGAGGAATTTTACATAAATGGGCCTTCAGAAAATTATCCATAAATGCAAAATGTTATAAAGTCTGATGCTAATGCAACGAATTAATAACTCTGCACTTCTACCTACACGATAGCTGTAAAACATCATTAACCTCCTTTAACATTTGCTAAGACTGTCAGTGCCTATTATATTTTGACATTATTTTAGAAGAAAAGTACACGACTTTTTGGTCGAAAAATGCTACTATTTATGTTGTAATAAAATTCTTATTAGTATTACCTTATCTTTATTTATTTTAGTATGTAGATTATGATTAATGGATTATGTTGTACGCCGTATGGTAAGACATAGCAAAAAACTATCCACTGTCACTTGTGATTGCCACCTTATGTACCTTCATATTCACAGTAAATATGTTTGAGTTTGAGGTTGTGTTTTATTATTTATTAGAGCTATGTGTGACAGTTTGCATGCCCAAAGAGGCGGAACGTAAGGTAATCACGTATTTTTGTGAACCACCTATATGTTGTGCCCGTCTGTCAAGGATGTGAAGGCGCTTTGCGCGGCCAGTATATATCTTTTGGGTAATAGCGGCAAAATCTTGCTCACTAAATAAATGTAAGTAACGTGTCATAGTATACGGTATCATTTCATCCTTGATCTTTCAGTAGGGTAAAATTTAGACTAACAGCAAAATTCGCCCATTTGTCTACGGCCATGTCCCTGTGCTGCTACATAGCACTACAGTAGATAAGTAGGTTGAAATGCAACGCTATTCTGCGCAATATAATTTAGTATTGCAATAACCACTTACCTTATACGCCAAAAAATGTACGAAGTCAAAACTTATTCTTGTCGTTTCTTACTGTTCTTTCCTGAATTGAACTTTCCATTTTTGCGGCGCACGTGGCTAGGTGCTGCAGCAGTATTGGCTCCGAACGTTACGAGAACTCGAGTCATAAGAGGAATAATTTCACTCATACTAAGAATAACTTTTAAATAAAATACGTACGATAAAATCGTTAAATTAAAATTCTTCAGTAATATACTTCTAGTAAGGTTAGGAACTGCTTGGATGTCTCTTAAGACACAACCGACTGTTACGAAAAACAAATCGCCAATGAAGCAATGCGCCGAGTCTAACCTCCTCGTGCACACGGCGCCACCTGGTGTACAGCCAGAGAACTAAAATGGTGGGGGACGACCAATGAGAATTCGAGGATAATACCGACCTGCTACCGGAAATCAAATACGCTACTCTCTAATATGTTTATTTAGGCTTCAAATAACGGTTCAAAGCTTAATATTGTATTAACTTAACACTTATTTATGGATTTTAGGTTATCAGCTAGCAAGTTAGTTCCATACTCATTATAATTGTAGGATAACTTAACAACAGTAGCCTACCACCAGATGCCAGCTGTGGGTCACCTGCTTCCCACACTGTGTTATTAGGACAAGTGTCTGCTCACAAGATATTGATTGCAACGCAATTTTGTTCAGAATATGTAATTTAGTAATCTCATTGAACAGTTAAGGGCCTGCTTAGAAACGCTGAACGTTTTACTTGCCGTTTATAAAATTAACAAAACATTCAAGTGTATTTTAAAAGTGTCTCCTAGCAAAGTTAATTTCAAGATAATATTTTATGACCGCCAAACAAACTATTTGCAGTAGGTACACCTACATAGAAAAAATATTCCATGAGTAATAAATATTCCAATGTTATTTTTAAATACCTGCATTTTTGGCATTTAAGCTTAATTAGGATTCAAATCAGTAACGGATATATTATATACTATTACAGAGTCATGATGGAGGTAATTTTTAGATTAGCGAGAATAACCTGTTGCATAAAATTATGTAAAATGATACATCTACATACTAGTGATTTATCTGCAGAAAACGTATAAGAAGACCCGACAGGTAATAGCGAAGAAATAAATTAATAAAATTAAATATTTTCTCCGGCAAGCAATGAAGAAAGTGTGAATGTAATTAGACTTAAAAAGATACATGCGAATACTTCCATTTCATTACAGCGCATGCGTGCCAACAATCAAGAAACGGCTATCGAGAAAGACGCACTTTAATGAAAGAAAGTACCGGTAAAAGTGGACATCTTTCGTGAAGATGCTGACGACTGTTGGAGACTGGAGTGTCGGAGGAAGCGCAAAAACTACGACCGGACGAGAAAGGAATGCGGTGTATTGAAGAACACTGGACTAAACATCCTAGCCAACCTTGTTGCTGGCAAATGCGTTTATAACAAAGATGGTTCTCCAAAAAACTAAAAGAACTACAATCAGTAAAAAATAAGCTTTATGAAGGAATAATCGCTTAAAAACGACACCACACTCCCTTTAATTGACCAGATTCTGAATCATAGCAAATGTACTTGACATTAATGAGTAATAAGTGGTTGTTTTCCGTCATCGTAGAAATTTTCTAAGTACTGAGTTATAATTGTGCGAAAGAATTACGGGAATGTATGTTATTGAAAGCACACCCGGTAGTTTGTGCGAAGTTATAGTGTTTAATTCTGAGCTTTTATAAGTCTTCATTCATTTATCTGTCACTGGTTTTCAAATGATAAGATGATTTAGGTTGTAAAACATGTCTTTAAGATTTTATATATAGGTAATCACCGTGTTCAAAATTAACTAAAGAAAGTTAAAATCAACAGTTTCATTAATTAGCATTACTTATAACCTCGAATCAATGTAAACAAATTGCTGTCCTTTTTTATCATCCCAACAATTTAGGGATCAACTGACACATCGCCGCGTCGCGTCGCCCACATCCTGAGCCGAGTGTCCGAGAGCCCTTAATCAGATCGTTTTCAAGCCCTTCAACCCGGCCGGCCTGGCGCGATGGCGCGGCGCCTTCTAATTTGCGTCGGCTACGCACGTGCGTAAGCGTCGCGCGCGCTTTTGTTTTGCTGTAGTTCGGCTTCATTACGTTAGATGGCGTTAGTTGTGGTTTAAGAACTGCTTTGAGTATAATTTTATTATTATTCCGAGACTTTAGTCATAAGTTGGCTTATACAATTAGGACAATGCAAACACCCGAGAACATTATTAATTTACATTAATAACTCTTCGCTCCGAAAGCTGCCTGTACACCTAAGCGACTTCGACTATAGAATACAAGCAATGCAATACTCTATAGTCGAAGAAATTAGATATATTATTATTAATGCTCTTATTTCACTCTTATGTAACGAAATTATAAGGTACTTTAATACATTGCGTACTGATGCGTTTTGCTGACCTCAAGCCGCGTTTCGCTTGCAACAATGTGTCACCGAAAATTATGTAAGACCCTGCGGTGGAAGCAAAAATAAATTCATGTCATTTGACAACTGTCTTCATATTATGCAAGTTTGTTACTATATAGCTACTACATTGGTTAACGGTGCAATCGTCAACTGATATAGGGTAAAAACGTCATGGTATATCCAGTATCCACGAGATTGCTTAATTTGTATTTTGTTCTAGATATGTAGATAACTGTAGCCATTGACAGCGTCAAATTATATAACTAAGTTTAGATATACTTAACTTACTAATTTACTCACCAGAGATTGATCGATTTTTGGAAATGGCCGTAATAGGAACAAGGATGTAAAGTTATACTGCTCTCGCATTTACAACTTTTCTTCTAAACGCAAGGTAGACGTTATTCCAACTAATTTACATAGGTAATCTCCAGTGAACACGCATGGTTTTAATGGTCAGGCTCAAGCTTGCAGTATCATTTGCTTTAACGATAAAAGGAAACATCACACCAACTTCAGACGTTTCATGTCCAGGAATAATAAGATCCTCACTCTCCCCAACAGTTTCATAATTAAGTTTCGCGTATTTGGTTGGACTTAAAAGGTAGGTAAGGCACTTATCTCCTTATAACACCAGTAGTAACACAAGCGTCATAAATCATAATCATAGATCTCAGTTCCTGAGTAGTGAGTTTCGTAAGCGTAAAATGTACAAAATCAAAGATGCTTAGATTTGAATCATATGAATTAAAAATTCTAAATATCTACCTACTAATTAACTAAATTAAGAGATTCACAATCCTTATCAAGTCGTCCATCAACTTTACAGGAACTAATTTCCCCAGGTCAACATCCGATCCGATAACATCGATTAACACCATAATAGTACCGGTCACACTGAGCGGTCACACCACGCATTACGTCGTGATCTCCGAGCTCCTGCCAGTCACTATTTTGGTTTCAATTTCAATGCAGTAAAGTTCATAGTTGCATATCGTTAAGATTGAACAAATCGACCGGTTAAAGTTCGTATTGACTTGACTACCGTGAATGCGACGTTTGCTTTTATAAATGTACTTAGTTCGGTTCTTTACTCTGATAATAAATTTTATGGAGATGATTTGAGGTTTAAATTTTGAGCAAATGGCTACCAGAGGAGTTCTTCTTCTCCTCGTCACAGTTAATCCTGTCCACAGGCTTGGAAGTTACTGTTTATTTTTAAGAACTCAGAGAAGAGTGCGAGATTCCGCTTACCAGTTAAACTTTACATTTAGCGCTTCAAGTGCAGCTTAATTTCATAAAATTATAAAAATGTTTCAAGTAAAATATAGGTAATAAGTAGGTAGATAGATGTTAAAGAAAATAAAACATTAATTGTTGGGTAGAGTACCAACCTATGTTGTTTATCGTTACAGCAGCAGATGAATTTTGGCCATTTCTCTTCACCTCTCTAGTACCTGTAATTCGCGATCAGTATTGTGCCGGAGAGTGTAACAGTTTTTGTGACATCTTGAATTTTGTACAGTTAGCTAATTTGCAATGGAGTGGATTGCACAAAAAGTTTTACCGCAAAATACTTATATTTGAGCTCAGCTCGTTTAACTACAACTTTTGCAAGAGAATTACCAACTTTGACATTATTGCATGATTTTAGAATTTAAAGATTACTTAGTACCTAACTACTTACCTACAGATGTAAAAAATATTATTTATTTTACGTGCAACATTACGTAGTTAATGAAATATAAATTGTGGATAGATGTAGAATAGTAAATTCCATCAAACTATTTTGTCTATTTTGTATGAGTCTATTAGGTACTATTTTATTTTTACATATCCGGGAACTAGCTACTGAAACTGATGCTACACAATTATCCACCTTGTCAAAAGCACTCTAATTAATGTTTTAAAACATTTAATCGCATTAGTTCTCGTATATTTTTACACGATCCGAAATATACAGGAACAGGACGCCACTAAATTGAGCGAATGAGGTGTGACGGCCTCCCGGAAGCTCAGTGCGTACTTCGTAGTGAACTTTCACAACAATTTGAACCTTACACCCATCAAAATAAAGCAAACAAGTACCAATAGTTCACAAAATTATATAACAATGCAAAAGTAATAATGACCTTAATGCGTATGGTATTAGAGACTAAAGTCAAGAATCAAGATAGTCTATGATAGGTAGGAAAGAGTTTGACTTAATTCGAACATCCGGTGTCGTTTTGATCTGCGGCTAATTATTTGTAGTTTGTACGACGGACAGACAGACGGTACGAACAAATTGCAGCACTCATGAGCAGTTCCACTCCGTGATGGATCAGGAAATTGGTGATTACCGAGTATTATCCTTGTCTATCGATGGCTCGTATGATTATTTAATGGCTACATTTAGCTTGTGATTAATAGGCAATTAAAAAGTTGTTATGGGAAATTAGAATATTAACAGCATTTTAGTCTTGCTTTATTAGGTATCTACCTTATTACCCATATCTACCCTAGTTAGTGTATCTAATTTAATACCTTTAAACGAGCAATTCTTGTATATTTATACATATTAATTCTCGGAAACGGCTTCAACGATTTTCATGAAATTTAGTATGCAGGGGGTTTCGGGGGCGATAAATCGATCTAGCTAGGATTCAGTTTTAGAAAATGTCGTTTTATCCGTGTTTACAGGCAATGAAAAACTGCTACAGTAAACTCTTCCAGTAGATGGCGTTGTTGCAACACTAAACCGAGCAAAGCTCGTTCACCCGGGTACTGAATATTAAACGCTATAAGAAAAACGTACCTACATTGTTATAATATTGCATTACTAAAAGGATTTAAAACTTAGTTTTACTATTTATATCAATTTAAGTAGGTATGTGTACGAGTATATTCTACGTTAGGTACTACATTCTAAACAATATTAAACACCACATCAAATATATTTGTTACTTCCAAACATTGAAGTACTATTACTTCGTATAGAACAGACACCCCGAACATTGAGTCGGGTGAATGCATTGCGGCCAGGGTGGCTCACTTCATTCACTCACTCGCTTGTCACTCGCCTGCGCTCATGGCGGCCGCATGCCAAATTTTTTTAGTAAAACACTGAAACAATGCCGTCGTGCGTTATAAAAACGTGTCACAATCGCACGACAAAAAACAAAAAAGATAACGGTATTACTTATCATCGGTAAGAAAACAAAATATTAACTTAAATCAAATAAACGAATTTCATTAAATTATTGTGCAATGTTCCCGCCATTTTGAATGAAAAAATTATGAAGCGGATTTACACACTTGACAAGCCGTAAGCGTGTTAATGGACTAAATAGACTTGCTTAGGCTTGCCGACGCTTGTGATGAGACCAATATATTGTGATGTTGGTTTTTCGACACGAATCAATGGTAAACGATTGAAAATCGTTCAAACGCTTTTGGACGCTTTTATTTTTAATTTTGTTTTGCACGTTAAATATGCGTAGTAATTATGGCAATAAGACGTATGTGTCGATTTGTGTTAAATGTTTTGTGATAAATTAGATTGCTTTTAATAAATTTTCCTTAAATTTTTACCATGTAAAAGTAATCCAAATATTATAGAAATACCGGTATTAATTAAATTGATATTTAAATAAAATTTGGGTTTGTAAAAGGTTCCAATACTTCTTATTGTCTCTTTTGTGTTGAATGTTTTGTGATAAATTGCTTTTAATAAATTTTCCTTAAATTTTTACCATGTAAAAGTAAGCAAAATATTATAGAAATACCGGTATTAATTAAATTGATATTTTTTTTTATGGAAATGGAAATAGCTGGCAAACGAGCTGACGATCCACCTGATGGTAAGTGGCTATCGCCGCCCATGAACATCAGCAACACCAAAGGCATCACTGATGCGTTGGCGGCCAAGAAAGAAAGAAGAAAAAGAAAGAAAGAACTGGCTCTCAAGCCCCCAACCGGAACACGACGAGTCGTTTGGCGGCTGACTCATGCTCGAGGGTGGTAGCTATCCAGGCGAACCCCTGGAGAAATAATAATAGTAATAATGGTATTCATTAACAATTAAAATCAATACTACCAATATAATCCCTCCGAGGGCCCTACCACCAGCAGGCCGGATTTAGTCGCCTTTTACGACACCCTTCCGGCGTGGGATTGGGGTTAGTATTCTAAGCCGCCCCAATACGGCGAATAGAATTTAAAATACAAACTATTAAAATACTCAGTGTCAGCCTTACTCAAATAATAAGCCCGATAAGAATGACTCTGTGGTAAATAATAAATAAAGTGTATTACTTTAATCAGTAAATTCAATTAAACATTAAATCAAACATTTTGAAGAGCTTGTAAAAGTTTGGAGTCGTTGACTGTTTGTCGTGGTTCGGCAAGTGTCTTATACAAAGTTACTCTATGGCAAGTGTGTAAATCGGCTTCTAGAGTTTGAAAAAAGAACGCGTCATCGCGGTTTCGGGACACACATTTTGTTCGAGATGTCTGTTCTATGTCATTATACTTCAATGCTTCCAAAACGTTCTTTCTATTGTAATTATATATTATACAAGTAACGATTAAAAACAACACGAGCACGGAAATTAGGAAGGCGTCAATGATGGAAGGTAATTGGCGGAACATCAACGGAAGTGGACGCGCTGCGCACGGAAATACTTGCGTGTCGCTTGTTTGTTCACCACCACCAGAACACACGCACTTACCCTGCGCGGCCGTGCTCGTACAACACAGAGACAAAGCGTCTATTGCTATTGTAGACGACCCGTGTGGCGCAATGGTTACCATGCCAGATCGCGCCAAGGATCCTATGGGCTTAGTGCGAGTATTACGTGACATAACGGGCTCGCTACGTAAATGCGAGTCAGCTATGCTATTGGCTACCGATTTGGCGGCAGTGAAAAGAATTTAAAAGAAATGCATCGGTAGCCAATAGCATAGCTGACTTTCATGTCATGTAAAACTCGCACTAAGCCCACTGTTCGATTCCCAGCGAGGCGGAAATTTGGATGAGTTTGAATTTCTGTTCTTGGTCTGGGCTTTTATCTGTTGTCCTTGTGTGTTGTCCATGGCACCCACGACACAGGGAATCCTAGTGTGGGGCTATGAGTTGAGTGTGAAGCATGTGAAGCGTTATTGCTCACCAGCTATACTGTAGTAGCACCACGCTGCAGTAGCCAGACCCCCAGACCCAGTCTATACTAGAAATTAACTTTAGAGGCTTTTGTTTAACTTGTAATGTTGGCAAATATGATGGAACAACTTTAATATATCAAAATAAAAAATCGCTCAAGTACATCTCATACTCTATTACTCCTCGTACCTATTAGGATACCCTGCACCACGGGTGAATAAAGCTAATAAAATCGGGTATCAAGCATAGTTTTCCAAATTACAGAACAGAACTAGTGGGATTTTTTTTCCACTAGTTCTGTTAACAGAACTATTCCACATGATAGGTGGCAATAAAATCGGGTGTCAAGCATAGTCTTACAACTAACAGAACTAGTGGGAATTTTTTTCCCACTAGTTCTGTCAACAGGACTACTCAACAGGACAAGTGGGAATAAACAAAATTGCCAAGGCATCACATCACAAACATCCACGAACATTAATGTCGGCTCCGGACTCGAACCCGGGACCACTCGCAGGCAGGCTACAGCTGAGCTACAGGGTCGTCACGCGACATGAAGGGTTGATTACAATGTACGATTAGTAAGTAAGTTTAATGATTGTTTTCCAAGCAGCCCACCATGATGAGTGATACCTCAATGTTATTCCAGTTGGAACAGTTTGTTTGACGAGTGTGTAATAAAATGCACCGGAATAGACACAGCAATTATAGACTGGGTCACGTCTGGGGTAAACAAAACAGAGCTTTGAGCTGTCGTGGCAAGTATGGTACAGTGAAGGGGTGACTTCCCTACAAAACTATTTATACATATAAAAAAAATTGTTTATCTTGATTTTAAATATTTATTTATTTATTTATTTATTTATTTCTTTGGAAAACTTACAGCTATTACAATATTTATGTTATGTTGAGCAGTAAAAGGAAAGCCATTTACAAGTTTTCGCAGGTAGGTAGTATTAATTAAACAACAAAATTATAGTATAAACAAAGGAAAACTTAGTGGGAAGAAAAAAGTCTCCGAAAATGCAATATCTCGGAAGTTAACATTTTCAGATCTGCATGCCTGGTTATATATCCTAAAATATACAATGTTTAAGTCATTACTTAGTTAGTTATTCAATGTACTTACCTTTCGACTATCGTAAAAGCAAATAAAAAAATATTTCATCTTTGTCAACAGTTAGGTACATACGTATGTTTGAATATTCCTAAGAAGCACTTGACAAGCCACCACAAACATGCAATCTAAACACCTCAAACCAATCCTCAAACGCATTCAATATAATTGAAAGCGACAATTATGAAGTCACGTGTAAAAACCTTGTGAGTGTATTGCCTCCGCTCTGGTGGCCGTGTGACTCGTGTGGGAGGACCCGTTTCAACACAGAGATGGTCAACCCAGCAGGGATTGTACATCATCGTCATCATCTATTTATTATTTAGTGATTCACCCTCGCTTCCATCCGGGGAACATGCTAATATTAACCGCTCCCCATATCATTTATTACAAGAACATTATTAAAAACATATTAAACCTTGCCCTTTCTCGTAAATTAGTATTATCTGATGGAAAAAACGTCATGAAAATCCCGTAATCTTGATGAGATTACAGGACTCTTAATAAGATTGTGAACATAAACTGCTCTCCAATCAACTGCTTAAACGATCTCTATGTGATTAAATAAATAAAAGAAATGCATTAAATTCAACCAACTCAGTAAAGCTATGTACGAGGTTATTATTTAAATATACGTACTTTGAAGAAATCCATTGCATTGAATTACAATCTGCGACCACAATATAATATTATGTCGTTATATGTAAGCATGTCTAAAGAAAAACATACAATCGTACATTGTGTTCGAGTGGTGCAAAGTAGACGAATATCTTATCACCATTTGTTTTATGATAAGCACCTGGATAATTGACCAAAAAAACTCATAACTTAAATGCGTAGTGTTATACAGCCCTGACATAGGCCAGGAGCACATGTCGATCTCGTCACGACACAAACACGTAAAGAGTTGACAAAAAACGTCGCACGTGCGGCGGCAACTCCAGGTGCACAGGAAGCTGTATAAAGACGTTTATGCACGACTTTTTTGTCTTAAAGCGTTTTAGGATTCCTCAAGTGAGTAAAGGGAGTGATAGATACAAATATTTATCGAAGTATGATGAGTATTAGTAATCCTGCAAGTAAACTATCAGTAAATGCAGTCACGTATTGTGTGTAGTCACCGAGATTATTACATGACTAAATATTCATATTAGTAGCAGGACTTATTTATGACGAATCTTAGAAAACTGTTATTATTTATGTAGTCGGTGACAGATTTCCATGTGACCTCTACTGCCAGTATGGGAAGTGATGTGGTAAACAAATATGAAATGACAATTACAGCAGGCTGTTATAGAGGAATTCGATGGATCATGTTAAATATCATTTTTTGCTATTGTTATCTATGTTCCCAGACTACCATAACCACATGCTGAATTACAAAGACAATAAATATACATGTAATAATAATAAAGGTTAATATATTAGCACTATAATTTTGTTCATCAAAGGACAACCATGGCCGAAAACCGACAATGAAAGAAAGATTTCACCACCGAGCACACCGCGCAGCCCGCATGTCGAGTGGAGGCGTTCTCGTTATTTATTGACTTTTAACGCGATTTATGGACCATCAGAACTGCTGCATTGCTCGCGAGATACTATATCTACTGCTATTTCAACATTTTCAATGGACTCTCCATCTGTTTGTTCTTTTATGACCCAAGTTTTTCTTTAGGTTTTGCGACTTCATCATTCTTATTTTTATTACACGGAAGTACCAAATTGGTAAACAGAATTACTGACGTTTTTATCACTAGAGAGATTATTGTAGGTGGTTAATGCTATAACCATAATTATTATCCTGTACTTCTGTTCTTCTTCTATTCGTGAGAAAAGGCAACCATCCATCCGCTACAAATTGTTCATAAGTTTATTTCCCGGCAGAATAAGACTAAGACTATTATTCTTTTCAATCTGATTTAATAGCACATAAAACAGCTCCTGTTAGGCAGCGAGGCTAGAATCAAAAATGTCGTATTAAACTTGTAATATAACAAGATACCAGTATACACTGTACAGTTAGAAGCAGCAATTGTACCAATAACCAGTGTTTGCCCGAGGCCCGCAGTCGCAGGCGCGTTCAATTATCGCCCAGCTGTCTAAGGGCGCTTTCACATTAGGTCGCCAGTAGTGCGGCAGCAGCGCGGCTGCAGCGCGGCAGCAGCGGATGCCTTCTCATTACAAATACAGCCGCGCGACTTGCTTAGATCAGGGTGGCCAGTTTATTGAAATAATGGACTCCAAAGAGGAAACATCTTTGTTGCTCCTGCTGTTGTTGGTTCTCCTTCGGCGCCATCGACGTCGCATTCATAATAAAAAAAGGATTTACTGGATTGATCCTTTATTTCGAAATCGGCATGTGAATAGTGATTATGTGACAGTATTCAAAGTGTTGAAATATGGTAGTAATAAAAAATTCTTTAATTACGTCCGAATGTCAAGAAAGTCTTTCGGCGAATTATTACGTCTTTTTGAGGGTAGTATTCAACGCCGTGATACTCGATTTCGCAACAGCATTTCCGCAGAAGAAAGACTCGTTATAAACTTAGGTAAGTCTATAGATGGGGTTCCTAGGGTACCTACCATAGATATACTATATCTATGGTACCTACCCATTTGTTCATACAAAAGGTTTTATCATGGATATATTACACTATCTGGATTGCTTACCTTGTAGAGGTACCTGAAGCACAGAATAGTTCGATGACGTCATATCTCAAGGACTATTCGACCAATCACAGTCCAGATTGAGGTTATCCTTCATAATTGTAGGGTGTCCACACTTAGAAAAATTATATCCTATTTTCATATGGATCTTTAAAATGTTTTCTATTGGTAATTTTTCTCGTGGTATTTATAATATTGAAATAAAACATTTTATTAAAATTTCTTCAAAACTGAATTAAATATTGCAATTGATTTTATTGTAATTTTCTCACTGATAATTTGATAAGAGTACAACACCACATTTTAAGCAACACAAACAAAAACGACGACCACAGTCTTCACAAATCCCCGATGACCGTAATCGCCTCATTGAAAAATTGCATTAACTTTTTGGTGTAGTGTTGCAAACTACACCACAATTACGTTACTTATAATATTCATCTTACCTATATGTTTTTATACCATTATAAAAAATCATAATCGAATCATATGTCCTGGGACTATAGATAACATGGACACAATAGAAAAATGGTCCTTAGGTTATGACGTCATCCGTCCTCAGGTACCTCTACAAAATTACTTATCCAGTTAGAGTAATACATCCATGGGTTTTATCCTATTTTTGGAATTTATAACACCCTATTTATATATTGTTTTTCTTATTAAGGGCAGGTAGGTGCGACAGTGGCTACCTCATTACTTAAAAAATCATATCTCTAAAATTAAAAGACATTTAACCATATTTTATCGAATTTGACTAGACATATTTGTCGTCTATTTTTATAACAGATATTTAATCTAGCACAGAGCTAAAACTAAAAAATCATCGATCCTCGAATCCCACAAAGCAGGACGCCTTTGAACTTCAACGATAAATTGTTCTGTGTCAAATTCGCTCATTGTGTATGTTGGAAGTGTTCGAACGTGCGATTGCAACACTGGCTTGAAGCCGACTGATCGCACGCGGCTGCCGCGCTGCCGTCCACTATGAAAATCACGTGTCGCGCGGCTGTCGCGCTGCTCTTTTTAGTATAGAGAAGTAGCAGCGCGACAGCCGCGCGTCTGTCGCGCTGCTACTGTCGCGCTGCTGCCGCACTACTGGCGACCTAATGTGAAAGCGCCCTAATTGACGGCGTTGAGGAACGGTCGCTTCATACTTTTTTATTCAGTGACAAGAGGAAGACTGGGGTTTGGAAAAGATTGGACAACTAGTGCCGGGTGATTGGAATATGGAGTAAGAATGAGGAAGTGTAAGCGTTGAATTTATGAATGCCGCACTGCATTTTATAATTATTATACTTTAATGCGAATGGTATAAAAATATTTAATCTGATAATATCCTGAAAAACCACAAGTTTTCAGTCCACCAACAACATAATCATTTGAATACAATGCATACGTAAGTAATTAATGAGCGAAGTCATTGACTGCAGCAAAAAAACCAACAAACAATATGAGAGGTTAATTTAATTTTAACCGCATAAAAATGAGTCCTGAGTTAAGAAGAGCACAAAAAGCGAACTTCAAACGGTAATCGGAACGGCTCCGGCAGAGGGCAGCACCGTGCAGCACGGAGCATTCAAAGAACTCCTTTGTTTCCAGCCTGATGCACTCGGCTTGCCGCACGCCCCAAAATAATCTTAAAATAACGAGAACTCTTTAAACAGAAGGCTTTTTTCCTTACTGCGAACAAGCTTCTTGAAATAACCCCTGCGTTTTGTTTTTTAAATTTCAAACCAAACGAATTACCTATTAGTATTTTCATATTGATTTTCATACTAAAATGCAGTTAATCTGAAGACAACCTTAATGAGACAGGTGAGCAAATTACACCACCACTGGACAGGGAGCTAACAGCAAATAGGTACATTGGAATTATATTGACAATGTGAAGAGTTACTTGATACGTTCACCATAAATATTACCATAGTAATAAGCTATGCTTCAGTAACATACAGTAACAGGCAATAAACTTTAGCCAAAGTAAAAACCTGAACGACCTTTAGAAGTGAAGTGAAACAGATGTCTTAGTATTTTTACAACATAGCACTTTTGCAATCCTTCCAAGAATTGGCATATAAAATGCAACTTGTAAAGATTCAATTCAATAAGATGCAGCGCCACTTTGTTAACAAAAAGCCAACGGAGTCAAGGTCTTCCTCATATAAGGAAGGAGTAATATATTTTAACACTCAAATAAAACTGAGCTTTCCATTTAAGGGAACTAGAAGATTGAGATTTTTCACTTGATATTTTAAGCAAAATGTTATCACTTATCAGGGGATAAACGCTGAAAATAATGTAAAGATTAGACAGTAGAATATAATACTAAGGTACGGTACTACGGTATAATGGAAATTTTCACTCACAGAGATTTAATTAAGACCCAATTATCCTGTTACAGTACTCTTGTATACATTGTATCACTATTTACGGTAACTGAAAGGCACAGGACCAAGTCTTTAGTAAACTCTAAAACAAGTGTACAAGTCCTAATTATCACAATGCGTCATGACCACAACGATTCCTATTCAAAGGTTATACATGTTTACTAGCACAATAATACTCATACAAGGATGAATAACAGAAAAAAAAATTCATAGGCAACAAAATAATAATCTTTGAAAAACAAAAATTTAAGCCGGTTAAAACCACATTGAGAAACCTTTCGTGGAACTATTCAAGGATCTTTTCCATGTTTATCTATACTAATATTAATTATTATAAAGAGGAAAGATTTGATTGTTTGCATTGAATAGGCTTCGTAACTACTGAACCGATTTGAAAATTTCTTTCACTATTGGGAAGCTCTACTATCTCCGGATGACATAGGCTATATTATATTATCAAAAAATTAGGGATCCTTAATAAAACTCCAATAATGTAACTCAAGGTGTTAAAAAATAAGAAAACCGAAGCAAAGCGAGGGCGGTTACTCATAGTTTATATAGGTAGCAAGGAGGACCGCTGCAGATGTTTCCTATTAGTCCGCTCGGGTGGGAGGGCGCCACCGTGCACGCGCCGACGACGCACGGTCGACGCCGGCGCAGCTTCAGATCTCCTCCTGCATATGGCATTGTTCATCAGATACCCTGTTAATGATGTTTGCGAACTTCACGCTTCATTTACTTTCCTCATTCGGCTCGAGCACGTTTGAATAATATCTTGTTACACGAAACTTCTTAAAATAATATTAATATCGACTAAATTGCCGGCAACGTCAATATTT
Organism: Thymelicus lineola; assembly: GCA_963932265.1. Lineage (NCBI taxonomy): Eukaryota > Metazoa > Arthropoda > Insecta > Lepidoptera > Hesperiidae > Thymelicus > Thymelicus lineola. The sequence continues at coordinate 995,814 of OZ010683.1, read as the reverse complement.
TTACATGGCATATTCATTTATGTTTATAACCGATTAGCTGACCCGGCAGACGTTGTCCTGCAACATATAAACTTTTATCCCTTATTTCATCCCCTTTTGGGTTGAATTTTGAAAAATCCTTGGAATTTTAAGTTTCTAGCTCTAAGAGTTTGGCCTTTGCGTAGATACATCGGTCAACCAATTAAATGTATTTTATATAATTATACAGAAGATAAACTACCAGACCAAAAACATGTACACTCTTTTTCAACCAAAATTAATTCATTTGATTCATTCAACTGTGGTAAACGATATTGATACTTTTATAAGATTTAGATTTATCTAATAGAGCGTTTATACGAATTACTACTAAATTATACTATAAACTGAATCAAAGCTATGGCAACTTCTTTACATGCGCATAATAGAACCTTGGTTTGCTCCATGCATAAGAGCACAGAGCAGTTTTCAGCTATCATTCAAAAATATTTTACCCCAAACTCATCTACAACACAACGTTAGATACAGCTCAAATGCCTCCAATTAGTGCAGTAACAGAAGACGAATAAAAAATTAACAGAACTGCTGCTACATAAGAAGTGGGCACGGTCACGGCCGAGTGGTTGACGCTCCTGATGCATCTCATCTCATCTCCGATTGCATTCCGAGCGGACCGGGTGAACCCCCGAACCGTGACCGTAGTTTTTGTAGCCAGCGACACCCGACACCAACACCACGGGTTTGGCCTTTCGATCGACTTACGGCATTCCTCGGCAGGTTGAGATTCACGTGTGAATATCGTAACAGCATACCTGTGCCTCGGATTGATTACTCTCATAAGTAATTACGCAGTCATGTATATGAAATAGCGCGTTGGCCGCGACTTTGCCCATTCCATTATGTTATTCCAGTTCACGATATACCTGTGAGCTTAGCCTGTTAATTAATATCCGTTCAGTATTTTTTGCGTGAAATATAAACAAAAAATATGAGAGGTGTCAAGGGACACCCGGATGGAACGAAGTTCCTTTCAATTTAAGTATTGTTTTGTTGTACAACGCCATCTCTGTAAAACTCTCTGAATCACTTCAAAAAAAGTGTCGTCATTCGTAAAATCAAAAAGTGTCGTAATTTTCCGTCTAGCCCCCTTTCACAACGCGCGATAAGGAACTTCGTTCCAACAAACCAATCTATAACGAATTAATTTTTATTTGACGTTGGTTTTAAAAACTAATATATCGCTACTGTACTAAAAGGTTCAGTTTATAAAGTCCAGTAACCCAATAAAAACTACCAATCAAAAAATGAAAGGCAGATTTTAGAAAAGTGTTATTAGATTCGATCCAGTCAAACCCTACAAAAGAAAAGCGATCTATTAGAACTAAAACCATAAACTCTGAACAAAGCATCGCCATTGCAAAAATCAAATCAGGAGCATAATTGCATAATTCAAACAAATGACTAGCTCGGCACAATGAGGGCTCTAATGTAGGAAGAAGCATTTTGAAGCCACTTAAAAGACACTTCATCGTCCATCAACCGGCAAGCAAGATTATATCTCCGTGACCAATTAACTGCACCTAATAAGGACACTTGATACCGAAACCTACCGTAAGACATACTATGGAAAGCTAGAACACTTTTGTTGTGAAGGCAGCGTTTTAATCGTGCTACTCAAAATAAATAATAAAGCCTAAATAATAGCTTCTTTAAACAACTTGGCACTTCATGTTATCGTGTACCTATCATAAATGTAAATTATTAAACATACAACATAACGAACTGATAATCCCTCTCGAGTAGTATTTCCACCAAAAGTAAATGATTTTAATGGCATATATTTCCAGGACACATTGTATTGGAAAAATAAACGTGATACGAAACTGTTAAGCAATAGAATGATTCTAGCAACTAAGGTTTAGCTAACAATAACTTCGATTCGCTTCCACTGGAGAAAAAACATAACGTAACTCAGCATAGCCAAGAAAGGACACAAACATTGTCACAGAGACATTGCAGTAGGGGTCTCACGCTATAAATTGTACACTGGCGCCATACTTCAAATTCCCTATACCAGGCTATTCTTGGAACTGCAATCCAATACGAGAAATGGAATTTAATGTTACGCTCAAGGGCGAAAGTGTTGGCGAAGCAGTATGATCAAATGAACCTTTGCTAAAACATTAAACTTATATGAAATAGGCTTGTTATGTTACATGCAGTGAATTTCTATGCCTAGAGAATGAATTTTTATAGGTTTGATAAATATGTATATCATTTTTACAGTACTATTAAATACAAGTTAATAGTTTTAAAACTAAATAAACGGTTTTATAGTGACATTGTAGGAACTAAAGAAAATAAATTGTGACCGTGCTATTAAGGAATTCCCTCGTCTGAAGCCAACCTAAAAGTAACCATAGCAAAATGCAACATTTCAACTTCGTAGGATGAAAGAAAGTACATAGTTTTAATTCAGCTTGCAAAATTTGACCCAAACAAACAGGGCAATTTAAATCATTAATCAGCCTCCATCAAGTTTTGAAGCTTAGATAAATAAAATAATAATAATATGAAGATTGAGTTTTATATTGTTGTTTGATGGATCCCCAATACCTCTAAGGGATTAAATAAAATTTCCGATTATGTTATTGACAGTGCAAAAAGATAAATATTTAATAAAATATACTATAAATAAGATCTTCCATAAAGTTATACCGGAAACCCAGACTGAAGACTGGGAACTGTTTTATATACATAATTGGAATCATTGTGTAAAACAAAATCATTCTACTTCTTGGAATTCCCTCTTGCTGCACATTTGTGTGATGTAAATTGTTTATGCAAATTCAAATTGCGTATTTTAGACTGCCAATTCTACGAATCAATCCACACAATTTTGATTCCATTGATGGTTTTGTTAAACCCATTCAAGGAAAGAACTCGACAGTCTTTTGTAATACTACTTGAGTACTTCTAAGAAGTTGCTTGAAAGGTTAAATACCACTTAATACGAGTATAGTAAGTAGAAATGACAGCTGCTTATCATACAATTGAGCTTGTTACCAGAAAATATAGTTTTGTAGCGTTTTAAATCTACCAGCTTAGGTCAAACGTAGAGAGATAGACGGCGGGGTCAGTGAATAGAGCACTCTCCTCTCTATAGCAGTTAACTGCTACTTAGTAAGCAAAATTAAATCATCAGTGCCTAATGGAAACAATATTGAAAATTACTGCCATAACTTGCATTATGTAAAGATACCGCTGTTTTGGACATTGAAAAAATTTGTCTTTATATTCCATCTAAACAAGAAAAATAATTCTTAGATGGAATCAAAAGTATAAAACTCAAAATTGTGGTTATTCAAAATTTGAAGGTTGGTTTACAGCTACTGAAGAGGCTTTGGCTAAAAACAGTAAAATTAAAATGAAACTGAAATATTTAAGTATGTAAAATAAGCCGAGAAAACAAGTTAGATTAGACAGTTTTTTGTGACATTTCTATCATATGATTGTTCTGTGACTAACACGGAAATTTCGGTACGATTGTGACGCAGTAGACTGGTTTTAATGGCTGCGACTGGTTCTGTATCGGCTGCGACATTTACAGGAACTTTATCGTTGTCATCGTAACGGAGCTTGTCGTGATCGAAAAAAGTATTTGGCCTGTCGAGCTTCCTAGAAAAACCTTGATGGTTTATTATTTTAATTACCTATTGATATGGACACATACGAATAATGAACATGCTCTACCTACACTGATGCAGCATTCTTTAGCAGGTTATGAAACAATAGTTGTCGAGGACATAATCCTGTAGTTAGATTTAATGTTGCTTCATTCTGTAGAAGATGATCTTAGGACAGAAACCCAGTTTAAACCAAAAGTTGGGTAAGTTTTTTCTATAGAAATTCGTGGTTTGAAGATCACATTCTAAAAACGAAGAGTAATTCAAATTGCTAATTACAACATTTATCATCAAACACATCATGGTAAAAACAAACATGAGCCACTTAGCGCATAACAGGCAATAAATGTCATTAATTGCGCACTTCGACGTATTTATTAGTGACGACAGATGAATGACGAGCGCCGGTGAGTCAACACTCAACATTGGGTTTCATCTTAATTCACCATAATAAATTGACGTCATACTCATGTTGGACATTACACTCAAGTTTTAACCAAAAGTGGCAGAAAAGGTACGAAATGTTTTAAGACGCAATGAACCTCCCGTGACTATTAGTTGTTGATTGAATTATACGTAGTTAGTAGTTATATGCAAATAAGTTAAATATAGGTACAGAATCCAGTGCTAAGACGAACATTACAACAAAATTGATGTATTTTAAGATCTAAAACAGAAAGGGATCAGTTTCAACCAGGCGCAGGAACCACAACTCGTGGAGCCCACAACAACAAGAACCCTGACGCCTATTCAACCGACCGCAGGTGTCGGTTTCATCGATTTCCAATACATGAAAAGTAAAGCGTAACTTTCGTTTATCTAAATATCTCTTGCATCTTGTTCATATTACATGAGCTGCATTGAGGCCGCTCATTAACTACAACATTGTTAACAGAACCTTATGATAATGCCATAGAGTTCAATATACGCTTTGTCGCAATTATACGTGTTTTGCACACGCGGACACAAAAGCGGACAAGAGCAAGGTCGTTATTCGCTTACTACTGACGTACATTAGATAACTACATACTTGGTAAACTATAAAGTAACCATAAGTATGAATCTCTATCTAAATCCGGGTCCTAATTATTGTCGTCTTTGAGAACCTTTACGATTTCAAGTCTAATATTTATCTTGAGAGCTCCCTTTTCTCTTTAAGACTCCCAGTTTTTCAGACAATTTTCATTTTTTTAATCTTCGCTACAACTAGGTATTACAATCAAAAATGTGAAGCTGACTCTCCAGTCTATTTCATTTTCATTTGGCTATTTGCTTCAGTTGTATTTCACTTCCACGCAAATAATTCGATGCAAAAGTTTTCACTTAGTTATAATTAGCCAATTTTCAATTTATGAATACAAGGTTTCTTTTAATTAACAATCAATAACACTGAAAACATCTTGTTAATCGTTCCAAAGAACAAATCAAAGTTTGGGAAAACCATATACTTACTTATTGAAGCTTGACCAATTCTTACTTAATCGACCAAAAGTAAGTATGCCACGTTTCCTTTCCTCCTTACCAAGTAGGTACCTAACGAAGTTAGAAAATCGAAGAATGCAAGAATTTATTATACATAATACCTATGCTAGCAAAGATTGTTCAAGGGATCAAAGTTGTAGATTTTTACAAGTACGCTCACATACATAATTAACACCAAATAAGTGTTTTTAGCCTGTAATACTTTATAGGGTTAAATCCATCGATTGATATCACATTAATTCATCACTTGGTAAATATCAAGCTGTTTACGGAAGCTTGTATCATAGTAGATCGTATTAAATGGATATAGCGCACTGTAACAGCCATGTATCTTGGATACAGCCGATTGCGAAAGTTTATGTAAATCCGATGGACTGGTTACAAATCTAAACTTCAAAGTTATGGGGACAAACTTTCAAAATGGACCTGTTTATTACATTCTACAACCGTCAAAGGACTTGCAAATTCCAATAAATACCTTAGAATTTTAGGCGTGGCAATAACTTCGAATCGTCAAAATAGGAAAATTGTTACAATGATAACAAATATGAGTGATGGAGAGTGATATTCTCCACTAGTCGACAACACCACAAATAATAGGAAACAACAAGAGCTGCTGCACACCACATACAATTGAGATAAAGATACAGTTGTAATTATTATTACTCTAAACATCATTCATACTTACATTGAATTATTATAGCAAGTTCGCCACGCACCGCAGTCCACATCTAAGTACATGGCACTGCATTTAATTTTTAGGCACAACAGTAGATTTAAGCAGATTGTTGTATCTTTTGCAGTGCCCTATGCGAAATTACTGTTGTTATTTCTTTCTACATCTAATTAATGTAGTAAAATATGTTTAAATACTTCTATAGGTCAGCTACATTCTATAGGTCACCTACAATCTACATAATATGAAACAGTTGGACATTATGCAAAAAATTAGACCTATGTAGAAATTGTCGTAAAGGTACTATGCGGTGGTATTTGCAGTAGACGGCTCGTGCGAGTAAATCTCGCGAGTACTCGCGACGTGGACCGGTGGACGGGACAGTTCCTAGAAGGCGAGGTCACGGGACTTACCAGCGCGCGTGCCACAGCCGCTGGACTTTACCGCTCACCTTCGCGGCTTGGCATGTCGCAGAAGCTAACAAGCCTTTCATAGCGTAAAGAAACTACATTAACGTCTTATGACGACCTTATAGTACTATGTTTCTAGTATTATGATTCTACCAGTTGACACATAGAAAGTTTCAAATAGAATGTATGGTTGAAAGAACTTACCTGTAAGTGAATTTCAACCGGGATTATACGAGATGTTGCATCCGAAGAGATTTAAATACCATGTAGTAGTTCCTCGAGATACTGCATCGTCACACATTTGGAGTATATGAAAATAAAACAATATTAAGTGTCAGTTATTTAGTCTGTGTCGTTGCAATCACATCACTACTGTATATACCCAGCCCTAAAACGTCATTCAGTTTAGAGTTTCGTCCTAGTTGGTCATTCTGCAACCATACATGGGGTGGCAAGCTGTAGTGCTTTTGAGCGCTAGTGCGGTGCCACAGGGTGGGCGGGAGTTTAAATCTCTTCGGATGCAACATCTCGTATAATCCCGGTTGAAATTCACTTACAGGTAAGTTCTTTCAACCATACATTATACTTCGATGTTGCATCCTCAAGATTTAAATACCATGTAGATGTTTAGCGGATGTTGCAGAATGTAGTATATAAAACCGCACAAGAAAAAAGCGGAACTTTTTATGAAGTGAAAAACATTATTCGTCTAGAATTTAAGGAATTTAAGATTTAGGCATTACATACTATTACTTAATACCAAACACAATTTTAGCAAAGGATATATCCTCTCCGATATTGACAATAGGTTGGTTATAGGATTTTTCAGCGAGGAGACCAGGAGTTTCCTGTCCAACGAACGGCATTTTTTATGATGACGACAGACACTCCAGCCCAGCTTGCTGCAGATGTAGGGGCGTGGCGGATACTTGTGCCGACAATACGGTCACCTTCACATTGCTATCACGCAATATCTGTCTGATCCATCGGTTCCATCGAATCCATTCAACTTATACTCTGCGAAGTAGTATTGTGGACAAACTTTTTAGTAGTAAATAAAAATTTGCCTATGTCGACAGTTTCGGAACCGAGCTGTCTTTTCTACATAGAAGGATAGAGCCTTTGTCAAACAACTAGAAGTACGAGTAGTCTACGTGGTGCCGAATTTTAAAATTTTATAATATTATTTTTTATTGTAATGTGATAACCAATTATAATCAAATAATATTTGTACGCATTGTGCCGTAGACAACGCGATAAAAGTCACAACTTTTTCGGATTCCATTTTTAAATTTTCATTTTGATAACGTTTAGCCAAATAGGATAAAGTAATATTTGGATTAAAATATTTTTTGGTATACTTAACTTAATTTTAAAGGTAACTTATCGTTACGTAATGTCTAATTAACAAACAGATATAGGGCTGACCGATATGAATTTGTAAAGTAGCATATTATTTTCTGCAATAGTTATGTCGCTTAAGATTAAAAAAGAATGCAAGCCGACAAGGTAAAATATGAGGATTTTATGTTTATATGTTTTACCAACTGATGTAGCTATCTTTATTTACGCAAATAATGAATTTGAATTGGATTGCATACAAGTGTATATGAAATGCACTTATGGATGTCTATGTTATTATCAAACAGGATTTAAACCAAAGCTTATAATTATAACGTTTAAGGCTAACGTAAAGTTTAAGTTAACGGCTAAGCGTATATTTGATATGGAGTTGAGGATTTTGATATGGTATACACCTAATGGTGTGTCATTTGACATTCCTTTAGAAGGATTGTGGGATAAAACTGTATACGCTAAATTTTGTTACATTTTCTGTTAGGAGGAGATGAAAATAAATCGATATACTAAAAACCAATCTGGTCTAGTAATACACGTAGTCTAATAATTTTAGTGAGATGAAATCGATACCGAGCAAAACATTTTTATTCTTGCAAGTCTTACAACAAGATTGTTACTCTAAAAAGGCTGCGAGCCACTGTAAATAATTACAGTGATGATTTTTTTTTCTGACCCCACCATCTATGGTGTATCTACTCTATATGGAAGAAATTAGTATATTATACCGTCCGTTCAAATCAAAAGGCAAGAGCGGGGCATGCCGTAGCAAATAAATGAAGCTAGAATTTTCCTTAAAATTTTCAGATTTTTATTGATTTTTAGGGTTCCGTTCCTCGACAGGTCAAAAAACCAAACCTGCCTGTCTATCAACCCCATTTATCCCAGGGACGCGTGGATGAATTGATTAGTAATCAATATAATAATTATAATCAATATCCCCTATACTTAATGTCCATTATATAAATGTAATTAATATCGAATACTGAGATCTGCAATTCCTCTAAGTCAACGTCAACTTTTAATTATGGAATTCGCAAGGGAAGCAAACCCTGCAGCGTTCCTTCCGTTGATCTAAAACCATGAAATTTTGCAGACGCAAAGCAAGACTATCTTATAGCATGAGTAACGGAGAAAATCCGGCAATCGAAAACAGTAACGTATGAGGGCGACAGCTTATTACCTGCAATGTTATGTTTGTTACTCAATTCAGAATTTTCATCAGCAATGTTCGGTCCTAAGTATAATCATCAGGATCAGTCTGAAATAAATAATCATTATTATTATACATTTGTATGCAGATCCCTCGGCGCGCAAATCTGACTCGCATTAGGCTGATTTTTATTATCTAATAAAACTTATTTTTACAAAATAATATACATTTTGTATTATTGCATCCTACTAATACTATTATTATAATAGTGAAAGTTTGTAAGAATGTTTATTATTCTTTCACGCTAAAACTTCTGAAAGGATTTTCATGAGACCCAGCACATAGCCAGACCATGATCTGGAACCAGATATAATAAGTGGACACATATTATCCTGGAAAACACGGGCAAAGTCGCGGGCAGAGAGCTAGGATGTCATAGCTATCCCTAATACTAAAAAATATCGTCAAGGCATGATAATTCTGTATGTATTTTGTCACTTTTAAATTTGAGTATTATGTTTTTTAAAAGCTTTGTACAAACATTGTATGGAGCAGAGCTGAGGTCAAAGAGTTTGTTGGTGACCTGTGAAAGGGCACTAAGAAATAGGCTTCTTTAAAATATGCTCGCCCTTATATTATCCACTTGACAACGGTGTATAAGCAACTATGCATTCTAGGTTCTAAAACCAGCAGGGGCGGCATATTGTACTGGGTTCGACATGTCGAACAAAACGAAAGGGCCAACAGCAACTAATCACAGCAAAACAAAAAAGCTATTTATTCAGTTTAGATTCAAAATTAATCTAAAGAAATGCACTGAGCTCTTGGGTGCTAAGAGTATTAAAGAGTTAATTTGAGCAGGTGCGACGAAATCCTCAAATATAAAATTAATGTCAATGTAAGTAATGTCATTATTTGTTTCCGATTTGAACATGGTGGGTTTATTATTTCCATTTTTCGAATAAGATGACGACTTAAGAGGATCTGGTATCCTCATACATAGGATAGTACAGTGAGATTGCTCACCAATTATTACAATAAAATTGTATACAGCTGGAATTTGGTACCTCTATCTGCGTCACTGGTTTGCTTGGCGCGGCAGGCAGCTACGGCGCTTGGCCCCGCAGCCGCGTCGTGTAGATATTCCTCAAGGAATATAATAGTGTACTGGGTAAAGAAAGCCCTCTTACGTAATTTTTGTAAATAAATTTCGATGCGCCATCAAGTTGCATAGATTGCGGTAAGACATAAATATAATGACAGGTCCAACGAATTGTCCCCCCTGGTGTTCCTCCTCGGTGCAGCCAGCCACTGTCTGTCCGCCGTAGTAGCAAAAGTGTTACTCCTATGGTTTTTATATATATTCTTGATATTGTAGTTGTCTAGTCTGGCTGACTAGTCGTTTATCTCTATCTCATTAGTACATTTTACTTTTAATAAAAAACTCTTTATGCCCCTTAGTTAGCCAAACCTGGAGGATTTTTCCCAATGTTCAGAGACTTAATCAGGTTCTCTAATTCTGTTCCCTGGTTATTGTTCCAGTTTCTTAGCTTCCCCTGAGATAGCTAGGATTTTATCAGGTATTTTGAGGGGTATTGGTTCATCTGCCCCAAATATATTACATTATAATGCCCGCATTCCCCGCAGGATATATCGGCGTTTCCGAATGGAAGTTCTGCAAGACTAGGTACTTATGTAGTTAACTTTCGGATAACATCACATGTCACCACGTTAAGAAAGTAACATAATAATATTATTTATGTTTCTAAAAACATACCACAAGGTCTGGTAAGCATGTGGCTTACTTCCGGGTGGCATCTCGTATCGCCACGTTAAAAAAGTAAGATTTTCTTGTTTCTGGATAGTATAGAGTATGACGTAATAAAGATGTGGCTTACTTTCAGGATGCCATCTCGTGACACCACATTAGGAAAGTAAGATCTTCTTGTTTCTGGATATTATAGTGCAAGACATGATAAGTATGTGGTTTACTTTCAGGATGCCATCTCGTGACACCACATTAAGAAAGTAAGATCTTCTTGTTTCTGGATAGTATAGTGCAAGACGTGATGAGTATGTGGTTTACTTTCAGGATGCCATCTCGTGACACCACATTAAGAAAGTAAGATATTTTGTTCCTGGATAATATCGCGTATTATCACTTTATGAAACAAGGTAACTGCACTGGCAAGCCAACAGGCTTGATACAACGAGGTTGATTTACAAAATAATATTAAGTACTTTTCGAATGACATCATGTGTCATCAGTCATCACTCTGGAAAAAATTAATTTGTATCAAATAATCGAATAATACATAATAATGAAAGATTCCTTGTTAAGAATCAGAATCAGATTGAACACCAAGATTTATTAAATTACTGGCCTTTCAAGTAATAATACATATCGGTTCGATAGATATTAGACGACCAGCCTTGAATTCTTCTGCGAAAATTGCATATATTTTCCGATTCAATTTCATCTATTATTGTCTTATGTTTTCCGTTATTAAATATGAGCTAAAACAGTCTAAAACGCAAGTTTTCATCGTTATTATAATATTATTTAACTTATTTATAAGTAATGACACTAACGACGATGCGGCACACGAAAAACGAATGACGTTTTAGGGCTGGGTATATACAGTAGTGATGTGATTGCAACGACACAGACTAAATAACTGACACTTAATATTGTTTTATTTTCATATACTCCAAATGTGTGACGATGCAGTATCTCGAGGAACTACTACATGGTATTTAAATCTTGAGGATGCAACATCGAAGTATAATTATGACACATATGGCACAATACAGACTCATCATTCGTGCCTCAGCTTTTTGATGGTTACTTTTAAGTTTTGAAGATATTCCGGAATATGGTGCGAGCTGATTACCATTTTTAAATTTAGAGCAGTCAATCCGGGAAAGCCTGCAATTCAATATTTAGTGTTCTAAAGTAATAAAAAAATAACTTAATTGGAAATAATGTTAACCACTTATTACATTAAAATTATTATAGGTTCTTCTGTCGGCGGGATGGGCGTCGTTAGCATTGGTCTGCAACCCATCTAGGAGAAGGAAAACTCCAAAATTAAATCCGGAACTGGTGATTCCGTTAGGCGCGAGTAGGATCCAATCCGAAAAGCGGCAGTTGCCTGCAGCCAACCTGGTGGCTACGCACGTATTGGCTTTGCCTCTCCTGCGGGCTAAGCTGGGTTGGTCGAGAGGGTGGCGTAGGTCCTGGGCAACCCTGCGTCATCAAATGCGTCCCAGGCGATGCAGCGTCTGTGGAGAGGACACTTCACCCACATCGTTCCGCGGTGTGGAAAAAAACACGGAGAGTGACAGTTACCGGTTATAAGTCAGCGCGTATGGGCGTAAGCGCAGGCGCCAGGGGTCACTCTCGGCGGTGGGAGGGTCCATTGAAGACCCACTGACCAGTTACCGCCCGCTTAAGCTGGGCAGCCCCCGGCCAATAAGGTACTGGTCCGCCCCGGCGTCGTTTGTTCCTCTGGGGTGTTGGGAACACAGAGTTTATCATCTCGGAAAACGATGCTGAATTGCCGTACACCCGCAAATAAACAGCAAAACAGAGTCAACAAAACTATAGCTAGCACTTTCATGCGCTTTGGAACTTGGAACGTCCGTACCATGAGGACAGGTCTCACGGACACCTCAGAGACTTTAGATCACGCACAAGATCTGCGTAAAACAGCTGTCATTGACCTAGAACTGACACGACTTAACATCTCCATTGCCGCACTTCAAGAAACCAGACTTCCTGATGAGGGTTCACTTCGCGAACAAAACTTTACGTTCTTTTGGAAAGGAAAAGATTTTACAGAACATCGCGAGTATGGTGTGGGTTTTGCAGTCCACAATACTCTCCTAAATGCAATAGAAACGCCTCGAGGTATAACAGAGCGTATAATGGTCTTACGACTCTACACAAAATGCGGCTTTGTCACTCTCATATCTGCTTACGCTCCAACACTAACCTCGTCAGCGGATTCTAAAGATGATTTCTACCATAAACTCAGCGAAGTTGTGACCGATGTACCGAAGGGGGATCGAATTTACATTCTCGGTGACTTCAATGCTCGCGTGGGCCAGGACAACAACGCCTGGCCTGACTGCCTTGGTGAGCACGGTATAGGCAAACAGAATGAAAACGGCCAACGCCTACTAGAGTTCTGTTCTAAATTCCAGTCATGTGTTACCAACACTTATTTCAAGGGCAAAACAATGCGTAAAGTCTCATGGAGACATCCCAGGTCAGGTCATTGGCACCAATTAGACCTTATCCTAACTAAAAAGAGGCACCTAAAGGAAGTTATTCACACAAGATCCTACCACAGCGCACAATGCGACACCGATCACTCCCTGGTAGTTAGTAAAATCCATCTTTCGCCTAAAAAGATCCACTCTTCGAAATCTCCCGGACGGCAGACACTAGATCTGCCTAAAACCAGGAATCCTGAGCTGGTGGAATCTTTTGCTACTTTAGTGCGGGAAAAATCTGCCAACTGGGATGCAAACGCTTCCGTCGAGACTGAATGGGAACACATCAAGGACCTCTTCACTAAAACAGCTGGTGATGTTTTCGCATACCGTAAGGTGAAATCACCGGATTGGTTTTGCGAAAGCGTCGAAGAGCTTCGGCCCTTAATTGACTCCAAGCGACAAGCAGCTTTAAAACACCGCTTCAATCCCTGTGAAGCCACACGAGCCGAATTAAATTCTGCAAAGTCAGCTCTCCAGCGAACTTGCCGCCAACTCGCCAATGCTTATTGGATCGACTTGTGCAGAAGTATTCAAGACTGTGCAGCCAAAGGAGACTTTCGCGGTGTTTACGCAGGGATAAGAGCAGCACTCGGCCCTGTAAAGAAGAAGATAGCTCCTTTAAAAGAGTTGGATGGATCGATCATCACTGTTGGTGACCGCCAACTCAAGAGATGGGTAGAGCACTACACCGGACTTTATTCTCGACCAGTTGAGATTAGTCCTGAAGCTGTAGACTTAATTCCACAGCTAGAAGTGATGACGGATCTTGATAGCTTACCTTCAGTGAGCGATCTTCATGCGGCCATTAAGCAGCTTAAATGCGGCAAGAGTCCCGGGACTGATGGTGTACTCACTGAAATCCTTAAGCTCAAGTGTGTTTTACCACTATTGCACAATTTCCTAGGGAAATGTTGGGAGCAGGAGCAATTTCCTCAGGATATGCGCGATGCAAATATAGTGACCTTATACAAAGGGAAAGGTGACCGCGGCGACTGCAACTCTTATCGTGGTATTTCCCTTCTCAGCATCGTCGGGAAGCTATTTGCAAGGGTCATTTTGACAAAGCTGCAACGTCTTGCCGAACGCGTATATCCTGAGTCTCAATGCGGATTTCGTTCCCAGCGTTCCACTACTGACATGATTTTTACCCTACGGCAGCTTCAAGAGAAGTGCCGTGAGCAAAACACGCCCCTAGTAGTTGCGTTCGTTGACTTGAACAAAGCCTTCGACACAGTGAGCAGGGAAGGTCTCTATACGGCCCTTGAGAAAATTGGATGTCCTCAAAAGCTGCTGAAGCTAATAAAATCCTTTCACGAGGGGATGAAAGCTGCAGTTGTCTTTGATGGCCAAACGTCTGAGGGATTTGATATGCGCAGAGGAGTTCGTCAAGGCTGCGTCCTAGCGCCTACGTTGTTCGGCATATTCTTCTCCCTGCTACTTAAAGTCGCCTTCGGCGACCAACAGCAGGGTGTCCACCTACACACAAGATCTGATGGAAAGATGCTAAATATAGCACACTTGAGGTCCCATCGCAACCGCGAGGACTTATTCATAGACAGCCTGCTCTTTGCTGACGATGCAGCCTTTGTAGCGAAGACCCCAGAAGACCTCCAGGATGTCCTGGATAAATTTTCTTACGCTTGTTCCCTGTTTTCCATGTCAATTAATGCAAAAAAGACCGTAATTCTTACGCAGGATTGTTCGCTCCAGCCGAACATTGTGCTGGACGGTGCTCCTTTGGAGGTAGTTAGCAAGTTCTGTTATTTAGGGTCGACTGTTACGAGCAATCTCTCTCTTGATGGGGAGATCGACATTCGCATCGGAAAAGCGGCCACGATGTTTGGGAGGTTGCGCACAAGAGTGTGGAATAATAAACATCTTACAATAAAGACCAAGATATTAGTTTACCAAAGTTGCGTCTTAAGCACACTCTTGTACGGAGCCGAGACCTGGACGTCGTATGCTAAACAGGAACGACGGCTAAATATCTTCCACATGCGTTGCCTTAGGAGCATCCTGGAATTGTCATGGAATGACAGGATAACTAACGAGAGAGTATTAGAAATTGCACAGCTTCCTAGCATTACCGCGCTCCTTAAGGAGAGACGTTTGCGATGGCTAGGGCATGTGCATCGAATGGAAAGTACTCGTTTACCCAGGCAAATCTTGTTGAGTCAAGTTGCATTTGCAAAGCGAAAAATAGGACGGCCAAAGTTACGCTTCAAGGACTGCGCCAAACGCGACATGATGTCTTTTGACATAGAGAGCGATACATGGCAGGATCTTGCTTCTGATCGAGATAAGTGGAGGAAATCTATCTCCAATGGTCGTGAATCCCATGACAAGGCCTGGTTTCAACATCTAGCTCGGAAACGGGCTATCAGACACAATCGCGAGGGTAGTTCTGCCCCGATGGACTCCCAGTATGCGTGTCACAAGTGTGGCCGAAAGTGCCGTTCCAGAATCGGACTTCTTAGTCACGAGCGGCGTTGCCCCTCTACTACAGACGTTGCTTAAATCATCTGACAAGATGTAGAAGGCCTCAGCATTATAGGTTCTTCTACTAGTTACTACTTACTATTCATAGAGTTCAATAAATAATCCGATAGCAATCTCGCAATTTTACTTAACAGTGACGTAATTTACCTGCTACTACTTTCTAAATGGCTCCAAGAACATTTCGTGAGTAACAAGGGCCGACAATCGACATTAATTGATATGGCCATGTCAACCAATCAATACCAGTCTCGCCCAGTCCCAACACAACGAGAAAGCGACTAAAAGCTGAAAGTACAAGTGAATGCAAACAGTGCAAGTGGATATCCGGGCGCCACAATGCAATTTCCGTTGCATCGCATCGAGTGGACTCATTGGGCTAAATTGGCCCTATCGGGACTTGTCCGTGTAGGGACTGTAGGGCCTGTCGCCCTACGTCTGTCATCCGGGCTAGTGCACACCGTGGAGTATCGATCACTTTGTTATCTAACTAGTACCTATCTATGACTCTGCTAACAATGTACGTATGTATGTATTTTAATGTTTACTTCATACACACACACCTTGTTCGTGAATCACTATTGTCTTGCGTGGATAATTATGTGTAATTTCATCGTATCTCTACATTTTCACTATTTTACCAGAAGGTAGCACCAAAAAATAAAACCGGTTTTTCATCAGGTGCCATTTCTTGTCACTGATCATAATTATATCCACAGAGTACTCAAACACTACGTTCATATAATTATCTTTTAGCTTCTTCTATGCAAACTTTATAAGACGTCAATAAAGTAAAACAATAGACACAGACAACAATAAATCACATTTGATATTTTGTTTTAACTTAAACAGTAAGCGTTATCGTTACTACAGGGGAACATCACTAATGATCAATAGAGCCGCCACACGTCAGGCAGTGGGTACTCAGGAGGGCCGGCGCGAACGGCAAGTGCAAACACCAGAGGTCACCGAGGTTATCTGCGAGGTCAATTACGACACTGCACTTGGATACTGTTTAAAGTAGTTAATTGCACTCGACGTGGTGGCTTCAGACGTGATGGTGGAGATGTTGACAACAAGATTATCATTATCAAAGTAACAAGTTATTATATTTCCGTTAAAACTATATCATACAAATCATATTATATTAGTATGTCAAAAGTGTATGTGTTCATTAATTGAGGTTACATAGTGGAAAGCAAAGCACAGCAATAACCCATAATTGTCCCACTACTGGACTCTCACAGTGTGATAGGGTACAGGCCATAGTCTACTACGCTGGCCAAGTGCGGATTGGTAGACTTCACACACCTTTGAGAACATTATTTTTATTACAAAAAACGCGAGGATGAAATTTTTATTCGTCACGTACCCTACATATTATATTGTGGACTGTGGAGTATCGTTGAAAAAGCTTTTCAAAAATATTATGGGTCTTCTAAAACCATTTTTGGATTTAGGGGTCCGTTTGCGAAATATCTGGCTTTAAATTGCTAGTTTTGGTTAGAGTCAACTGTCCCCCCCTGCCGGATAAACAGTTGGAGTTGCATAAATGAACTTTTTTTTCAAAAATAGTTTATATATGATGAATTTACAAGGAAAACTCACGGCTATGTTAGCATAAGTGGTTAACATGTGGTCAATGAGTAATAGTCGATAAACTTACTACTTTAGAACACTACATTGCGCGTGGCCTGACACGCACTTGCCCGGTTTTTCATTCCTATTCCAACTTCCAATAGAGCTACCAAGATCTCGCAGAGTTACTGATTTCATATTCGGCTACTTTTACTGAGAATACTTTTATTGCGTTCACGTTTAAAGAGTGGCGTATAAATAAACCGATTCTGGGATAGAGTCGGGCGTCCGGTCGGGTTCCGGGCGGGGGCGGAGGCCGGGGCGCCGGGGCAGGCCGGCAGTACTTCACAAGGCATTTCTAGGAACAAGTGGCCCGGCAGATAACACTGTTGATCTCGGTCGCGTTACGAAACGCGCTATCGGTAGTATCGGTACTCACTGGTGATAAAATTTATTTAATTAGATGATGCTGATGCCCTACTTAATTGCTACTACTAAGTACTGGTTACCACCTTTAATAGTATAGGTGTTAACTTGCTACATTATGTTCGGTACAACAAGTAAAATAGCAAAAAAAATAACTGACATTTTGTAATCATTGTTTGATGGTTAATGTACTATTTTGTAAAATGTTGGCTAAATAATCTCAAAAACGGTGAACTTAATGAATTACAAACATAACCATTGGACAGTTGGACACATCCGCTATTATAACAACGATATACTAACGGCTCACATCGCACGATAGACCAAACACGCCAAACAGGATACTGCACAAGAATGCACATATTATCGCACAGGCGGTTCTACAAATAAATAGCGATAAATGACAATACGCGACCGAAGGACATGGCGCGTCCTCCGGCGTGCGCAAGCGCATGACATCACGCGCGAGTGACGTATGACGTCGCTAGTGTTGCGCCGACAGGTCACAGGACTGACGCGCTGCGATCCCGTATATTACTGTCGCTTGGTGATTACTATACTGCCCATCAATTGTTATATCTCGACTGGCGTAATACGAATAATATGATGTAATGTTAGCAATTGAAATACTATTTTTGTGTATTGCCTTTGAAAATAAATCTTGGGGTATAAAGCGTATAAAGGGCTCCATTCTAGAGACCAAGTCTACGAGGTGATGATGTCGCTTGACCATGTTGAATCCCGGCGGTACACATGCCAACCTGCATGGTTCTTTACTAACATAAGGTTCTTTACTAACGTAACGTTCTAACATAAGGTTCTTTGCTCGCGAAGATAACTGTTTGTTTACGTGTTTGGTCGCATTGCAGCTTAACGGAGTGCCAGCATATACGACTCCCGTGCATCTTTTGACTTATCATTGCTGCAGTGCTGTATGAATCTAAGATAAAACAACATAACAGATTAGAAGAGTAAGCTGTAGTTGTATGGTCAAAGTCAAAATATTTTATTCATATAGGTATCACTGATACACTTATGCACGTCATTTTTTGGCTTTTCGGAAGGTGCTTTGTCGTGGAGGAGAAGAAAAGCCTAAAGAAACTCCTCAGCACATCTTTTAAAAAAATATTACAAAAAAAGATAATAATACAAAAGTATTTACTATTCTGAGCGGAACTGGTTGCAGAGCTGGTCATTTCCATGCGTCTTTGTCATTTAAATACTCGTCTACACTATAATATCCCTTGCCTAACAATTGTGTCTTTACACGTTTTTTGAAAGTTTCTATTGGCAAGTCACGTATTAATTTTGGGATTTTATTATAGAAATGTATACCAAGCCCTATGAAAGATCGCTGCACTTTACTTAGGCGGAACGAAGGCGTAACTAATTGATGAATTCTTTTCGTATGGCGATTATTCATATCAAAATTTTGTTTATACGCGTTTATATTCTTCCGTATAAAAACTACATTTTTAAAGATATACTGGGAAGCTACTGTAAGTATACCTATTTCCTTGAACTTTTCACGCAAAGATTCCCGAGACCTAAGTTTATAAATAGCCCTAACTGCCCGTTTCTGGAGTATGAAAATTTGTTTTATATTGGCTGCTTTGCCCCACAGCAAGATGGCATAAGACATAACACTGTGGAAATAAGCAAAATAGACTATCCTAGCAGTTTCGACGTCTGTATACTGCCTTATTTTCCTAACAGCAAAAGCAGCCCTACCGAGTTTTGTCGCGAGATTTGTTATATGTGGGCCCCATTGAAGTTTACTATCTAAGGTCACCCCTAAAAAGACCGTCGATTCCTCCATATGCAATGTTTCGTTATTTAGTTTAAGAGATTTGCTTACTTTTTTAACATTAGGTAGCACAAACTCGATACATTTCGTTTTTTTTGCATTTAATAGTAAGTTATTGATAGTGAACCAACGCGACACATTCGAAAGAGCACGATTCGTCGGTTCACGGTCGATTTTAAAAAGAGTTATCTTAATCTTCAAATCAATGAAATGCAGCAAATTGCATCAATTTAGTTGTAGTATATAATTAAACAAAGAACTATGTAATCTTTAGAATTTTTCATTGCAATACATTCAAAAGTACGCCCAGCAATAACTCATGACGCCCACGACCTTCTATGACCTAATTTGTTGAGATGTATTTTACGTCTACTATATAATCATCTTTGATTGTTATAAATACTACCCAAAGATGTTAGGAATAATTTAGATATAATAACAAAAAAAAAATGTTCACCCAATATCTTCTTATTCGAGCGAAAACTTACGGACATTATCTGACCGTTCCGTATCCGTTTATTCCGTCGAGGTCGGTGTTTCACATCTTTAAGCTGAAGCCTGAAGGTTGTTTGCATCCTTAAAATTACCAGTGATGCAATCCGAACGGTAAACTTTTCTCGACGTATAATTTTCTACGTAAATGCCATGTAATCTCGAACTCTAGTGGAAGACGTGATGCAAATCCTACTAATGTTTATTACAATGTAAAAGTTTGTTTATTAAGATATGGATGTTTGTTACTATCCAATTTATTTATGTCAGTGAAAACTTTGTGGTAATTTTATTATTTTTTATCAAAAATGCAATTGTCACGTAAAGTCAAGTCTTAAGCGGGGAATACACTAGACGGACATGCCCACGGGCAAGTCTGCAGACATGCCCGCCGGGCCTCGCTACTATAGGTCTGTGCAATGTTTGGTCCGTTGCAGTCAGTCTGGCAGACTTGCCCGTTGCACAGACGTATAGTAGCGAGGTCCGCCGGGCATGTCTGCAGACTTGCCCGCGGGCATGTCCGTCTAGTGTATTCCCCGCTTTACGCAAGAAAATAACATGTATTAAGAGAGAGAGAGTTACAAGTTTGTTTCAATATTCATCGTCAGACAAACATTTATTACAAAATATACAATAGCTACAAGTAAAGAGTCACACACTCTTTCACGCAAAACCTAATGAACGAATTTTCATGTTTAGCAAACAAGTAGACCGCGGTCCACGATCTGGGATAACAAAGGGTACTATCATCCCGACAAACACGGGCAGAGCGCTGGTAGCGTGAATAATAGTCAAATCTGACGCAGTTTACTGGATTTATATTAATTATTATCTGTATGAATGTGGTCAGAGTGGCGCAAGTTAGGGGAGGCCTATGTCCAGCAGTGGACCTCCAAGAGCTGATGGATGGATGGATGATGATGATGTATGTCTATTTTTTACACAGGGTTGTTAAATTCATTCAGCTGAATCATTTATTTATGTAAGATAGCGTGTCAGTTCAAACAAAAACCCACTTAAGCATTTATAAATCAAACGTAACGGACAATATAATCGTTTACAGATTCATAATAACCGGTACAGTTATAGACAAGGTATGTCCACAGCCACACCATTTTAGGTCAAGGAGACAGGACGGGATATCGCTTAGGTCTTAGGTCCCTCCTTCCCTTCTACGATGAGGAAGCGAGCTCTTCGCTTGCGAGTCTAATTCATTCCTATGAGCCATAAGAAGTAATAACGGCGATAAACTTTACAGATCCATTCGCATATGAAAGTCTGTAACGTTGAAATAGAAAGAAGTTAATCTTTAAAACATTATTTTCAAAGACTTTTAAGGAAAATATTGGCAAGTTTGGCATTGATATGCGGCGATGACGGCCACCACTGAATGGACGACACGGACTGAATAAATCACCACCCGGATGCCGCGGCAGGTGGCGACACTGGCGACAACTTCAACACTCCATCGACATCAGGACCTATTTATAGCTCAGGGATTATATTGCAGACTTACAGTAGATATCATTGTATTATAATATTCCTTAAGTTAGCGATTTGCTATTGTTTAGCTATTGTTACACAGCCTTAGCCCTGACATGGCTTAACGACCACTAGGTACTCTCAATAAAGATCGGTTGAACTGTTTTCCGGGATTTGCGAAAGACCGAAGCTAGCAAGAAATGTTGACACAAAAAAACGCTCACCAATCCAAATACACATCGAATCAGGTCGATACTTCTATTTAAGGCTCTTCGATCCCTACATTATTGTCCTCTTGGGACATTTCTTCGACTTTATTTTTTTTATTATTTCAGGACTATACTTCGTAATGGCACTCCGTAAATCAAGTTACATGCATGTCGAAGGCAATACGGCATACGACCACGCATCGGTAGATCACAGGAATGATTTAGCGGAAGTAATACACTTCCGCTCATTATTACCTGGGCGAGGCTTTAAACTTGTCATACAAAAACATAACTAATACACAGCACATTAAGAACCAAAATACTGTAGAGGAATCAATTTAAAAACGTTTGTATGGGGATCGCGGGATATATTATTTGCAAAACAATAGGTCATGAATGTGGTTACGAAGGCAGTGCAGTGGACCGCGAGGGGCGTGATGCGTGAAACACGGTGAAGCTGATACGTTCTGTACCTACCTTATTATAGCCTAGTTTTTTATAAAATACTTAACTCTCTCGGAATTGCCAACAATGCCACTCAACAAATATTATCATCCCATCCCAACCCTATCGGTGATAAATACTTACTTAAATCAATGTTCAAATGAAAAATCTGTCCAAATGCTAGCTGGAGAACAGAATACAATAGTACAATTATTGGTACAGAAGAGTCACTCCGCAAAATCATTTAAATAAATAGCGACTCTTGCTACGACACAATAAAGTGTCAACAAATCACATGTCACAAACAAATTGTCAACAAACGTTGACATCTAGACGTTGCCTCTCTTTCTAATCATAACTCTTATTCTTTCTGACAACGTCGGGTGTCTTCTTTATTTATTTATTTATTTTATTTAACAATTTTTGTACACAAATACAATATGTGAGACTTAATAATAGAAAATTTGTACAAAGGTACTGCTTATTTCTATCAAAAATCTCTTCCAGCAGACCTAGGAATGGAGAGGTGATGTAGAACTTGATTAGCGTGCACATTGTTTTTAACATACAAAAAATTATAATATAAACATACACATACACACACACACACATACACACACACATAAACATACACTCTTTCTTTTTGATTTCTTTTTTCTTGTCGACACATCGAACACCACACGTACTTGTAACATCATACCAAAAGTGCAGAGTACGCCAGATCTGGCTTAAGTCTTCTTTCTCAGAACAAGAGTCTTGACAACTATAGACACCAAAATGCAGGATGGCTGACATAAGATAAGACAAACTTTTGCAAAGTGAAAGGTGTTTTTTTTATTAGAACTGGGATTAGAGTAACTACTGTGGATAAAATAATTTCCAATGTTTGTGATATGAGGAAGTTCTATCACTATCAGTTAAGTTAAATAAGGAGTAATCAAACATGAAACTCTTCGTTGCCTTATTGTTCCTGTTCACACCCATGCCATTAACTGCAACACAACAGCATACCAAAAATCGATTAATATAACTAATACTATGCTACCATTAAGGTCGAATAATTTCTGAGGATTGATTTAATAACAAAAGCAAGCAAAATGTCACGTGCTGAATAAATGAATCATTCAGTGAAAAAATACGGAAGCAATTCAAACAATTAATTTAATCTCACAATCGACAGGTCTCAACGTTTCAAGCAACAGATTGGTATCACTTAATGTCCTCATCGTACTCCGCAGACAAATTGGTTGTTGGAACTGCTACCAGAAGCAGATACTGGTAGATACTGGCAGCAGTCCGTATAATGGTCGTAGCACACATATCAACTCATAAACGGAACGTAAACGTATCAACTCTTGCATGTCAGTATTCTTTGTATGAAACTCCCTACTGTAAAGCACGCTTATCGGATTCATAACGTAATCGCCTCGCCTCGAGACAAGCTCACGAACCGCGGTACGGTGCGTGGACGACTTGCCGTACCCGCGCTTACGTCTCACCGTACGCTATCCTTCGACTTTCCGTTTCCTCGTGCACGCCCCGCGCCGCGTCGGCGAACTGCTGTCATTCGAGCCGTAAGCGCGGCGTCGCCTAGCCGTAGCCGAGTCGATTTGGAGCTGTTGGTCGGTTGGTAACGCGCTTACGTTAGGTTAGTTGACGGCGAGGCGATCCGGTGACGATCCCTTTCCGAGTTGATAAGTGCGCTACGACCATAACTGGGCTCATTAGCGTAATAGCGATGAACAATGCAACATGCGCCGGCGCACATGTCGCGCCCGTGGGAAACGCAGGGAAACAGCTAGGGTTGACACCAAGTGGTAATTAAAATATAATAATTAAGTTTCGTTTGACACGTTAGTAAAAGTTTTTTTAATTAATCGTAAGTAATGTAATTAAATCGTAATTAAGCAGTGATAGCCTAGTGGTTAGAACGTTGGTCTCCCGAACGCGGAGCCCGGGTTCAAATCCTGGCACGCACCTCTAATTTTCAAATATTATGTGCGTATTACAAGTTAATTATCACTTGCTTCGGTGAAGGAAAACATCGTGAGGAAACCTGCACACCTGAGAGATCTCCATAATGTTCTCAAAGGTGTGTGAAGTCTACCAATACGCACTTGGCCAGCGTGGTAGACTATGGCCTGTACCCCTCACATTGTGAGAGGGAGACCCCGAGCCCAGCAGTGGGACAATTATGGGTTGTTGCTTGCTTGCTTGCTTGCTTGTAATTAATATGCAAATATAATTTACACTTTTATTAATTTAAATTAATAAGTAATCTAAATTTTAATGAAATAATATTTTTTATACATTTCAGTACCAGTCAGTACCAGTATATTATATTACCGAGAAAGGTAAAAGCAACGAACATAAATGCTGAATGCTGATATTTATTTGAAAACTACGCATATTTAACTACAAATTAAGACTACGTTAAAGAACAAACAAAATAAAAAATTGTTAACAAATAATCTTTCTATTTTGTCTTTTACTTTAGTTATCTACATCAAAATAATCATAATTTTACAACCCTATGTACATCAAATCATGCGCATCGCCAAGACCAAGTGCGACACACGACTTGGAACCTTACCCCGTGTTAATAAGTACCGACAACGTGCAAAACATACAAACAGTATTTCATAAAATATGGCACACAAGTGGAGCGAATTGTTTGTTTGTTGGTTTTAATCGATTTGTGTAAACATGCGCTACTAGGAACTTCTGTGTTCACACTAGTAACTTACTTAAAATACTGTTTTGTTTTATCAAACTAGCTGTTGTTTATTATACCTAATAATATTATTTTAACAAAAACACATGGACACTTAGCCTAGATCTTACAAGTAGATTATTTAGAGTAAATAAAGCACGCTTAGGTTAGATAATATATAATTATGTACATAATATCCTGTTGCATTAATTTTGAAAGTCGTGTTATTAGCTGCCTGCTTGTAGCTATTGATTTCAAGTTGTCCCATCAGACCACGGATACTATAGTCTTAAATATGACAGGTTACAACATTAACGAGTAGTAATATCTGAGGAGTAATATCTGGTTTTCTGAGAAGTAAACTATGATAGAATGGATCACTGGCAAAATGTTATGCCAACCATTATAATTACCACCTAACTAAGATGTACTACTTCTTAATAGATGCGAGCAGGCGTTGGTCTTTGCTCAAGTAAGCAAAGCAATGTAAAATGATGAATTTACTGTTAATAAAATCATTTTCTACAAAATATTTTTCGATAGTCAAGCCATGCGTTAACCATAACTTTAAGAAAGTTTACAACATGTTAAGAAGCGGCAAGTAACTCCCAAGGAGATTGTTTTTCGGTACATTTTTAATACTACTTATTATTCAGATATAGTGAATTCCTAACTAATCTGTGGGACTATTATAATGAGGTCTCATTACCAGCCATAACCATTTGTGAGATAACAGAACCTCAGATAGCGACAGAAACATACTCGTATTTCACCACCGTAACAAGGAAAGTTGACTAATACGAAAGTCAACTTTTTACCATATCGTTCTAGTCCCCACCAGTCCCCCTCCCGTGACGTGGGAGCGCCCCAACAATGGGTGGCGATACTTTTCCCACACAATAACCATGTGTTGGGTTGCTCGTATTGATGGCGTGCATAACGGATTTCCTATTTCGCACGCTAATGCAGTTCCGCTACTGTATCAATGCACCAACTACTGAATGCGTATTGTTTGTTAACTTGACGCTTGGCCTGTAGAGCTTACTATAACATTCTATTAGGGCTTTAGTAGGCTTAAGCCTAACTGGTTATATGCCCAATTCAATGGTGATATATGCGATACGACCTTATCTAGTCTTATTTATTTAAGGTAAATGATATTTAAACAGTTCGGAATATTTTCTAGGTATTTTATTTTCGCACGTACCTACGCGCAGGAATGCATTGATGCTCAATACACGAGCTTTGCCTTCAGCCTCCTACAACTGAAATTAGCGCTTAAAGAGCCCTAAATAATGAAAGGATTTGTAGCAGTTCACTGTCGTTATGAGTTATGGCATCTAAATATTCCGACATGTCTTAACAACCGCCATTAAATCGCTAACAAATGAGACCAAACGTTTAACTGCAAATGGAAGAGCTCATTAACTGTAACCGAATTTATCGATTTCAAGAAGATTATTGAATATCGTGGCATTAATTTGCTTCTACTTATTAATTAATTCGAACTACGTATTTCGCACGAAGTTCTAACGATCATTACTGAAATAATGTCACAAGAGGCCGAGCTATGAGCCTGTCAGCTCCAGTGTCATAACTTCATAAATATAGCACGCTGTGTTCGAGCTGTCGACACAAATATCTTCAGCAGTCAGTCGCCGCCACGTGTAGCACAGTGGGCTCTCCCCGCAAACGACCTTATGTGTGGTTAACGCGTAGCTGGCCACATTAAATAATTTAATCACGCATCAGAAACACTAAAGGTTCATTGGCTATAAACACTGGCATCTGTGTCTATAAAAAGCATTTATAATAAGACAGTACCTGAAGTATAGAAGAAATCTTAGGTATATTCCAATAAACATTTGTAAATCAACATACACCCGAAGTTACTGACCAAACAACGTTATCTTTGAAGTATCCCAAGTAAGAGGTTCATCGTGTCGACTCCTCGCTAAGCAACTCGCTCAACTTCGAGAGGAACTAAGGGTTCAAGAGCCTCGCATGACACCATCCCTCCGACTTAAGCTAAAACGAGGATGACCAGAAATCGCCCGAAATGAACGAAAGCACAAAAAGGCTCTAGACTGTTCTCCGCGCACGTTTTCAACATCGTACCCATATCGTGTTTTGTATCAATATCACAATCTGTGTAGGACTATCACTGTTTACGTGCCTATCTACCTCCACCAAAAGCGAGAGAACTATCCACAATAAGTCGTTTCGGCCATTGTTGGCCAAAATGGCCGCTGAACATTCGTGGCTTATTAATTAAATTTGATGACCCACTGAGATACGCGATGATTTCGCGATTGTTCGTCACAAAACGTGAGATGTGAACCCATATTGTGAAGCGATGTGAACTTGCTGGAAACGATGAGAACTATTCAGCGCCGTACCGTTTGCCACGAAGCTTAAAGCGTAAGAAATTCAATAAAAACGAAACATACGGGTGATACGGGGAAACAGTTTATTCTTGTATTTGCTTCAATGACAGCCAGATCATGAAAAGATAATATCTTTGGAAGTCTGCCTCCGTTTTGTACCACATTACCTACATCACATTACTCGTTCAACACAATTCTCCGTCTAAATTGACTCACAGTTAGGAGTTCTAGCCGGCGTACTGCCGTGATTGCCACAGGTCACTGAATGTAAATTTACTATTTTAGGTAAATTTTCTTCTATAAAACTTATGCATAAGATTTACTCGTAGGTACCTATTCATTAATAAACAATTTTATAACTACCATTTTAATCAAATTATTTACCTCAAATTAAATTTCTTTTTTATAAATGAAATTTATATTTAAGGTCACATCATTACTGCTTATTTACCGAGCAGTTTCAATAAAGTTAAAAATAAAATGAGGAAAACTGAGGTTCTTTCACCTCAATTCACGAGAATTTTAATTGAAGGTCGTTCGATAAAAAGTTAATTAAGTTGTTAAAATAACTACAGAAACCTTAACATTTGCCTATTTTCTCAATTGTTCTACTTTTATATTATTTTTCCATTGCAAATCTAACTATAAAACGCGGCCTTGACATTGAACCATCAGAGTGACTTTTAGTGTTGAATAAGCAAATAGCTAAAATTACCTAACAGCTAACAGCACATAAAAACTTGAGAACGGCAAACACTTTGCATATTTAATTTTATGGAGCGAGAATGTACAACGATATGCTACCGAAATGAAATAAACCGTTTAAAACATATTTTATAGTATAGCCCAACTTCCGCCGCTAAACAAATTTTAATATTGATAAGGTAAATAAACATCTAAAACGAGTTACGATAGCCCTATCAAAGGCACATACGAGCTTCCTGAGTCGCGGTCAGTGCTTCGTGACATTTCTCACGTTTGCTCAAGAAAATAGCATCATTAAGTACTTCGCGAAAGTGAAATTGTTGAAAAAATAGTACTTAGGTACGCGGAACTTTCGCTCTTATAGCGGGGAATTGTTTGAATGTCATGTGATGTCCACTGCTCCCACGCCGCAAACCTACAGAGTACAGACAAGTCCTACTAAAATATTTCATAATAGTTTATACTTCTATTTCTCACCCAAAAATTACGCGACATAAGTCAATATCCACTGCAGCTAAGTTTTATCAAAAATTTTTAATAACTAACTGGAATCCTGTTTCCAAATTCTGTCTAAAAATAATTCACACACAAATATGTACATAATTATATCGAAGGGCGATGCGCGTCGTTTTCAATTTATGTATAGAAATATTTAAATTATTTATATCATGCATTGTATTTATGTATCTGATTCTCTTCTTTTTAACTTGATGAATTGCACTTTACATGAGCAAAGGGCGCGATAAGATCGCCATTTGCACGTGATTCGCAAACATCAGCTGCACAACAAACTGATGCTAACTTGACAATCATATAGCATGATACACGTGGAACAATTTACGACAACATCTAAAAATTAATTTTAATAAAAATAAACATTACTAACAACAATAATGGCATTAATGACGTAAAACTTATCACAGAGGATGTTATTACAAGTTACGTTAGTTTACTATTCGCATGCATGAAAGTGTTCATACGGAAATGTGAATGCATTAGACAGATTTTAATAATAGATAATATGATGTGTGAGCTTTATTTTATTCCCATTATTATAGATCCATTAGTCCGGTACGCAAGGTGAGGCGCAAGAGCGGAAGGAATCCACCTAATGCCATTTTACCGGCAAACAAGATGGGTTTTAAACAGCCGCACAACTTGAATATTACCGCTCTTGCATAACTATCAGAATATTGAGGAACCGTTAGCTACTGTGCATTATCCGACCCATTAGTGCTTCATTTAAAAATTAAAGAAATAATGTTAATAAAATGAATTAGTGGTCTTTCTGACTTTTTGCTAAGAGTTCTACACACACGGAGGGTAGCACAGGCATTCGGCATTGACCCATCTCAAACAAATGACTGACGTTTAGTTCTCGAAGTTATTAAACTTTATAACTCTTCCAAATCCTTACATACATATTTGCATATTTCGACGCCTAACTAGTAAATTAATTTGTCTAATTTTGTCTCGAAATTTGATTCACATCCTATTTCATCGTGTTTAGCAACATCTTGCTAAAGTGTACTTTTGAAATGATCAACCGTCTTCCACGATTAAACGCTTCAAATATGAATTCGCTTATTTTGGGAACGGTAACATTGCGTGGAAATTGCACAAGAACGTGGGTTCCACAATTAGCCAACCGCTTTTGTGGTATGAGAGGTCCACCGTTATCTTCAATGACCGAAGTGTGTAATTTCTTCTAAATTTGAGCAATTTAATACTAACGACGATACACGCAACTTGTTATTACGTCAGTAAATACTTGCAGTGCCATACCTACTCCATATAATTGACACACTAAGTTAACATTGTACTCCATTGGTTTCTTTGGAGTGTTTTAACCACGCTGCTCTAATTCTGATTGATGGAGTGGCTAGGCTCGGTGCCAGAACAGAAGGCTTAAAGCGGCCTGTAGTCCTCCATCATTAATGGATTAAGACACCTAAAAGTTGTCCACCTGTGCTAAGTCCATAGAAATCTATGTATAAAAATGCTGACAAGGCAACACAAAGCACATTGCAGATAATATAACTTCTTTAAACTTGTAGACGATCCCACTCCTAAAATAACCCAACGACCGTAAAGTAGAAGATGAAGTGTTCCAAACAACACGGAGTCCAAATAATCTGGAGACAATAACAATGTTGACAATATAAAGCGGTGGTAATCTAGTTACCGTCGCAAACAAAATGTGCCACTGCCACCATCTTTGGCGAAACTCCATACACATCGATGCAAGATCGATACATTTTGGGGAGAATGTCTATGACCACCGTATTGTGTTTAGTAGATGCGAAACCTCAGCGTCTGAGAGTCCCATCCTCGACAGAGGGGATTAGTGGCCATCATCATTAGAATATTGAAGCTGATAGGTACATTACATCGAGTCCAGGGCCCGCATTAATAAACCGATATTAAGTTCTCTACGATTTCAACATTCGGTTCGAAATTACTTCGAATGACATTTTTGTAAGATCTGAGATCGCGCTCTTAGGCCGACATTGGTTTATTTAATACAGGCCTAGAAGATGCTGGGCAGGCGAACTCACCGTGCGATGCGAGAGGTCGGCGACGGAGTCGTGGCGGTGGTCCAGCGAGCCCAGGCTGCAGCAGGAGGCGGAGGACGCCAGGCTGACCGAGTCGGCGCGCGCGCGGTGCGGCGACACCGCCACGTGCTTCAGCATGCCGGCGCCGGTGCCTACCTGGATGACAACAGACAGACACATAAATAAACACACACTAATAGGATTCCCTGTGTCGCGAGTATGGACACTCGCACACAAATGAGTCATCACTAAAACATTCCAAGAACAAACATTTATCTCTCACATAGAGTGTAGCCCCATTCTCTATGGCTGACCATCAATTAATACTTCAACACACCGGAATAGCATGCTAAAACGCCTCAAGCATTATAGTCTACTTTTTGAGGAGTTTCTTCTTTATCGAAATAAAAAGACGTCAAGATTTCAACTTCAACCAATTTTCCAAATATAATGTAGTTTACTTGCTAAAATATGCACCATTCAGAACCCAAATAATTTAATACCTTTCACTAAAACAAAGCCATTATTATCGGTAATTCAAATCAGCAAAAAAACGCGAGTAGGAAGTTTGTATTGAGTCGTAATAGAACTACATCCCCCTTCACAACATGAAGCAGGAAGTGTCGGCAGCGCAGCCACTAGAGCACCTTTTATACGACAAGCACATGTTGCATCCCCTATTCTTTGGGGCGGTCTCTTCGCGGAAAGGAGTACCTGAACATTTAATTTCGTTTAGGGATCGCTTGTCTACTGGATCGTAATTTTCTGGTGTTGTTTTAACACTCGTATAGTATGGTGAACATTACAGAACATTTTTTTATTCGCGGGGCACGAAACTGTTTTTTAGTCAAGAGCGACCGTTCAAAGCAGATTTTCAAACTTTTTACTTCGGTCAATTTTAACGAAAGCGAGGAATTTCTACCCACAATCTGCAGTTCTACAGAACTGTACGTTCCAACAAAAATCATTCGGTACATGACACTAATCTGGCCCTAACAGATAAATGATGATTCAGTATAATTTGTACTTTTATCTAACATTCACTACAATACAAAAGGAACTTCTAAATATTTTGCATGATTAATAACCGTGTAATGGGCACTTACAATTGTTTTAATATTACCTAAACTAACTGTTCATAATTATATAGTTGTGCGCAAGTACAGGTCGCCACTCGGTGCGGGAAGGGGGAGGAGAGACAGGGTTGTTGAGAATTAGATTGTAAATCTAATATCTTTAAAGGAGCAATTCTTGTGTATATATATATTTTTCTGAATCTCGGAAACGGCTCCAACGATTTTCAAGAAATTTTGTATGCAGGGGGTTTCGGGGGAAATAAATCGATCTAGCTAGGATTCATTTTTAAAAAATGTCGTTTTATCGGTGTTTTCAGGCAATGAAGAACGGCTGCAATAGACTCTTCCTGACATCTATTGGCGAGTAGCTACACTAAAGCTAAAGCAGATGGCGTTGTTAAGCAATACTAAACCGAGCAAAGCGCGGTCATCCGGATATTATCGATTAATATAAGAACTTTTTGTTTCGGGTTTCAGAATGAAATATTAATTGTTGGTTAATATATCATCCTAGTTTAAATGATTGCATTTGATTGGCAGGGATGGCCAGGATTACATGGTATTATACAATGTTGTTGCTTTTTTGTACATTACGTTTAAATTCTATTTCACGAAATGCAGTAAATTGATGGAAATATTTTTTTGTACAATATTACTCTTCTCTTTTGAATTATTTTCTAAATTAGACACAGCGTTGACAGCCCTATACGCTGGCTGCGCACGCGCATCCGGCGAAGCATCTGTTGAACAATTATTGTTTTTTTACTGACTCCGTGCGTCATTGTCTTTTGAAAAGACTTGAGTGTTAGAACGTCTTCGTAGCAGTCCTGTAATACAGACTTGAAACGTACCTAATTAAGTTACTATTCATTGTAATTCTTCTTCTTAATCGTTTCGCTCTTGGCAGAGCGGTCGTGGTCGTCATGAAGTCGCATTTGTAGCAGATGTAATTCTCTTCACAATCTCTCGCCATTTTAATTACAATAATTTTAATATTTATTACTTCCTTGCAATAATTATGGTTAAGCTATTTAAGTTATAAGTAATATTATGTCCTTCTTGCAACCTAAATAATAGTTATAGAATAGATTTTTAGTCCACAACATTCATAGCATTATTTGAAATTCACTTCAATTTATGGCGCATTTATTATGTAGCTACATCGGTAAGTACCTACTACATTATGAATATAAACTATTGAACATTGTATAATACCTATGTAGGCGATGCGAGTGAAATTAGGGAAACTACAGAATAGTTGGCAAGGCGAGATGGCAATGGAAGGTAATGAAGACTTGGAAAACGTGGTGTCGCCGCGAATGCTCAAGACAGAATGAACGTTTTTAATAAAGCGCTCTTATGACGGTGGTAAAAATGTAAAATTTCTTGCACTACCTTACATTAGCCAGTCTCCACCATTTATTAGATACATTATATGACAACAGATGGCATCACAGGTATAAATATTAACACAGACATGTATATAGAAAATATTAAGGATTATTAACGTTAATTTTTATACGCGTCACGCACGTCACTAACACTCTCCGCCCTAGTGCCGTCTAAACGTTTAAGGCACTCATCCTCCGTTGGAAATAGTGCGACGCGTGTTACCGGCCTGCTAAGTATCCCTGTCTTTGTTTTAACGTCCACTACACGTATACGACCGTCTTTCCCTGGATGAACTCGAGTAACACGCCCGCGCGGCCAAGTATTTCTAGGTAAGTTAGGATCACCGATAAACACGAGGTCCCCAGGTTGCAAGGGTTTCTCCTCGCCGTGCCACTTGGTTCTGGGTACCAGTGTCGGTAGTACCTCCTTGACCCAACGTTGCCAAAACATATCTGTTAGCCTTTGAGCTATTCGCCACTGTCGTCTTAGGTAAAACTCATTGTTGTCAAATGATCCCGGAATTGGAGATGGAGAAGTGGTACCGATTAGAAAATGGTTTGGTGTTAAAGCTTCATCACCCTGACTGTCCACTGAGACATGGGTCAGGGGTCTACTGTTAACAATGGCTTCTACCTCTGCTAGCATGGTGATTAAAGTCTCTTCACGTGGGGCGCGTTCTTTTAATACCACTCGCAGGGCCGTCTTGACACTTCTTATTAAGCGTTCCCACGCTCCGCCCATATGTGGGCTTGCTGGCGGTATAAAACTCCATTCTACACCTTTATCACTCGCTCTCTCTTGCACCTGTGATTTATCGACTTCAAGGTATGAACGTTTAAGCTCCTTGTCCGCTCCTCGGAGATTGGTACCGTTGTCGGAATATAATTTGAGAGGCCAGCCTCGACGTGCGGCCATTCGTCGCAGTGCCATTATCAAGGTATCAGTGGACAGGTCTGATACAACTTCGATGTGTATAGCCCTTACGGTGAGGCATGTGAACAATACACCATACCGCTTCTCCCTTCTTCGACCCACGGTTATATCCATCGGTCCAAATAAATCCACTCCACAGTTGGTAAATGGTCGGTGGTGGTGCATGAGTCGTGCCTCTGGTAAGTCCCCCATGCGTGGCGGCTTCGGTACAACCTTCCTCATTCGACAGAATGTGCACTGCGAGGCCACCGTTCTCACTGTAGGTCTCAAACCAATAATCCAGTACCGCTGCCTCAATTCGTTAACAACCATTTCATTGCCTCCGTGAGCGGCGGCTTCGTGGTATTGTTTAGCGAGCAGCCGCGCGATTCGATCCCGACCGTCCAGGATGACAGGTTGCTTCGTCTGCCGCGGGATGTGCCGGGCGGCGTCGATACGGCCGCCGAGTCGCAGCAAGCCATCTTCGTCTACAAAAGGCGTAAGTGATCGCAAACGACTGTTCTTAGCTATATTTTTATTCATTTTCAGCGCTTGTATTTCAGTCGCGAAGGCGAGGGCTTGAGAGTACTGCAGCAGCAACGTTTCAGCCTTGTGAAGTAGATCACAGTTTATTTGTTTTATCCCAGTTCTCTTACATTTTTCAATAAATAATAACACTGTAGCGGTGCTACGGCGTAATCGATTCCACGAGGAAAACCGGTTCGGGTCGGGCACGATAGGTACTACAGGTAAGTTGCATATATCTACATTATGTATAATTTCTTCACTGACTAATTTTTGTATTTCTGTTACAGGTGGTTGCGGCCAGTCATCAGGCGACGTGTACAAGAACGAGGGACCCTTGAACCATTCACTATCCGTGATTAAGTTATATTTGTTTACCTTTGTTGCAGCGTCGGCTATATTTATACACGTAGGGATATAATGCCATTCCGATATTTTACTCAACGCATCAATCTCACCCAACCGGTTTGCTATAAATACATTATAATTTCTATTTTCGTTTTGAATCCAGTGTAAAACAGTTGTAGAATCGCACCAATAATACTTTTTGCTTGCAGCTATTCTATGTTCCTTTTCAACCAGTTGCGCTAAGCGACAAGCTAACAAAGCGGCTTGTAGTTCAAGTCTCGGAATAGATGTTTCTTTTAAAGGGGCTACGCGGGTCTTGCAAGCGATAAGCGATACGCACACACTCCCGTCGCTGTATTGTTTTCGCCAGTAGGCGACGGCTGCGTATGCGCACGGGGAAGCGTCACAGAACACGTGCAACTGCATATCTATCTCTGTCTTTTCAATTGTATGTAATATATCCGAGTAGAAGTACCATCGTGGTATGCGTATGTCTTTTATTTCATGTAGCTGCGAAATCCATTCATTAAACAACAGTAACAGTTCATCTGGTAGTGTCGTGTCCCAAGTTAT
This sequence comes from Thymelicus lineola, assembly GCA_963932265.1. NCBI lineage: Eukaryota > Metazoa > Arthropoda > Insecta > Lepidoptera > Hesperiidae > Thymelicus > Thymelicus lineola. Next base: position 960,668 of record OZ010683.1, on the reverse strand, counting down.
ATTTTGTTTCCAAATAAGCCGAAGTAAAATTTTTGCTTTTACAGTAAACGGAGCGAGAAATCCATAAACGTCGTATATAGACATAACAATTCGTAAAACGTCCCTCTTTGTAGGCCTGCATTTTAAATTTAATATATCGGCTGATATCTTTTTAAACGTTAGATCAAAACAAAGAGTATCGCTCGCTAAAAACCAAAAGAGCCCAAGCGTCCTTTCTTGATCGTTGATTTTGAACTCTTTGGCACCATTACTTAAGGTTTCTTTTGGCTTGTTCTTTATAACTTGAGGCTCGTTGCTAGACCAGTTTCTTATCTCGAACCCGCCACATCTATGTATATGTGTAATCTGGTCGATCAGCTGTGTCGCTGTAGGCACGTCATTCACCGAGTCAATGTAATCGTCCATGTAATGCGATTTTAAAATTGCATTCACGGCTTCCGGCATCTCTTTGACAAATCTTTGTGCGTTCTTATTTTTTACATACTGTGCAATGAAGGGTGAGCAATTTGCGCCGAATATTAATGACGTCATTGCATATTTTTTAACCGGTTCGTTAACTTTATTATCACGCCACAAGAAACGTAAGGCATTCTGATCTTCACTTCTTATTTTTATACGAAGGAACATATCTTTTATATCTCCAGTCACCGCTATACACCCCTCTCTGAATCGAAACATTATACCTAGTAACGATTCCAACAAATCTGGTCCCTGAAGCAGGTAATCATTAAGGGAGTGGCCACCTGATGTCGCAGCGGCGTCGAACACGACCCTCAACTTTTTTTTATTTGGATTATCGACAGCGAAGTGTGGCAGGTACCAAGTGCGCGTCGCTGGCTTCGAACCCAACACTTCCCGCGCGTAGCCGTTCTCAAACAGGTGCGTCATGCGTTCTGCGTACCTGGTTCCATAATCGGGATTTTTAATGTTTTTCCTTTCCACAGCCATCAACCTTCGGTATGCGCTAGGATACGATTCCGGCATGGCAACATCGCTCTTCCACGGTAAGCCGACTTCCCATTGACCATTCACTAAAGTAGCGGTTTCAGCGAGGATTGCCACGGCACGTTGTTCGTCCTTGTTTGGGCGAGGATTGTTACATATACCGATTGCATCGAGGGCGAATGAGTTGCGGACGAGTTCACCGAGCTCTTTTAGAGATTGGTCGTTGTCACGTGTAGCAGAACCGTTATGTTGTGTCGAGTCCGATACGAGTACAACCGAGTCGAGCGGGGGCGCAGCCACGGGTGGCGCGCGCGCGGTACACGGGTCGCGGGCGCCGCGCGGCGGGCGCTCCGGCCCCGGGGCCGAGCGCAGGGCGCCATGCACGCTCCAGCCGAGCGGGGTGCGCGTGACGTAAGGACCGTTTTTATGTAGTTGTATACATTCTATAGGCAAAAGCAAATGGTAGTTATCTTGACCGATTAATATTTTAGGTTGAATGTTGTCAATGTTAAATCTGATATTAGTTTTGTACCGATTTAATTGTTGAAAATCTACGTTTGTTATACTTTGAACCGGCAGTTGTAGCTTATTTATTTTTCGCGCGTTAAATTGTAACACTTCACCGTCACCATTCGTTAGTACGCAGTTTATAAGTTCAGATTGACACTCAAGTTCGCTTGACTCCCAGGCACTACGTACACGCATTTTTATACACTTGCCGTGAAGTCCCGCTTGGTTCGCGATATCCGCCGACACTAAGCTAACCGTGGCTCCATCGTCGAGCAACGCGTATGTATTAACCGATCTATGAGGACCGTGAATTGTAACGGGAACTATTTTTAAAAGTACTCTGGAGCTCAACGACGCGATAGCAGTTGTCACTGTTTCACAGCCGTTGCCGTAGGCGCCGTCGGCGCGGTCGGCGCGGTCGGCGCGGTCGGCGCGGTCGGCGCGGTCGGCGCGGTCAACGCGGTCGGCGCCGTCGGCGCGGTCGGCGCGGTCGACGCGGTCGGCGCGGTAGGCGCGGTCGCCATGGTCGGCGCGGTCGGCGCGGTCGGCGCGGTCGACGCGGTCGGCGCGGTAGGCGCGGTCGCCATGGTCGGCGCGGTCGGCGCGGTTGGCGCGGTTGGCGCGGTTGGCGCGGTCGGCCTCTTCTGGCAGGGGTTGTACGCTCCGCTTGGTGCTCCAGTGCAGTAGGCGGTGGTGATCACGCCCGCAGTCCTCGATGTCACACGTAGCTGCAGGACATGTCTGCCGGTCATGGCATGAAGTTAGGCACTTATGACACAATCTGTGTATTCGCACGAAACGCCATCGGTCACGTCGCATTGCTCGTTTAAATTGTGTGCACTCGGGTATCAGATGATAAGCCATTTTACAAAACTTACATTGTTCTGTATCACCGCTCACTGCGTGCACTGAGTGAATCACTGGTCGAGTGGTCCTTTTCTCTGATTGATTGTACATGTAACTCACACCAGCCTTAGCGACCTTAGTTGCTTCGCTTAATAGAAAATCCGATAGCAGCTCAAACTTTGATTTATTGTCGCTTCCTTGTTTGTCACACATGTAGTCCATCCATCTATTTACAAGTGCACTTGGTAACTTTGATAATATCGTAGCAGTGAGTTCCGGGCTGCGTAAATAGTCCGTTTCTTGCAAGGATTGCGAGGCGGCGACAAAGTTTTGTATTTTGGTGGCGAATACGGCGATATCCCTGTGATATTCTTGAGGTAACTGTGACATTCTCTTGAGCTGACCGACTATCTTCATTATGATGTAATCAGGTCGCCCAAACCGCAGTTCAAGCGTCTCAACTATTTTATCAGCACTCGCACCGCACATTAGTAACGATGATACTGCTTCCTTTGCCTCCCCATGTAAACACCGACGTAGATGGTATACCTTTTCAAGCTCACTGAGATTACACAAATCTGCGGTTTCGTCGTAGGCTCTCTTGAAGTGTAGCCACTCCACTGGATCGCCACTGTAACTCGGTAAGTCCTTAACTTGTTGCATTCGAGTAATTATCTGAGATTGTTCACGATTCATACTGGCGGTGGAAGACACGATCGCGAGGTGCAATGCAGTTGCTAGCTTGTCGATGTCGGTAGGCGAGCCGGCGCGCGCGGCGGCGGCCGCTGTCGCCGGCTCGGTGACGTCATGCGATGCGCCGTGCGAGGGACCGGCCGTTATTACATGAGAATTATCGATCCACTTTTCGATTTCTTCGTTTCGCGACCTTTCAGAACACACACTTTTTTCTTCATCGAGTGCAGCTAGGTCTGCAGCTAATTTCTTCTCTATTAGGTCCTTCTCGATAGCAGCCTTAGCAGCGGTGGCTTCCAAAATAAGTTGTTGCCTGCGCGCCTCCGTCGATGCACGAGAACCACTACGCTTGGAGCGCACGCTGCCCTCCGTCTTTACTACGCTGCGGGCAGGCTGGCTGTGCACCTTCACTTCCGTATCGGCAGAACCAAATTCACTTCTTGAAGATCCCTGGTCCATCGCTGAAGATTGTTCACTCTGCTCCATGCGGAGGGCTCTGCGGGTTTTCACTGTGCGCGGAGTTTGAAACATCTTCTGCTGTCACTCGGGTCACTAGTTCGCAACTGATCCGGCTCGAAGACCAATTTGTAGGCGATGCGAGTGAAATTAGGGAAACTACAGAATAGTTGGCAAGGCGAGATGGCAATGGAAGGTAATGAAGACTTGGAAAACGTGGTGTCGCCGCGAATGCTCAAGACAGAATGAACGTTTTTAATAAAGCGCTCTTATGACGGTGGTAAAAATGTAAAATTTCTTGCACTACCTTACATTAGCCAGTCTCCACCATTTATTAGATACATTATATGACAACAGATGGCATCACAGGTATAAATATTAACACAGACATGTATATAGAAAATATTAAGGATTATTAACGTTAATTTTTATACGCGTCACGCACGTCACTAACAACCTATATAACTGAAAAAGATTGATATTTGGAAGTTACATCGTAGGAAACCGTTTATTGCGTGAATTGTAGGAAATGAACGTATCCATTTACTGTAGTTCACTCTACTTACTCGTAACTTGATTGATTGATGGATGCTATAACCTAAACATGCGAAATATCGAGACGACCGCGACGTAACAATAAATAAATCAATTGTACATCACATAATCTTTAGGTAACTGACTATATATTAGCAAAAATCAAGTTAAACTCAAAATTTAGGATATGTAGGTACTTATGCAGCGTTCCGATGAAATTTAAAGAATATATTTTATGTATTTTATTTTAATTAGTAATTTTTGGGTAACTTAACTTGTAGATAACTTTTAATTGTAAGATACAAATAGATACAAAAAGAGTCTACATGCTCAAACATAAAAAGTTTAATCGCATATTTGGTAATACATAGTTTAATAAATTTTACACAAGAACTGTTGTCGCGAGTGATTAGCATAATATCGTGGGAACGAACAGATTTTATAGATCCGCTCCAAATACAAATAGCCGGCCGTACGTCTGCCGAGAGCTGACCCACGGCCGAATTGTGATATGCTCTATGTAGAATGCATTGAGACTTGCAATAGCTACAGGATTGCACAAATTGCCGTATTTAGATTTATTATGTCCTGTTAACGATAGCAATAATTATTTTGTAGTGTTTTATCACTTTAAGGCTTATTTTTAGGAGAAGTAGGTAACCTGTGAATAGATGCTTAGAATAATCTAACATTTTAACAAAAAAATAACCGACTTCAAATGAAGTAAATTGTACTTTTGACATGGATACCATTGTCAGATCTCGTTCAAATGGGGGACCACACGACAAGCACCAGCTTTCCATTAAAAAAAGAATCATCCAAATCGGTTCACCTAGTCCAAAGTTCTGAGGTAACAAACATAAAAAAAAATACAGTCGAATTGAGAACCTCCTCCTTTTTTTGAAGTCGGTTAAAAAACCATGAAAAAACAAACCTAATATACGAGCATAAGTATAATAATAACAATAGTACAATTGTAACAAGTGAGTCAAAAACTAGATGAAAGAAAACACTTGCTGCAAATCTGGTGCTATTAACCAATTACACAGACTATTAACCCGCTTAGAACCCCGGGGTGCACTGTTAAAGTATTGTTGTCTAGTCGAAGTAGTGGTTAACATTTAGGCTGTTTCGGTAATACTGCATTGTGCAACGCGCGCCACGAACAATGGACGACGCCCACCTCATGCTGCAATAATTACATGCGTTTGGAAAACAACTAATGTGTTATGAAGAATTTGTTAGCGATCGAAGTGTTGAGACGCTGCGTTTCCTCCTGTACAGTTAATATTAAAGTTTAAATATTTTCTCATCATAGGAACACACCGATCACTCAACGAAAGGTAAATGGTATGGTTTATTGAGGGGTACCAAACTAAAACTGCAACTACGGCAGATGGGCGATTTGAGTATCGCACAATGTCACCTTACATTAAAGTAGTTCCTACTAGCATTGGTAGGATAATAGATAAATATGTAAAAGGTCAGTAGACCAGCAGACGAGAAGTCTGACCCAATCACCACCGTCCTTGTACATCTGCAACATCAGGCGCGTCACTGAAAGATGTAAAACCGCTTGGCTGCTATAGAGCTAAGCTGCAACCGAAACGCGTTTTAAAAGGGGTCGTGACTAGCATGTCAGGTAAAAAGGAGTATTAAGCTGGATTTAGTCTAATCATGTCAAAACATATTTGGTACTATAGATTGAGGTGAACAAGTAGAATTATTTTGTCTCAGTTCAGTGTCATTGGGATTTACAACAAGCTTAATTACAAACAAAATATATAATAATTCGTTTTAAACGATTTTGCCTACGCATCCCTATAAATGTCCGAATACCGATTTGTCGGTATTAGTGATTCCTCGTAAGGTGACAAACGGCCAACTGTTCACATAATAAAATACAATAGTGGCCTAAAATCGTAACATTTGACCAAACAATCGGTAAACGTGGGCCGTTATGACAATATTGACTAACGTAGAGCTTATACACCACAGCTGGACTCAGTTACTCAATAGTCAATAGGCACCTTCTAAGAATACGGACCTTAGTTGTTTATGTACAGATAATCAAAAATTTTCCACCAGTCTCCCCACAGGTAATACGATGCAGTATGCGTCAGAACTACTCATTTTCCTATGGGAAAAGCCTAAGAGAGAAGAGACTCTGGCCACTAAAAGCGTTACAGCCAGTCATAACTATTTTAAAGCTCAATCGTAAGTTACCATTACTACCTCTCTATAAAATTATGAAGGATTTTAATTATTTGCACTGCTAATGCAAGAGTAAATGCTAACTTCACACCTCCACAATAGGATTTCCTGTCTGCGTACAGCAACATACAATGTGGACATCGACTAACAATAAGACATGACAATAATCAAGACTTGAGAAAAACCCGTGTCACATAAATATCTGCTACCTACTGGAGTTACTGGATCGATGCTGAGAAGCTTCGCTCGAAGGACGGGTTCAACCAACCAGGTAGACTATCAAATATTGGGTTCAACAACCTCCCCACAATTTACATCCATAGGTGTTATTATCCAAAGGGTTTGTATTGTGTGGACAATTTGACGTGTGTTTCCGAGAGCATTCCGCATTGCGCCTACGCAGTGTTTGTTTTCTCAGCCGGCGCGCTAATACGGTAAATGGTTATTTGGTTCGACTTACCTTTGTTCTGTGTTATGAAATGCGTCCAATACTAATCGATTCGTATTTGTGCAATTCCTTGGCAGGTTTATGTTTGGATTGTGAACTGAACAATAGTATTACATTACGAAGCGTTGAATTGTGTTCCGAGTGCAGTAATTTTATAGGCTTTTTGAAGTTATAAAAGTACTATTTCTAAATATACTTTAGTAACAAGGTGCAGGATAATAGTGATTAATACGGTAGTGGTATAACATTTTAGACTCTTTACCGATAGAAATGTACTGGCATCAGCCTTCTCATGAAAGGTCAATCACTCCAACTCATAGAACTTTTAGATCCATAAAGTAAATACGAATATTATAGTACGTGACGCCCGACCACATGTTTACTAATAGCCGAATAAAATGAACCGCATCGGATGTGGCACGGAGTCAACGCTCAATACGGTTTGGATGCAAGAAACAAATTAACGTGGCGTCTAATGGACACAGGATATGGACGCCTTACGACCGCCTGACCAGATTATAAACATTCTGGCCTAGTCACCGTGGAATGTACTAACACTTCTTATTTTAGTTCAGTACCTGTATGACTGGTACCACTTTAAGATCCTAAACGACTGAGAAAGGGAAAGTATAGTGATTGGAGGTAATTAATGCTAATTTTAGAATTATTTAGTTTTTGGTCGGAAAATAAAAGGATTTCAAAATATTCACAACCGAAAGCAGTTACCGTAATATAGTTTACCTTTACCTGATTGGTTATACTCACGGGCTCTCTTCATTCACCTTCGGTCATCCGTATACCTAAGAGGTGACATACTGTATACAGTAAGGCATGGTAAGACATGACATTTTTCAGACAACTTTTTATGCTTACAGACAACTTTTCAACATTTTCCTGGATAAAATGTTGTAGACAAAAACATTGATTTAATCTCTAGATACAAAGTATCTTATCTTGTTAATATTATGATCGAGATATCATCAGCGTTTCAAATCAAAGCTCCGTGAAACGCGAGACAAGATACAGATAATAAACCGAGTCGTGGCCACAGACTAAACAAGTCGTAATTCGATAATGGCAGATGAGCTATTTATGGACCGATCCAGCCTGTCTAGGGACCACATTAGGGAAGGTCTTGATTACCGATTAGTTTCAGCAAATAATTCGCATCGCAAGTAGTGATAACTTATGATAAAACTAAGTTCTTCGTGCTTCTGTCTCGACGCGATGGACTCAAAACTAACGAACGATTTTTATGGAGTTTTCACCAACAGCCCCAACACCATTCATAAAGATGGTGTCGGGCATTGAAGTATAATGTCAAGTATAGACATTTGGATTAAAATGTGTGTCCCGCCCGGGAGGTTCGATTTTCAAAATTAAGTCCCCGTTCTCCTTTCCAAATCGAACGAATCCATTGAAGATTTGAAACCCAATTGGCGCCAATTCATTGGGACATACATCGTGTTCACGGTGTCGAGGTCGGTTCTATGCGCTAGCAATAATATAATATTTCAATGGTTGTGGGGGTATATTTTAGGTTAATATGTAACTGAAATTTGACGATCATTCAAAGATGTCAGCTGAGAGTTTTACCAGGTTTCACCACGAAAGCGAATAGTTATCACTGAAACATTTACATTACAAGCCTAACGTGACTGATTAATAAGACGTAAATAATTATAACATTAACAATTAATATGGTGCTTACCTTTGCGACTGAAAGCAAACATTTTGTATATAAATGTTACTTGCAACACACGTTTCCCAAAAAATGGTTTCTTTAAAGTTTGTCGTGGCAAGCATGTTTCCCTGCAGAAATAGTAAGTAATTGAATTATTCTTTCTTCTAACTCCTGTTAACATAAGCATAGACATAGCATAGGACAGTACTTGGCATTTACGTCGTTCTTCTATGCAGAGTCAGAGTACACAGGTCATTGTTCGTGTAATTTGATCGGCAAAGCCGTCCACACACTCGAACTGCGGACAGGCCGCACCACGGATTCGCGTAACGCGGTAACTGCATCAGTCGTATCATGTTACTTGCTTTATACTTCATACGTTCGATGAAAGCTCTCTTGTTTCCGATTGCAGGAAGAGATTGTAATTTGATTGGATACAATTTCGCGTTGCATCGCATCTTCCTGCAAGGGTTACGGTACTTACTTACTGACGAGGCTACCAATGAATGGATCTGACTTTGTTGTATGTCTGATACTTCCACATATTGCGCAATTCGTCATCCTCAGAGTTAGCTGTACCTCGTTTTAAGCTTACCTAATTAAAGATATTCTTGGGTTAGATTACTTACCGGGTGGGGAGCATGCCCCCGCCACCCGCTACTTCTTGCTTCGTACGCCCGGAGTGTAGTGTTGACTTTATTTTTTAACAAATTGGTTTAGTTTACGAGGACACGTACGTACGTGGTAATGAACATTCACATTTATGATTATATTATGATTTTCTAATTCCAATTTATCGTTATATCACAAATTAATTACCAATTAGGTCACAACTCACAACACTAGCCGCATTCCTAAGCTCTGCATTCAACTCGCGCGGCTACTATAGATGATCAGCCTAAAGTTTAATGACTGAAGACGTATAGAGACTATAGACGGTGAACGGAAACGCTACCTGGCCCCCAATTCTCATTTTGTAGAGATAATCTCGAACTTCGACATATCACTAATCTTTAAATCTCGACGAGACAAGTCGGCAAAATCTCGAAAGTATCCAAAAAAGTTATTCTGGGGCACATTCGAGATTTTATCTTTCGACATTACCATTAGACATATGAAATAAACGTAAAAAAGGTTTTAAAATACTCAAATCATATAAAAGTACAAAACAATCACTATAGTATCCATTCTAAAATATATTTGAATAGTTATAATTTATTTACTGGGATATTGCAGTTAAAAACCATTATTACAAAAAGACTAGCCGTCGCATGCCGTATAACGAAACATTCATGGTAGTATCCGAAAGCACAATACGAACTGTAAATTGTGAACATTTCAATCAAGGACGCTTTACGACGCTGTGATTGGTCAAACATTTCAATCTCGAACGCTTTACAACGCCGTGATTGGTCAAAACGCGTGACATTTCAATCTCGAACGCTCCGGACCATACGTTGCATGTCGTAGGAAAAGGCTCAGAGATATCTCTAATGTGACATCCCGAGAATAAGGAAATTAGGTTTAATTAGAGATCCGCCATGTTTTTTAGAGATATCTCTGTTAGAGATAAACGAAATACGAAATGAGAATTGGCAGCCTGTCCGCATGACATATCGTGTTAGCAAAAAGTACCAAATCTCCGCATGAGTGCTATAGACTCGCAACGGGATTAGAATATTAAGAAGACATGTAATGACATGACACCATACGTTTGGATTTAAATTTTGAACACGTTGAATGGAAAGATATGCAGATGATTGAATGAATTGATTTGAAGATTGAAAGATTAAACATTATAAATAATAAAATTCTAATATGGTATGGTTTAGGTATAAAATAGCCAAGCATTCTGGGAATTTCACAATATTGTATTTATCTTTGCATCAAGTGAAAAATATTGATGTCTTCATGTCTCTATATGAGTTGCAGTTGTGAGTTAATAGACTCTCACTACTTCGGTTCTTTTCCGCCAATAAAATCCAATAACACTGAAATGTTAACGTTATTTCATTGTTAACTATTGCTCATATTGTCTTTAATCATTAACTTATATTCATCTTTATAACCATTTGACAAAAAAATATATAATCACAAAATCTCCTCATTATCATTCAGAAGGCTATCTGTTCACTGTGCGACAAACACTGATATGTTAACGTTATTTCATTGTTAACTATTGCTCATATTGTCTTTAATCATTAACTTATATCCATCTTTATAACCATTTGACAAAAAAATATATAAGCACAAAATCTCCCCATTATCATTCAGAAGGCTATCTGTTCACTGTGCGACAATTATACCAAGACGCCCGCCGGCACGTGAGTAGCGTACATCCAACGCTTTTCTATCACTAAAACAAATAATAATTTCAATTCATAATTCTGGGCATACCATAATAAAATTTTAGATGCTCAACGCTCTGTGGAACAGTCGTAAAGGAACCCCTATTTGTATGTCAGTAGACTCATAAGTATGGTCGCTGCTTTCTATTCTATCTATCTTAATGTGTTCTTCAATCATTCAAGTAATAGTAAACAATTGTACCGAGATATTAAAATATCAATATTAACGACTTTACGGCCCAATACTTAGAGAACTGAAGGGTATGCATGTAATGGATTTATTTTTATGTAATATTGGTAAAAACCTGGATTGCTTGTGAAGTCATGCCTAGCCCCAACAATAAAATTGCCGACTTTAAGACTTTAAGAATTTTAAATTCTGACATTTTTTTGTTACTGTTTGTTCAATAGCTACTGCATCTGGAGTTCACGAGTGGTATCGAACGTAACTTGCGCCACGCAAACATCAAGCGATTTCTGATTTGCGTCTTGCGTTGGGTTGGGAAGTCATGGGGGCTTATCTTGTGACTTGCATAAATTAAGCGGGGGCTTACCTCTAGCGGCTTTCAAGAATAAGCGAAGACCTGCGAAGATTGTATGTACAACAAATAAAATAAATGGGACAATGTGCAGTCGATGGCGGGCCGCGGCCGTCGACACCGCGTGGAATTAAGTTATTACGTATTCATCTCGCGTGCAAATATCTTACATCTCCATGGGTATTATTTTGTGCAGATAAATAACGACTCTAATTTGAGTATGTTACAGCTCGGTTTCGCAGTGATTACATAAAAGACGAAGAAGCCTATTGTTCTATCGTAGGTACCAATCAAAACGATGTATATTTTTAAAATCAGCGGCTTATTGGGTATCAGGGTATATTGGTAATACAGGATATCAATATTTTTTTATCAGCAATCGTAAAATAGTTTTTTAATGTCACTAATATTTATTTATTTATTCTTTATTGCACCTTAAAATTAAAAGATACAAATGTCACTAATATTATGCTTTTCAATAACACTCATTTAAATATGCGTCGACTTTTACCTAATTAACTTCGTTAAATGAGACAACCACAAATAATAATTACCAGTAAATCACTTGATCCACAAAACATTTCCAAATTAACATAATAATATAAAACCGCAGCAATAACAAATTACACAAAACAAATTATTGTTATTTACAAAATGTTTACATTTCCACTTAATACTCGAGTTGTGTGAAATTGGTCACGTAATAACTTTGAGTAAAGTGACCAGAGTTTGTCAAGTTTGATACGTAAAACATTTCGCCACCTCTTGCGCAATAGGTTGTAAGTAATCATGCGCGATTTACGTAGAGAAATGATTACTATGTCAATCAGATCAACAAAAAATAATGTGTCGGCTTCAGCTCGCTATGTGATATACATGAGAAAAACTAAGACTCATGGTAATGCCAAAAGTCACGCGACTGATAGCGTTTAAAAAAATCAACTACAACCAGTTTCACAGCATAACGCACAGTTTATAAAGGAAAAAATCATCAAAATGTATAACTGTTAACGGGTTAAATCTCATAAAAAAATACATAAAACTCCATTGAACGTTCTTTATTTTCCTCCAGTTCTTTACCCTCGTGCTGGCGATTTGTCGCAAATAATGACGTTTACGAGATCGGCATTATGTGACTCATCGTCTACGAGATGACAAAATAACTTATTCCGTAGTAATGAGTGGCGGCAGCGGTGGGACGCCGAGTTTTTGTGACCCTCCATTATTGGGCTAAGACATTTTGGTTAAACGGTGTCATTTTCATGTTTGGCTTTCTATGCGATTTACAGATCCCTATTTAGTCACGCAATAATGTGTAACATTGTACTAGCAAGCTCCTACATTCTGTTCGTCGTTAATAAAGTCCATATGAGTCACTTTTATTATACACATCTGGTGTAAACTGACCATTACATCTCAGCAGGATATAATGTCAGCTTTCGTAAATATGATCTCATGGGTACCCAAACATAACTGCAATGTGGCAGTACGAAACTTGGATTCTTTTAATACTATTCAAAGTCAATAGACAAAAAACGTATAGATGGGCCACATGATATGTGTATGTAGCCCAAGAACATACATGTAACACATCACCACTGACTTATTGAGTCATTATCCGTTATCCTTTTGGAAGCAACAGACCCGAGAAATTTTAAAGGTTGTTTTTAAACAACTTACGTGGCTGTAAACATCCCGTAACATAATGATATAAGTACTTGAAATTTATTAAGATTCATCGGATACTTCAACTCTTTTTAAGCTCTGTCGCTTTTACAAATACGGTAGGGTTTCTGGACCGGTTCTTTACATCTTACACAGAATTAGGACACGCTCGATTCCGTCCAATTAACGATCAATTAAGAAATTGTCCTTGTCGGTCGTTCCATAAAAATTCTTTAAAACCGCAAGGCTAACTACACAGAATTTTTAAATTGTAAGATCGGATGAATGACATTGATCTCTCTTCATGCTATAATGCTTTAAGTTTATCAGTACTAAAATTCATTAATCGGTAGCTTTCTACAGTAATGTAATTGCAATTAACGTTTAATTACAAACACCTGATATCTTAATGGTTTTCCTAATGAAATCAGAATAAAACCTCTAATTGTGAAAGCTTTTCTAATCAACTAAATCAAATTTTTGACCCCGTAACGTCTTATCAAGCAACATATACATATATTAATAATGAAATTGAATTAATATAACTTAGTAGACTAAACAAACAAATAAATTATCAAACTTATAGCAGAGATAGTACAAATGCATCATAGAACAGTCAAAATTAAGATATATGGATTTTAATGGTGGAAAACAAACATTTGTTATCTTACAAATACGAGCGTGCATAGATAAAGCTGTGCACTGATAAAGTTACTACAGGTCAAGCCGTAAACGAGATACCCGTGATAGTAAAAACTTTTCCATTATATTTTACGACTAACCATAGTTTATCGATACTATAAACTATCAGCAATTTGTAAACAGACCAAAATAAAGACGCAGACCAGGTATCTATAAGTCGTGGGTGATAATATTCTGCCCTGCAGAATGCCCGCTTGATTTAAGAACATTGAATGTCCTTCTGGCTTGAAACTTCAATTATGGATCTGTAGCTATAGCTATAGCTACAGAAATGACTCTTAACAGCCACAAATCCCACCTGTTTCAACGAATGAGAGAAACTTAGTATTATTTTAAATGTTGACCCATATTAACAAAAAGGCATTGCATCTACGTCCTCAGGAATGCATTCGTGACCGATTGAAGATAAAACTGTTGTTTGAGGTTGCTTACAGATTATAAATAGATTCTAAAGGGTGGATTGACCACTTGAAATCATGTGGGCTTGTTTGTTCGGCCCACAGCGTTAAAACGGTGGTAACTTAAGCCACCCACGATGACTGGATTATTCTTGGATATACGGGGGTGGAAGTAATATTGCGCTAGTTCATTTAAGTACTATGAGGCTCAGATTAATAACGTACGAAGAACCATGAATAATACGAGTCCAAGAGGGTCGCGCAGCTGGCAAGCAATTGAGGTGAATGAGCGAGGCGCCATGCTTCGATGCTACCAGTCTGATACCATCTACTTATAATGCATTACCGGCTACCGCCAGTATGATTCAAATATATGTCTGTGATTCAAAATCATTCATAAATACCAAAACACGCGTCCTCATCAATACTGCTGTCATTGTGTAATATTTATAATGTAACATGTACAAAACGATTAACGATTGTCTTGGCATTACGGATGTAAAAACTGATCTGTTATCAAAAGATTTGTTATAATATTTTCAATATTTACGTAATGGCATGATAACTGCGTTTATAAACATTAAAATTTTTGGAAACAAACCTCATAGACATTCTTGAAGTCCTGTCTTTGACCTCGAATTTGTGAAGTCCGTAATAACTTACAGTTACTATTTAATATAATATCGCACCTTCGGTGCAACAAAGGCACAACAGCTTTTTTTGTAATTTTACAAGAGAGGACTTTAAGATTTTTTCACATTCGCATTTATTTCCATATTACTGGATTACTATCTGTAATAGGTTAAAAATATATGTACTATTAATTGTTTATAGTTTTTGCTACAGTTTCACGTAAAATACTTGTTTTATAGACAATTTGGCATACTAACTTAATTTTACAGTTTTAGCTATTTGTGACTTTGTTGCACCGAAGGTGCGATATGTTATCATTAAGCATACGTGATACACATACAAATACGTACGTATAATGAATATATTATATTAATTTTAAACATACAAAACTGCATAGCTTATCGCAGTAGGTAGTACTGCTATCAAGTACCGCTTGAAAGCAAAGGGTTTAACCCAATTCGTTTGTTTGGCCAGCCGTTTTATCAGCGCATAGCTAACTAATAATAAAACGATCGTTATCTGTCCGTTTGCCTTCGCTACGGTACGAGCGGATGCTGGTACCAACGATATCTAAGCAAATAATAAGTGTGAATTAATAACAATATCAAGGGCACAGCATTGGTGCGGACCTTCGAGGAATGCTTTAAATAAAATATTATGAACATTCCAACGTTGAAATTTGGCGCCATTGACTATAGTAAAAGTAATTTTAAAATAATTTTATAGTTACGCAAATGTCAAAATAATGGAAATCATGGACATTTTCACGCTTATGCTATCACATAATTTATTACAGTCGTCACGATTTGGTGTTAAAAAGATAAGTTACGATGGTTCTGACCTACCGATGACACTTGTGATAAACTGTGTTCTGTGCAACAGAATACCGACGTGCACAAAATGTTTGTTTGCCGCGTGCACGCGTGACTTCAAAATAGTAAGGATTTTTCACTAGTTTAAAATCAATTGTTTTAGTTTCATTTTAAATTTAAGACAAAGTAGAGGGGCCCAATTCTTGCGTCATAGGCATCAACTCGAACGCGACAAATCTCGTAAAAAAAAACAGACTTTTTATCGAATTTTTAGTGTTGTAAAATTATGTTTAAATTCGACACTATCTCCACAATACGAGAATTGGACTCCAGATCTGATAATGCTCATTCCGCCCTATAATTTATCGACACAAAGGGCAACGTCCATCATCGGAATGTTGACGCAACAATAACTTCGACAGTAAAACGCTCCGTCACTTTTAGTAGATATTTAATACAAAAGAGGTGAAAAAATACTCCCAATACTTGGTACAGTTGTTACGCCAAGGAATGCAGTACAAGTATCTTGTTTTATAGAAGTTTTTTTCAAGGATGACAATGTTGTAACCAAAACTATCGGTTAAATATCCAAAATAGAGAAATATCTAAGTTGTTATTCGAATATCTATCCCTTCACAGTGTTAAAGGTATTCTTTTTCCTCACTTATCTATGTTAACAAATAGTTCTTTGGAGCTATAAATAAATTTTTGAAGTATTTATTTAACCATGATAGAAATTTATTGAAGCGCAAAAATACAGTAACTGATTTTAAAATGTAGGGTTAAAGTTATAATAGGTAAGTTGCAGATAAGAGGAAGGAAAAGGTCAGTAATATTAGGTATAGTATGGATTTTATATCTCAACAAATTTTATAAAAACTTGAGAAATTTTTTGACTTGGTTTCCTGGGAATTTTTGGAAATTCGTATTCCTAATTCTTTATAAGTCCCTATCTGGAATGGTCAAACACCAGCTGGCACAGATAATTAAGAATCGCGAGAAGCAGCTACATCTGTCACTGTCAGTACAGAGTAATGTTCACAGATTCCAGAATGTTGAGGCGCGGAGCACGAAACATCGCGTGGCCGTGAAGAATGCATTTCTAGTTTAGGAGAAACGCTTTCCCCGTCGGATAAACTCTTGTTGTTCATTCAACACAATGTTAATTGCTAATTGTTGGAACTCGCTGTAAGGCGCGGTGGACGCCGATGTTTCCCAGAGACGGTATTCTAGTTACGATGTTGTTTTGTTAGCAATAAATAAGTCGCGTAGTTTTTTGCAATGGTTCGCTTGCAACGCCTTGTGAACTTTTGAGACAGCTACTCTGTTAAAAGAATCGACTTCTAATTTTTTTCTTTCATTTTTGCGATATTGTTTATAGTAATAATTACAGTTTGCCTACGATGTATGTTCCTGTTAATATAATATTCGTTAGATTTCTTTGCACGAGATACCTATAAAACAAAGAGTAACTTACAAGTAGTTTATGCAAATCAGTACTTTGAACTTCAATTGATCCTAACACAAAAGAAAATCGATGCAAATACTCTTTAGCGAATGAATAATGACAAATCATTAAGGAGGTTAAACGATGACTCACCCTGAATCATCAGCCAATAGTCGAACGTCACTCGCGTTTTTCCTAGAATTTTCACATCAGGTTTGATTTTGGACTTTGGATGATGGGTGCTATAGGTGGTCTTACTTGACTACTGTCTCATGACTGTACTTACATGTTACATGGGGCCCGACACCCCATACCTACCACTATTTCCACTAGAATCACTCTGTACAATCACAATAAATACTGTTTAGAAAATAAAGCAATAATAAGTACAAAATAGGTCCAAAATTAAATAAATTTAAATCAATAGAATACCATTAAGATTATGAAGTGCATAAATCAATCATTTAAAGCGACCAACTGGCATTTGACGCTTGAATCATAGATCCAATTGAAATGATATAGACGTTAATAATCATCTTACATGAATTAGAATCATCTTTTATATGAATGACTTGAGAGAGAAAATATGGTCCAAGTCCAATAGCACTTTTTTAAGTTAACTATTGAAGTGAAACTTCTTTAGAATCGTTAGTGATTTGAAACCGGATGCAACGACAGGTAAGATAATATAACCGCTAATTTCGACTTTCAACTTAACTCCTCCGTAGCTCAATGGCCAGGACGTAGATACACAATACCTGCGCAGGTTCGCGTCTCTCAGTATTTTTTTTTAGTTTTTTTTTTAGTTTTATTTTTATACTGTTTTTAAATACTTTCAAATGCTCTTTTAAATATTTTCAAAGAATTTATCAATAAAAAATAAGAATTTCATTCTTTCATTCTGTCGATCGACCAACCGATTATACAGACAGTAAAAATGCTAAGTTGTATTCATAGATGGCGTGAGGAGTAAGATAGAACATTCGTTTTATTGCTAGATAGATTTTTAAAAAGTGCTAAGTTGTATTCATAGATGGCGCTTCGATTTATTGCTTTAAGATTCGATTTATTGCTTTTTCATCTCATTATCTTGAAACCAAAATTTTGGAAAGTTTCACATCTACCACGTGTGAATTGCACACATTTTATTTTTTTTTATTTTCGTAATTGTGTAGAGAGTGACCATTAGGTACTTTTATTATTTTTAGTTGTTTAACGGCATTGTATTCTGATGCATATCACACAGGAATTCTTTATACTCGTATGATATCTTAATTGTTTCATTGACAACAACTACTGGTATTATATTATACAAATAAAAATTGTTTTTCATCATACACAATAATACACTTCTCCGAAACAGTCTTGCGTTTGTATAATCGTATTGTGCCTCTTCATGGGAAGGATTACATTACAGAGTTATCTTTCTCTAAACAAAGAATCCCTTATCGCAGATTAAATTTCAGTTCCAGGACGGTGTCGTTATAATGTTTGCAATAATTGCTATTTTTAAATGCGAGGTCAAATTACCTTGACAACGATCGCTGGCTATAAGGACAGCTAATGATTTTATGGAGCATTCAATAACAATATTATTTGGAGTACCTACTTGAGATGATTATGTCACGTTATTATTATTAAAGACATTATCTTTAAACTGCGGTTATATTACTATTATGTACTATTATGTCTTCTGTTGTTATACCTATCACAAACAATTAGGAGTGAAATTCGTTAAGGATGTGGTTACATGATATTTACAGACATGGATCATTCCATGTCTGTAAATATCATGCAATACCATGCAACTATTAATTTCAAATTGGCAAATTACGTCAAATATTATGTGTTTGTTTGATTTGAATATTGTCATGAAACTGGAATAGACAATCAAAAATTGTTTATATTGCAATCGACAACTTGTAGAAGGTATAAGAATTACTAACACTGATTGGAATCTATTACGAGTATAAACCTAGTCATGCGTTGAATACGGACTCAATGTAGTGCGTATAATGTCCTATTGCAATATTTGCAATAGATTCATAACGAACAAAAGATTACTCCACAGTTCTTTTTTGTGGGTTTCAAGACCGACGTTTCTTTAGGGATTCAAGACGAAAGGACTAACTCTTTGCTGCAATGCACCATTAATAGACTGTGATGATGATAGTATTGAGCCGAGTACTGGTAATAGCTTGAGGTATCTACTATTACAAATACCATTCGTAGATGAATGAACGCGCAGTCTAATATTAATTTTCATAATCTCATGCGCTAACCCGAAGACGGGGCCGCTGACAAGTGTTGCAAGCCTGAGAGCGTGGGAGCCATTGTGCCCCGTGCCGGTACCAGTAACCAGCAACCAGTCGCCAGGTTCCCAGCCATCTGTAATAGTGGAGCAAAATGCGAATCGCGACAGTTGCTGAACTTTGCGCAACTCGCTACTGTGTCTTTAGTCAGATTTTAGTCGTACCTAATTATTAACAGTGTGATTTCAAAAACGGTTGAGACTTCAGAATAAATTACGGGAACCCTCTTAAATGTAGGATTCTTCTTCCTTTGGGTTTTCAATCAGTCTTAATTATGAAAAAATACAAGATGCAAATTGATTATACCCAAAAAAACACCACTAAAATATTATCAACTCAAAAAACTAGATTAGGCTGACTGGTAAATCACACGACTCCGGCTGAAACCAATTTATATCCCGTTACAAAATTCGGGTCTTCCCTTTCTCTCTATATCCATCAAGTCTAATATTCTGTAGCCAAGTAATTGCTTTGTTTAGTAGGTTAGTATGTAAACGTGAAAAATTTTGGAGGCAAGTCGGTAATATTTGCCAAAGAATCTTCGGCCTGGTGTTTGTTTAGGATTACAGGGTCTCTGCTTTTTTAAACGTTTTGACGATCGGTTGTTTGTTCGTCGTGGTTGGTGCCCGCTGATACCTAGAAGCTTTGTCAAATCTCCATTTCACGCCGAGTTTGGCTTCGTGTATCACTGAACATTTTTTTGACTCTGCACACTGCACGCACGCAATCAGGTAAAAAAGAGAAATAAAAATTGAAGAAAATTTAATTATCATCGCAGTATAGAATTTGAGATAAAGAACATCAACGAAGTAGCCGAGCAGAAAGAAAGCAAGAAACCTATTCAACAGACTCTTCAAGTTTGCGATAAAAATACAGAATTTACCGAAATACGATAAATAATATTGCACGGTACTTCTGATATTACGAGTAATATGTCTGTATAATATAAAAGGCAAAAGTGATTGACTGATGTATCAACGCACTGGTCAAACCCTTAGGGCTAGAAACTTAAAATTTCGCACATGTATTCCTTTTATGACGTAGGCATCCACTAAGGAAGGTTTTTTCAAAATTCAACCCCAAGGGGTGAAATAGATGAGCATAATTTCCGCGTGTGAAGCTGCGGGCAACAGCCTGCAATAATTCCTGACGTCATTGCCGTGGCGAGCTGAGTACACTAGGACAGGCAAGGTTCTTTTTATATGCATATTATGCATATTTTGATTACAAAATATGCATATTCGCCTTTTCGCAATCCGTTGCTAAGTGGGGTACTCAAATCTTGTTTTACAGGAGATATAAACTCTGCGCAGTAACGGGTTTATGATGTTTGTATTGTTAATCAAAAGAAAATAAGATTCATGGCCATCAATGAGAAGCTCATTTTTATTCTTTATGCGAGTCGAAGCGCAGTTCGTGAGAAAATGGCAGAATCAGTGTTTTTGCTGTGCGATCGGTTCTGTGCCAGGGCTGTCAAAGAAGTCGGCAATACCTTTTCTCAGCACTATGCATAAATACAAAAGTAATTTATCCTGAATAAACTGATTTAAGAGTTAGTAATCGGGTGAGAAAATGTATGACTAACTTTAAAAACTTTGGCGAAGACTTAATGAACTTATTTAACTGCATTGCATTTTCTCGACATTATTTTATATGCCATAAGAACACGCCTATAAACATAAGTAGCTAACTAATGAAAGCTTTGTCAACCCTACGTCATCACTTGAATGAATAATTGATATTTTTTCAGCTTTTATCGCTTAGAAAAAAGGACGTTGAGTCTTCGTAGAACTCCATATACAGAACTATCCACGATTAGAGATCGACTTCTTATGACCAGTCATTGTATCGGCAAAGATCTTGTTAAGTGAATAAGTGTTTCGTATATTGGAAGATTCAAACACCAAAATTATAATGCCAAATTAGGATGATTTGTGTCATCTACAGACATTTGCTGTTTGTTTGTATGCGATATTATCAAAATTCAGACGCAAAATATTGTCTTACACAAACATAACGAACTATACTTACAATGATGCCAGCAGGCTAGAGCCCCAACTCAGAGTTACTAACGGTTACTTAAATCGCTCCTTAGTAAAGAATCATCATAATAAATTTTCTACTAAGGACCGATTTAAGTAACCGTTAGTGACTCTTCGAGTTGGGGCGTTAGGCTGCTTTTCCACCAGAGATGTGCTATGTTACGTTGCTATGGATGCGTTTGATATCCACCAATCATATTCATTGGTGGAAATCAATCAGTTTATTGAACCAATCATATTTATTGGATTTCACATCTTCGCAGCATAGCTGCATAGCACATCTCTGGTGGAAAAGACCCTTAGTGTTATATCTACCGCCAAGTACTGCGTGCAAATACAATACTGAAAACGGATGACTAACAATTTTCAGTAACTTACGTTAACCATTACGTCACTAAGATTTTTTAGCGTTATTTTTATTACATAAGTTTTAAATCTAAAATCATTTGACTGACCAAAGCAGTAAAAAATATTTGTAGATCTGTAGACACTAGACAACCGATGAAAAGTAAAATCTAAATTTGATTGTTAAAGTAACATAAAAGAGAGTAGCTACCATTACCACTCAATCAGCCAATCAGGAGATTAACACTTAAACTGGCACTGACGCGTTGTTTAGTGGCAATCTAGCAATTGGACCTAAACAGCTTAACGACGCAATGTCGCAATTAAGGGCATACTAGACCACCGTCTAAAGCCAAGACAGAAACGATTACCTCCTTGGATGTAACAACGTTCATTCAAATGCACCTAACTTTATCTGTAGACTACGCTTAGCATTGGAAATATTTACAGAAATTTATTATTTAAAGCATCATAAAATCACATAATTTTTTTAACAAAAATCATCACGTCGAACCAAAAGGCCTTTTGCTTGCTTAAAATAACCGAAGGCATAAAAATTAAAAAACGTTTTATATTTTTTTGTCATCTGAAATATTAATACGGAAGGCCAATGATCAATGTTTATATCAGATAATTAACTATTAAGATATAAGACTGCATCCACATAACGTGAGTGCATTGAAATTCGACGCGCGCGCAGCCTCGCCCTGATAATTACAACTGGATCACGTCTCAATTGGATTGATCCATTTTATTCTAATTAGCTACCAGCTCCCTTGCATTTAAGATTCGGCACGGCTGATAGAATGATGTAATGTATGGCTTAATTTATGCTCAGTTTTACTACTTAATTCTAATGAAAACTCCAGAGCAATTTTGAACAAGCAAGCAAGTTCGGATTTGAATTTGAACATAGACTCAAACCAAATATCCCATTACAAATAGATGGTACTAAAATTTTATTTCTAACTGAAATAGAAGATATGTATCGTGTTAAAAAGTTAAGCACATCGAATACTCCTGGCGGCAGTAAAACAATCACTGAATGATCTTTACCAAATATTTTATGGGAAGGTCTAAAAGGATAAAAGTATTAATCTCGTGCCGCCTCTCCTTATTTTCTCAGCCAACAATTCATCCATTATGTTCGTATAATTGGACGCTTCGTTTCTTTCGACAATTATCTCGGACCCGACAAAGGTAATAGGAAAGTCGAGAAAGATTCTACAATTTTATTGTTTGTATTAGTAGTTTAGTACACACAATACACAATGTATTCTGGATTAATTGTGACATGAGAACATAGTGGGGATGGGGATTCTAATTAATTAATAGAGCACCTTAAATTTCATTTTCTTTATTGCTGATTTATTTATAAAAACTGGTACCGGCAGCTTTTTCCGCGGTAACATAATGTTATACTCATACAATCGTGCGTCAGAAATGATGAAATCCGTAGAGGAACTGGGATAACCGACAGCTAAACGAATAAGCCGGCTGAAGTGGCAATGGACTGACCACATAGTTCGAAGGACCGATAACCGCTGGGAAAGAAAGTTCCTCAAATGGCGCCCACGTCTTGGAAAACGGACGGAGTATAGGACTCCCCCTGACCAGGTGCACTGACGACCTGAAGAAGACAGCGGGCATCCGCTGGATTCAGAAGGCTCAGGACCGGTCAGAGTGGTGCAAGTTAGTAGAGGCCTATGTCCAGCAGCAAACCTCCAAAGACTGACGGATGATGGATGGACTCACACAATCTTTTGACCCTTAGTTATGTTACCCTTTACGTGATGAATTTTGCCGACCTTGTCGTCAATGACTCAAAAATATTAAAAAAATATATTGCTATTAATTTTTTTTCTCTATTGTATTGCTTCTTTAGGAATTACTCCATGGTTTACCTACTTATTTGCTTGAATTTGGTAATGATTTTCAAATTTAATACAATTATTACAGACTCAAGAAACTCCTCATAAATTAAAAGGAAAACGACCAAAGAAACAAAAACAAATGGAAAGTGCAATGATTCACGAAATGTAATCCACACTTCCATTTTTCATTAACTCATGGTCAATCACTATTGGTGATTCATTGACTGTTATAGTTCGATGAAAACACAGATAAACATAGGTACAGCATTTTTGAAATTTAGTAGAAATAATTAAAATGTTCTCGGCGAAATCTTCATAGATGACATTTTTAGTGATTGGTCTAGTAGCTAATACATTCATAACTTTTGTAACAATGAAGGTAGACACTACCTTCCTATCTACTTCTAAAAATTCTTCTTTTATATAATATTTCTTTTCCATAGGGTCCGTAGGGAACTTAGGTACCATAAAATGTAGTTAGATAGGTATAATAAAATAAACACAATATCATGCTAGCATCCTAAAATATTGGTTGGTAGGTACCACCTACCTCTAAAAATCTCATTATTTACTTACAATTTGTGTTCCCGCATACAGTGCTTTAATAAATTAAGGATATTTCTGGATGTGTATTTGTACTATTGTAAATCGTAATTGAAGCAAATTGTCTGCATGTTTGTCCATAGCTGGTTTACATGCCATTGTTAATTCCGCTATGAATAATAACCGCTTGGCTCGAACGTGTAATCTGCTGTAGTTGAAGTAATAACATAGTAATGAGTTAATTTCGTGTTCGTAATCTTCATGTTGTTCTGAAGATTTTATGTATTTAATGTAAGTTACTGAAAGTCAACACAAATTAATAAACACCACATGCAGAAAGACTTGGCGCGTTTTTATAAATCATAAAAGAATATGTCTAACTTACCCGTTTAAAGAGTTCGTGTCACAAAAAAAAACAAGCACTAAATGAGCCCTTAAGGGCGGTCACTCAAAACACTCCATAGCACATTGCACAGAAATCCTTCAAGGCAGCACAAGAACGCGTCTGTATCAAAAGCGCGATACTGCAAGCGACGCGACAAGTCCGTCGCGCGCGGAGGTTCAGCGCGGATTGAACCGATTACCGAATCCTTCCTTTACTCGCCGTCGTCGCCAGAAGCTGCGCGTGCGCCGATCTTTGCAACGCCTTTGGAGCGCGTGCACAAGAAACGCATTGTTTTCTATGCGTGAAGTCAATAATCAGACGGTTCTACGCAGAGATTCGCATTGTACAACCGGAAGCCCCGTGTGTGGTCGTGGCCGAAGACGTTCGAAGTGCATTCACACCTTCTATAAACACCGTAAAGAAACGTAAGTGCAATACGTGTTTCCGCACTCATACGACGATAACGATTCATGGGGACTATGCAAGAATAATAACGTACTTATAATGCCCATTGTTATTTTAAAATCTATCTATAAACAAAATTTATGACTACAAAAAATTTAATCAAGGTATTTTAATCTTGACTGAAATTAATTAATACCAATTATTTATATACGAGTATGATGATAAGATGATTAATTAAACTGGTTTGAAGAACGGACATGTAACAATGATGCTGGATATGTGCAAAAAGACAAAGTTAATAAGACTCATAAATTATTCATAAAATCATGATAATAATTAAAAGATTTAAAAAACACAGGGATAAAATTAATATTAGCGAATGAATTGATTTTAAGATACGTACTAGTATTAGTTCATTGTACGTACCTACCATTTTGGTGCTTTTTGTTCGAATTCCTTTTGTAAGGTGACTTTATTCTGGCCTTCATTGATATAGTTTTTATCGCTTGTCAATAGGTTTACATGTAATGTAGTTGTAGTGTGAATGTAGTACGTAAGTACGTAACACCGCCACATTTTTCATTTTGAAAGCATTAAGGGCTATATCACCCTGCTTTATAGTTGGCAAGGTCATCAAGTCTCTCCTAAAAAAGCTGCTGGACATCGTTGGGCTCTATATCAGATTATTCAGATTTATCGCGACGTTACTTCTGCACGAAAATATGGATGGATGGATAATGGATGGGCTCAACGGGGAAGTCAACATCGACTGGTTACACCCGTGATGTTACTTGATGTTAACGTGATAACGTTTATAAAGACGATGAGCCTGGGCTGGGAGGCATTCACGAAAACCGAGTAACGTCACGGAAGCGCGCGCAGCATTAGAGAGAGAGGCACGCTAGACCGGCCGTCTCTCTCCCACTCAAGCGTAATCGGTCCGCTTGGAAGGTCACGAGCCACAACGCGCGCAAAGTATCGAGAAAGAGACAGTGGCGGATTTATGTTTGATGTCGCCCTAGGCCCCATAAGATATGCCGCCCTTTTTGCTCTATGAGGAGGTGACTATCGAAAATAAACATGCAATTTTTTAAAATTTGAATTATTATGTATCAAATTTTACTAACTTAAATACAACGTTTTAATAGTTTATATAATTATCGTTTATAGTTTTAAATTAAAATTATTTTTTTCAATATACTATACTAGGTTTTCGTGGGGGCGGGCGCGAACTGCAGAATAAATATATTTAAAATAGTTCTTTCAAAAATATCATAGGTCTGTGAAATTTATTTTTCGATTCAGGGGTCTGTTTGCGATACACACGGCTTCAAAGTACTTTTGGTTTTTTTTTTGTAGGGCAACACTGAAAATTTTTTCATTGATATATTTTAATAACCGTTAATACTAACAAAAATTTAATGCCTTCTACATTGTAATGCCATTCAATGGGAACAGTTTGAAATATTCGACACAAAATACATATTTAAACTAAAAATATGAAGATAAAACCAAAGATATGAAAATTAATATTTTTATATGGAAACACTGAAACATTTTTCCTCCAATGTGTATGATCAGTTAGTACCAACAAACGCGCAAACATTGAACTGACGTCAAAAGGAGACCACACGGCCTGAAATACATCATGCAAAAATACATTTGTATGAAAAATATTATTTTTCGTATGGAAACATCAAAATATTTTTTAACAAACTATCAGTTCCTACAAACACCTCATACATTATGAAGACACCAAATGGACACAAGTCACAACAGCCTCAAAATTCGAAAAGCTAACACATTTGTATGAAAATTATTATTTTTTGTATGGCAAATATGACAACACAAAATTTTTTTCACCAAAATTCACTAATTATCAGTACCTGCAAACGTCCTATACATTATAATGAGGAAATATTTGATCTAAAAATAATATTTATGAAAAATTTTATTTTTTTTGTATAGCAACGGCAACGGTGACATTTTACAGTTTTTTGAAAATGACTATTTTAATGCAGAAATATCTTTCATACATTTTAGTATCCCTGATCTATAGATTTTGCTCAACTTCTCGAAAAGTTAAATAATTTCTGGCAGTGTTGCCAGGTGATTTAGATGAAAATGTTCAAATGTCATTATGAAAACCACGAAAAATTTTATTAAAATATATTAAAATTAATTTTCCTTCTACGTTTTATATTTTTGAATAGAAAGTCCAAAAAATTGTATGAACAAAGAAAAAAACCAAACCTGACAATGCTGTAAATCAAATTACACAAACGGCCGAAACAAAAGGAACCGCTCAAATGTCGCCAATAAAACAAAACAAAAATTTATTCAAAAAATGCCAATTTTCATATATTTCACAAAATGGCCTCCATGGCGTCAGCCACCTTGTTAACAAATAAAATATACCTCAAACGGCAAAATTGAGGATCGACCCAAGCCAATGAAGAAAAAATATCGCAATAACGTTAGAAATCACTGCAATCCGATCCCGCAGTCACCTCGATAATTTAAAAACTTCAAACTCAAATATCTTGGCAGCAATCTTGTTTTTCCAATTTTTTTTTAATTTTATAGTGACATTCAACCTAAAACTAAAGTATGAAAAAATATCACAATCGCAGAGTGGCCGCCATCTTGAATTTCTGGAAGTTCATATTTTTCCCATAACCACCATGTACAGTCAAACAACTTTCTTATACACCATTAATGCCCCCAGCAATAGTTTTGGCTGGGCTATTCGAAATGTGAAAAAACTAAAAAAAATATCCAGAAGCCAAAATATTGCCAGTTAAATTTGATGAAAATGGTCAAATGTCATTACGACGACCACGAAACATTTTTAGTGCATTTTTGAAGTGAAACTTCTAACAAGGCTACGTTAAACGTTTAACGCTACCATGGAGGGGTATGAAAGCACAGTTGCGTTAAACGTTCAAAGCTCCTGGGGAGGGGGAATAAAAAAAGACAGAGCGAGAGTGAATGCGTGGCACCAGAACTCATGCGCGTAGTATACCTGTTACAGGCCAGCGCGAGCGTTAGCAACGATTAGTGAATTGTAAGCAATGTTAATAAAGTTTGTCTGAATGAGTTTACTAAAAATCAATTAACTACTATTAACTACAAACTAAAAAAAAATTTCTACCCCTCCCTATTTTCATTTCCACATTACGAAGTTTCACTTCTTCCGCGTGGAGGGACTCCACGCACTATTTTTTTAATCAAAAATGTTTCTCCTACTTACCTGCCAACCTGTAACCTGCCAACACTTCAGACCACAACCGCCCCAAACAAAGTAATCCCCTCAAATGTTGCGAACCTAAAAATTTTCCTTCAAAAAATGCAATTTTTCGTACATTTTATAAAATATCCGCCATGGGGTCTGCCATCTTATCGAAAAAAAAATATACCCCAAACGTCAAAATTGGTGATTGAAATAAAGAAAAAAAAATCGAAAAAAAGTTAAAACCCCAATGCAATCCGACCCCTCAAAGTCACCTCTTAAATTGAAAAATTTGAAATCAAAATATTTCGGCGGCCATCTTATTTTTTAAATTTTTTACAATTTTATCGTAACACTTATCCCAATATTAGCCGAAAACGAGACCAATCTCGGGTAAATGGACAATAAAAAAGCGGATAGTTAGACTTTTGAAATGAAAGTCTAACTGTCCGCTACCAATCTACACTGGAGCAGCGTGGTGGAGTAAACTCTAGGCCTTCTTATGGGAGAGACTGGGTTACATCCATTATAAAAAATAATATTGTTGTTTTCAAAGTAATATAGATTAAAAATTATTCATATTGCACCGACAAATTGAAAGGTGCACTCAACATTTAAAATAATTTATAAATTTTTATTAATTTGAAGTGACAATAATCCACAAAAAGTTTTTGGGGTTCTGAAAATTTTGCCGCCCCCAAAATCATGGCGCCCCTAGGCCCGGGCCTCACGGGCCTAGGCCTAAATCCAGCACTGGAAAGAGATACGCTGAATAATAATAAAACGAAATATATATCTGTAATTTAATATGTAAAATTGTAATTTTTATTTTATTTTACAATCTTTTGAAAAGAAATGATTTCTCGTAGCTCGTACGTATTATTATTATATGAAAACGAAAATCTACAATAGCGTCATCTCTGTTTATAGGTATGAACTACTTGAAAGAACTTTACACAGTACATCGACTCGGACTTTAGTTGTAGTCAAGAAAATCACAGATGTCGCGCAGCTCCTGATATTTAAAACGATTTAAACCAAATTTTCAACTCAAATATGTTTAAAATCGTATAGTTAGTATGAAATTTAATATTATAATCTAGCTAGATACGCGGGTCGCGGTGGCGCGTCAAGCCATGTTCAAGCTGACACAACTGGCGAGTAGCACCGCGGCTCCGTGCGTAGGGCTTCCATTATGTTCTTACATTACATTATTTATATCATAAATTATTCTTCTACGAAATAGACGTTATCACGTAAAACCATTGTACGTAAACCGACTTTACAGACAACCAATTTTTTTTTTGGGGTGAGGTGACTCTAAGTCTAAACCCCTTTACAATATTGTCGTACCTATTCATATTATTGGCATCTATAAAAAATAAGTGGACTTTATATTACGAGTAAATTATCATGATATGAACCCGGGCCCCCGCGTTCGGGAGACCAACGTTCTAACCACTAGGCTATCGCTGCTGATAATATTCTAAAATCCTAGAATTCTACATCTACATTAGTAAACAATAGCGTTTCAACAAAGCATTTGTCATCTATTTTAACAGATAGAGCTATTTCAGTCATAACCAGGAAACGCTGCGCAATTGTTATTATGTAAATTTACTTACTTACCTACATGTTTTTGTGTTACACTTGAATATATTAACTTAAAGAGCTTACCTTCAATAACGTATGTAAAATTTTTGTACTGAAATATATGTATTTGATGGGATTTCGTATTGTTAAGACGACAAACGGAAACTCTGTATTACAAAATGTTCCTACAGCTTACATAGAAACTATGCTGGCTGATTGATGAATTAAATTTAAGAGATTCCTATTAATGATAAAAAAATAAGTAGGTAGGTACATAAATGGTAGCTTTATAAATTGAAATTGAAGTTTTGCCTCCCTGTTACTTATCCCACTATCTGTTAGTTTATATTTACATTACAATCCATATTTATGTTACATCTATTAATTAATTCACATGAGAGTAATTTATTCACTAAAAGATGTATGTAAAACTTCAAAAAGAGAATAATTGCTAGCTATTGATATCATTCACAGGGAGACCACAGAACAGACCAGATAACCAAGCCTACACCAAATGATGATAACTAGCTAAAACCGTCTGCACAGACATGGAAACAGTAGACACACATGGAAACGTCCATAGCAATGAAGGTGGCAACTGGATAAAAAAAGGAAAAAATATACTGAACTGTCTTTGCCTATTGTTATAACAGCAGATACAACATATCAAAAATTGTCTGTGACCATTTACATAATAAAGTGGCATCATTGCATAGGCCAATAATAACTTAATCACTGTAAAATATTAATTACTCTATCGTAACTCGTAACATTTATAATAACACAGCTTGTTATCGCTTTGGTTAATGATCACGTGACACAGGTTGCGCGTGCGGGTAACATGTGACTCAGATTATCCGTGTGCGGTGTGACACATTCACAAGTAACACATTGCTTAGTAACTCTAGCACGTTATAATGATAGACGACCCTTAGGTCCCCTAGGTTTCATAACTAGAGCTCTCCCGCGGCTTTGCTCGACCTACAGATAAACTAAGTACATAAAGAGCTACCGCAAGTGAAAATAGAATGTAGCGGGTTAAGGCACCCAAGGAATACACATTGAAAAATAAGTGGTTTATAAAAACAAATAAACAGCTCGTTTTCCGAGATATTTTATTTCCTGGACAAAAAGCAGTAGCATCCTTGGCCGCCGTCACGGGCCGCACACAGCTTATGTAAGAACCTTCCTCGGTACGAACAAATTAGCATTATTTCATCGATTGTATCGACCACTGTGCTTGCGGCGGCCACGCTTCGCTGACTGCGTCCGAAACGGAATTTAATAAATATTGTAAACAAATAAGACATTAGACAAATTGTTCATATTCAAATTTCAGTTCAAAATCATATGCAAAGGTGTTATCAAGCAAAAATACCACCCATCGATGGAATGGGAAATTTTGGAAGGTTTTAGTTCATCCTTGAAAATTAATAAAAATAAATTATGAAATTATATAATACTAGGAAATCGCCCTCGCTTCGCTTCGGGAAAAGTAGTAAAAAAATATAGTATACCTACTTAGCCTATGTCACCCGGGGATAATGTAGCTTCTCAACAGTGAAAGAATTTTTCAAATCGGTTCGGTAGTTTAGGAGTCTATTCAATGCAAACAAACAATCAAATCTCTCCTCTTTATAATATTAGTATAGATCAGTAAAATATCCAGGAGGATTTAAATTACGATACGGGTCAATATTACTATTTTATCTATTACAAAATAAAGTTGTAATGTAATGGCCCAAATTGTATCTATCGTGAGTGATCGAGCGATAGTGATGTCGGATGCCGTCAAAAATTAAGAAACTGTTAATATGTATGTAGTAACATTACGTCAGAGCCTCCGTGCTTTAAAGGGCACGTTCGGTAATAACACCGACTTGTTATCACTAGATCTCCAGCATTGAATGCATGTCCTACTAAGCCTCGAACTAATACACTGTAGGTTTAAAAACTTTTGACTCAGAGGTGTGAAACTGCAACATATCTGCAACAACAAAGGAAGAAATACAATAGAATCTAGAATAATATTGTCTTATTCGAAAAACCAAAAAGCTCTTCATTTGAGATACTCCGTTACAATACGGTAATTAGACCAGAAAATGAGACTTATCTTGATGCAACGTTAGAAAGAGATCTTGTAAAACATCGCCGATGAATTTAGCTCACATACACAATTTAGTGGGACGTGAGAGCGAGTGGTGCAAACAAAAACACCATCTGCCAATACATTGCTGCGGTACCGACAACTGATGTAACACTTGATGAACCGTCACTCATCGACAGGTCGAGAGGAGTTGACTAGACTACTACATAGTTAAATGTTTCTCTGTACAACGGTCTGGGTTCAGATACAATAATTTTATCGTAGTTGAATAATGATGTCGGTATGAATTGAATCCCAAATTGTAAATTTTATTTTCATTTGTGAATTAGTCGAAAAAATCTGCTGTATCTTGAGCCTTCTGAATCTAGCAGTTAAAGACTGCTTGATAAGCTATTCTCTCACCGCTACAACGCCGCTCCAAGGTACAGAGTCCTACCCAATAGTTGTTATTGCAGGACGGGTCAACCGTGACGCTGACTCACGATGAGGTGACTGACATACGTGACCCTGGCGAAACTACCGTCTAACTTATTGTTTAAAGTAGAATGAAGCCCCTACGCCTTGGCCCAACCTAAAACGGGGAAACTGCTCATTGTTATCAGCATACTCTAAGAAAAGTTTAAATCAGCATTGCAGTACATAAAAGAAATTTTCATTTCAAAAATTGTAAGTTCTCAACATGGCGTGGAGTGCGATTTGTAAGAAAACTACACTTTCTACTATCCCTTTTGAAGAACACCAAAGATATGACAAGTACTAAGTCTTTAAGAAACCACATAATAATATGTATGTACTTATATAAAGAAAATAACTTTATATACAGCCCGCAGATACATTGCAGTAATAAAGTGCGATAAATTATAATACAAAACCAATTTATCGTAAATTATATATTTACAATATTTTTTTTCCTTTGGAGCAGAAGGCGGAACTTAGTGTCCTTTTCCCCGACTAACTACTCCCTACCCACCGACTATTTAAAAAGCCGATCAGACTTCAAACAAGGATTCTATTCCATTTATGCGTAAACGCATATCGAGTATCGTTACGTAACTCCATTTTCTATTTCTACAAATTTTAATTAAACGTTTCTACATTCTCGCCGAACTTCGAACTTTTTTCAATATCTTATAAATTTCTGATTTCGCCCTGGACTGTCATACCCGTTACAAAATCACCTTAATGAGGAGCAAAATCGATCGATGTAATCACGATTATTGAAAGTAAATAAATCCATATATTGCGGTGAAACCGCAAGATCGTTGGCGTTAAGGAATTTCAAATGGAATAAAAAATAAGAAACACTTTTACTAACAAGATAATAAATAATGCTAGATGACAAATCTATCACTTTTAATTGATTACAAATAATCGTACTATGTTCACGTCTTTACTCCAATAGATATGCAAAATAAAGCAATTACGTGTCCAATTTTGCAGCCAATTACTTAGTAATAAATGAAAAATAAGTAACAGGACTCTTGCCTCTATGGCGCTACATTTTAAAGTTCTTGCTAATAGCCACTGCCTTCAGACCGAAACGCCTTTTAATTGAATACTTTCGCCGCAACAGCCTTAACAGACGCCTATTAATGCCGTGTCGAATAAAATAACTAGGTAAAAGAAATTGCAGTGAGACCTAACGAAAACACAACCTACATTTCGATGCTGACTCGATCGATGATACTATAAATAAAATGTGAGCCGTCATGGGGCGGCTGGCAGATGTGAAACATCGAAATTATTTTATACAACTAATAGGCATAAAAGTACAGATTATGACAGGAACTAATAAATATGGCATGATGAAAAAATATAATATTACGAATTGTCTCCAGAAAATGATGACAGTTTTGTCCTACTGTATGCTACAGCCTGTCAAACTAAGTTTATTTATGACTACCCACATTGTGTTATTATTAATTTTTTTTTCATATTGCCTTATAATAATATAATAATAATATTGTGCGGCGAAGCGTCGCCACTCACCGCGCCAAAAATCAGGTTTACCCCTCGCCTATAGATGTTTCACATCAATA
Source organism: Thymelicus lineola (assembly GCA_963932265.1). Classification (NCBI taxonomy): domain Eukaryota; kingdom Metazoa; phylum Arthropoda; class Insecta; order Lepidoptera; family Hesperiidae; genus Thymelicus; species Thymelicus lineola. The sequence continues at coordinate 926,917 of OZ010683.1, read as the reverse complement.
ATTTAGAATTACTTAAGTGAAGTAATCGAAAAAAAATATTGGAATTTTCTGGATCCTTGTACCATTTGGATTTAAGATTATGAAATTAACATAAGTGGTAATTCCAATATTATATTCACATCAGCGTTAACGTAACCGAAGTAACAAAGTGTAAATTTCGCTCGTAATAATATAATTTAACCGAACGCATGAAGTTCCATCACGATCCAGCGAGAGTATACCTTGAACATAACATTTTCAATTGGATTCCTACAAGTTCAAGTTACAATAGAGAACGATGGCGGCGCTTCCGGTGGATCGGTTCCGGGCGCTCCGGCCCGCGCCCGTCTCGCGCCTGTCCCGCACCCGTCCCGTGTCCGTCCCGCACGGCCGCCGCACGCTTCAGCGCGTCGCTTCAGTGCGCTGAATATTCTAGACGTGCTGTCCATTGTTCGCTTATTAATCGCAGGTTTGCCACGGTTGAGATAGCTGTAAATTGATAGCGTTGCACTTATTTTGTACAACCTAATTTGGACATAATCCACTCTTGGTATTACTATATAGTTAACAATTTAGGAATAAACACTCCTCTACCCAGAGAAATGTCTAGACAAATCATAAACAAAAATATTATTTTTGTCTCCATCACTTATTATAAGTAGGTACTATGTATTTATTAAGTAAGTAAAAATCTTAGTTGTGCATGTTACTAAATTATTTTATAATAATATCATAAAGTAATGTACGTAGTAATTTTAATCATTGAAAATCAATCCAAAGTTGCCTAGTTTCTGAACGTTACTCACCAGGCCACGGAGGTATTTGTACAGGTAAATAGCAAACAAACACGTGCCATTTACTGGAAAATCCGTTCACTGCAAATCACCTTGCGATGGGTGAGTCGTGGTTAAGTCAGTGGTATAGCAAAAGTAGAAGGGGATAGGTTGATAGCAGGACTCTAGAACTTAACAGCGTTATCTATGTCAATAGAGAATAGAGACGGTATTTTTTCCATTCAGATAATAGCCCTTGAACTTCTGTCCACCAAAATATTGTCTTCAGCCGAGTACAGAAACTAGGAACTGTGAAGCAATATTTTGCATACAATACGAACTACACTAGAGTAATTGGCTTGGATTCAAGGATGGCAGGAGTACCTTACACAACCTTTACGGACGTTGGAAATTAGTGATGATCATCAGATCAATAATGCCAAGATATCATCTGCAGTTAGAACTCATTACTTCGCAGGACATGTTAATTAAGCTATAGATCACGGTTAATATCAGAAAACTTTGGCATCCATTGAATTTTATTAGCGGCCTTAGCCCCTAGATCATCAGTTAACATATCAGTAGTTTTCATATCAGTAAACAAACATTTCCTACCAGAAAGGTTTTTTGTTATACCGTGAACATAACTAGAACAACACATAACATATGGGAAGCCGGCAAGTATGAGTGAACAGTTCCGCGGTGCGTTTTTACACCGCAACGCAACAGCGATACGATCACAACATGTATCTATTACACATACAGACGCACAATAGTTATGCGATAATAGTTTTACATGCATTCATACCTTCCTTCATAGCTCGATGAGGTATGCTCGCAAGCAATCGATCAAGTTAAGCAACTCCGGACGCAGTTGGATGATAGATGGTGGACGGAATGGTGATAGCTGCTAATTTTTGGTCAGATACTGTTGTCTGGCAGTTAACAGCGGCTTACAAACAGGTCACACTCCCTGGACGAGCTATGATGCGGATTTCTCTGCGGATCATAGGACCAGCGCATTAACTCATACGGAAACCGACTGACCATAGTTCATGCTAAAGCTTTTCTTTCTGTGGAAGTGTCTTTTTCTTTCTTCTTTGCGAAGCGGCACAATTGCACGGTAGATTACACTAAGGGAGACTAAGGGAGATGGAAACTGTGTTTAGGCTTATCGAGAGGTTCTTGGCAAGCTAAATGATTAGGGCACTTGAGCTCCATACCCTGCCATGGATCCAATTGCAAGCCATATTTTCTCTTTAAATGAATCCAGTGGACTATAAACGGATTCTGGATATACCCCAAATCTCTGAGAACTAATTATGCATCCATTTTGATTCAATTCCGGTATAAGATGGCCGAACACTCCAACATCAAGGCGGCGACATCCCGAGTGTGACCGTCAGCCGGCACCATGCTGCAGGAAGCTGGTCACGTGATTCGGAAACTAAACACACTAAATGACTATTAGGGACGACTGGAAATGCCGACTTGGTTATTTGGATAACTGTTTGTTGAACAAACCACTTGGCGTTATTGCTATCGGTACAAGGTTTCAATTTCCTTGGCTCTCGGGTCGATGTGCGATGCCGATGCGTACCAGGATATGATATGTTTAAGGACAAATCAATCGTCGCAGCTGAATGTCTGTAATGTGTTTAAATGGTCATTAACATTGGCGTTCTGTCACTTCTGTCCATTCGTTTATAAATGGAATGAACTTATTTTCATGATATTATAAAAATGTATTATCCCAGAGAAAATAGGAAATTTTAAGTTAGTGATAGTTATTTTTAGATTAACAAATAAAAAGAAAATGTGTGCAATTCACACGTGGTAGAAGTGAAACTTTCCAAAATTTTGGTTTCAAGATAATGAGATGAAAAAGCAATAAATCGAATCTTAAAGCAATAAATCGAAGCGCCATCTATGAATACAACTTAGCATTTTTACTGTCTGTATAATAGGTCGGTCGATCGACAGAATGAAAGAATGAAATTCTTATTTTTTGTTGATATATTCTTTGAAAATATTTAAAAGGGCATTTGAAAGTATTTAAAAACAGTATAAAAATAAAACTAAAAAAAAAAGAAAATGTGTGCAATTCACACGTGGTAGAAGTGAAACTTTCCAAAATTTTGGTTTCAAGATAATGATATGAAAAAGCAATAAATCGAAGCGCCATCTATGAATACAACTTTGCACTTTTTAAAAATCTATCTAGCAATAAAACGAATGTTCTATCTTACTCCTCACGCCATCTATGAATACAACTTAGCATTTTTACTGTCTGTATAATCGGCTGGTCGATCGACAGAATGAAAGAATGAAATTCTTATTTTTTGTTGATAAATTCTTTGAAAAGATTTAAAAGAGCATTTAAAAGTATTTAAAAACAGTATAAAAATAAAACTAAAAAAAAAACTAAAAAAAAGAAATATTGTGAGACGCGAACCTGCGCATCAGGTATTGTGTATCTACGTCCTGACCATTGAGCTACGGACAAGTTAAATTATTCACCTGAGTTGATTCACCCAGGTGTTTTAAGTCTACTTTTAGTGTACTTTATTCACCGGTTATATTATCTTACCTGTCGTTGCATCCGGTTTCAAATCACTAACGATTCTAAAGAAGTTTCACTTCAAAAATAAAACTAAAAAAATAAATACTGAGAGACGCGAACCTGCGCATCAGGTATTGTGTATCTACGTCCTGACTATTGAGCTACGGGGAAGTTAAATTGAAAGTCGAAATTAGCGGTTATATTATCTTACCTGTCGTTGCATCCGGTTTCAAATCACTAACGATTCTAAAGAAGTTTCACTTCAAAAATATTCAGGTCAGGTTTAAGAGAATCTTTATTTCTCATAACAATACACTATTCACTTACATGAGAAACATTTAAAGTTTAATAAAACAAATAAGGGGCATTAAGTGCGTACAAGTATAAAATTATAAAACTTGAGGGTAATACAAAAATATTGCGTATAATAACTTGGAGGTAACACAGATGTAAAGAGTATACGAAACTGGATGTGGCTTTGAGCGTAGTATGCCTTGTTTTGTGTCATTTATTTAAGACGTGAAATTTAAGTAATTTTTTAAATGTTATTAAAGATTTTGCTTGTTTTATATCTAAAGGTAATTTATTGTAAAGCTGAGCTCCGTCATGCATGATATTTCGTCTGCATGGTATCTGAACAAAAAATATTTATTAATAAAATGGGTAGTAAGCAGGATTGAGCACAGACTTATATCTAGAGAACATGTCTATGGTAAGTACATATATAGAGTGTTTTTGCTTATTAATCTTAATAGCTGGTAAAAAAAACTTTAAATAAAATTTCGAACCACTTCGGTTTTTCAGTAACAACCAAATTGTTCAAACCAAATCGATCTGAGCGTCTCCTAACATGAATATCAGTGAAAACGTAAAATAATAATCAGCAGCAGTAGGTGGGCAACTATTGCCAAGCAGCCAGCCGTACAGAACTCGTATAAAGTCGTATGTTCGTAAACAATATGATCAGCGAGGATCATTACTGCTGCTGTGCCGCGTTCCCTTGAACTTCGGACTGACTCCGTAATTTCATACCAACAAGAAGGCTCGTTCTTCACCCGCACTCTACCACTGGATGTCGCTTTCAACTCGATATATGTTCAAGTGCGAGTACCTTCATTGACAAAGAGTCTATTCAAAATAATACGAGTACAATTATGATAGACACAACACGAGAAATGAGGCGCACCACTTGTTTACTTTTTATAGCAAGTGTAATGGGCATATAAGGCTGATTACAGAAGTCGCTGTTTTAGTTCGTGTCAGTTCCATGTCACTATTTGGCAAAGAGAGATCAGCCCGCCAGGCTCCGAAGACCAGAACATGCCTGGGGCACGGCGTTGTTCCAATTATTCATGTTCCGAACTTGTATAATTTATGTGAGCATTGCAGAAAACTTCTGAGGGCTGTAGGTCTGGTGTGCATTCAGGTTGCATTCGCGTTTCACATAAAGTACAGTAGGATGTTTTCATTTCATTTCACTTCATTTTATTTAAATTCAAAGTCGCCACAATTAAAATAAGAGGCAAAAATAACCACATACGTGGTAGGGGCGATGGTTACCGCGTGCATGCTCCGTGACGGAGGAGCGGCCGTGACGTGACGTCCTTTGTTTCGACTCGAGCGTAACTAGTTAGCTGTGGATTGCTGTGAGACACCGTGATATATGACAAAATTGCTCAAGATACATATACCAAAATTATTACCTGCACCGATTTAAAGTCAAGATTTTTATGGTGTCCCAAAGTTTTCAGGAACAGCCTGTGGTTAGAAATTGCAGATAACATATTGAACTTTATTCTATTAGTAGTACACTTCGGCTCTTTATTAATTGATAAGACTACAAGATAATTATTAAGACCAAACTAATACAAAATTACTACGTATTATAATATGTAATTTAATATTATGTAACATTTCGGAAGAGTGTAGTTACCCACAACACAGGGTATCCTAGTGTGGGAACTACGTGTCCGGCAAAATTTTTTGTACTTTTTATGCAAATAAATAAATTATTATTAATTATTATTAATTACAAACCAGTGTGCACCACGTTATCATAGTGCAAATCGGTATCTAGGGAGTGCCTAATTCAAATTTCAAAAGTTGTCGGAATTTTGGAAAATCGCTTTAGTAAGAAACACCGTCCTTTAAAAACAATATATTTTTAGCCATTGACATTAACAATAATAGACAGAGTGCCAATAGAGAAGAAATCATGTACTTACTGGTTCTCAAACTCTTAGCCGTAATATCAATACGAGAGCAAATTAGTGGTCCATAAATTATTAATTACATAATTATTGTGTAAATGTAACTAGAACAAAACCGGTCGCAGAACTGTTCATTTCTAAAGGTCCTTGTCATTGATATATTTCCCTGTACCCTTTACCTATAAGCTAAGGGAACATACCAAAACCACGTGCCTCATTTAGGGGGGGAGGGGGGTCTTCAAAACATTACGATTGGTCACAGAGGAGGGGGGGTTTCGTTTTTTGTCACGTAAGTAGTCAATATTTTAGCAACCATTGCGCACAGTCGTCAAATAAGTATAAGCAAAATTATTATTTTTTAACTCTGTTTTTGCAAAAAAGTATTGAAAACCGTATTTATTAATTACCACGTGAAAACTAGGGGGGAGGGGTGGGGTCTTCTCATATACTACGGATGGTCACGAAGGGGGGGAGGGGGGTAAAAAGTTGTAAAAAATAGATTACGTGGTTTTGGTATGTTCCCTAAGCAGCACCCACACTATACAGTTTAGTGAAAGTGCCCGCATTCCGGGCCCGGGTTCAAATCCTGGCACGCACCTCTAATTTTCAAATATTATGTGCGTATTACAAGTTAATTATCACTTGCTTCGGTGAAGGAAAACATCGTGAGGAAACCTGCACACCTGAGAGTTCTCCATAAAGTTCTCGAAGGTGTGTGAAGTCTACCAATCCGCATTTGGCCAGCGTGGTAGACTATGGCCTGTACCCCTCACATTGTGAGAGGAGACCCCGAGCCCAGCAGTGGGACAATTATGGGTTGTGGCTTTGCTTTGCTTTTTGCCCGCATTGCGTGTAGCCAGGTAGTTTACAGTTCGCAATGTTTACAGCAAGTGCGGAAGGAAATGTGCCAGGTGAGTCTGATTATTGTTAACCCAAATAAGATAAGATCACGTGCCGATACAATGAAGCTACATCTGTAGTGTAGGTACCGCGGTGGTAGTGTGGTACCCCTCGACCGCCACCACGAACAGATCAAACACATCACTGAAAGATTTGCTTACGTTACCTATTTACTGAACCGTTTTAATTTTGTGTAGCTTCCTATACTTTACCATTTTTGCAAACATCCTGTTCATGGTTTGAACTCCTTTATACAGAGCGTTTTCAGTCGTTCAATATTCAAATCAGTTTTTACTTTCAGGAAATCAATAATAATCAATCGATAAACACCTTTACAACCACGCACTAGCATTCTGTTTTAAAACAGATGGACATAAAATTTCAATCATTATAAATCATCATATACATATATATAATCATCATACCCAAAACAAGTGGACAGACACTTACCATACCAGAGTATCGAACTCCATATCTCTATCTCGGCTAGCAGGATCACCATTGATCGGACTGCAAAACTATAGCAAAGTGCTTTCAAATTACCCGTACAACACACTCCACGGTAATTAAGTACCGACTATATTACAGAGCAAAAATTTGTAAAAAAAGGTCGTAGTTATGCGAAGAACGCTGCACATGCAGTTTTTGGTTCTCACAGAACATTGCGCCACAATCCTGCGCACCTGCGGAGTTCGCGTCGGCTACGAAACAGCACGTAATCCGAGAGGAAGTTTTGTTCCACAAACATTTCTACATAATCCATATTTCGATCCCTTTGTTTTGGTTGCACTTCCCGCGTATGTAGAGGAAGCTTGAGAGCGTTCCAAATCGAGTGGCTAATACGCCTCACTAAAGGATTTTCGATCCATGAATTGGATAAGTTAATCAATTTATAAACGGGAAAAAGGGGGTTAAAATAAAATGGATCAATTACATCTACTTTTAGTGTATTTAATGTTAAATTTGATATTCTTTAAAATAGCGATGTGAAATTAACGCTTCACACTAAAAGCCCCACACTAGGATTCCCTGTATCGTGGGTGCCATGGACAACACACAGAGACAATAACATTCACACCCAGACCGATAACAGAAATTCAAACTCATCATTCAAATTTCCGCCTCGTCGGACCATCGAACCCAGGCTACTAGGTGCGTAACAAATACTGTTTCGATTTCAGCAATCACATTTTAAAGTTATAATAATTTGCGTTTCAGTAACTTGCTTACCAGCAATGTTTTACGACCACACAGAAATACCACTTCTATTGACATCTAAAATCCTTTGAATCTGAAGATTCCAGATTCATTTCGCGTATACATAAGTCTTTTCATTTCAAAGTTTGTTTAGTTCTATGACGGCAGAATGTTGGTTTGCCACACAATAGTTATTTGATCTCAGTACACGTACCCCGTAGGCGATGCGACTCGTCGCCATGATGTCAATTAAAATCCGCGTAGGAGTGTCCCTTTACAACACAACGTAACTGTATCATTTCATCTTCCTCATAAAACGACCTTCACTGTGTTCTGTACCCGTTAACTTTGGCATCCGCTGCAGCGCTGGTTAGCTTCTAAATTATTTGATTTTCTCCGTCCAGTTGTTTCTTTCTTTGAAACGCACGAAAACTTATCTTTCGGCTCGTTTATATGTACTTAATTTCGCTATTTTCTTATGACTACATGAGGACACTAAGTATGTTCATTAAATGCTGAGTTAGATAATAAAATATGGAAACTACTTCATCTATCTCTTCTGTATAAAATGACTGGATGAGGGTAATTATCATATCATTTGTAGTACAACCAATGACGAACTGTCGGAGTAATGGTTCGGTTTAGATCAATACCGCCGTTTAAGTATACAGATTGCCCTCAATACAATTACAGACAAGCAGACACCGGTATCCGCCTGTTTTGTCGTAGTTAATCTCGTAGTAACGTCGCCTGCGACAGCGGGTGGGTGGTGGAAAGTTCTGCCGGCCGTAAATCTTTTCTCCGTCACGTGCTATGAAATGATTGGAAATACTTGTGAATTATGTTCCGTATCCGTACAGTTAGCAGTAAAACCTTTGGAATCGAATTTCATCTTTTCAGTAGTTTAATATGTGCACAGATATAAGTCCAACGGGTTCAACAAGGGTTGCCAGATGGTCGGGATTCTTCTGGATTGTCCCGACATTACACATGATGTCCAGAGTCCCGACAAAATACTAAATGTTCCGACAATTCACTTGATTTAACATAGAGTGAAACATAAGAGTTAAAATTTTAAGAAAATCCGGATATTAGAAGTTTTTTTTTTTTGATGATCTTAGATGATCCTTTAAGGTGTGAAGTATCTCCATGGATTCAGTAAGCAATAATGTTAACGATTTTGAAAAATGCGATAGAATCTAGTTGTACATACGTACTCGTAGTTGGTCCATCAGGAAACCGCGATCTGAATTTGCTAGTTGTTTAAATTACGAAGGCTGTGAATTGCAACAATGCTTACATTATAAAACGTGGGCATCGCATGGAACAGTTTCTCGGGAATCACATTTACAAAGTTACTACTTAGAACACGTCTCATATTTGTAAAGCGCAAGAGACACCAGAGTGGGCGTTAGAAAGCTCCACTTCATTACAAATGAACATGATCGACGCGTGCCCTAGCCGCTCCGATTGAAGGGAGCGATAACATTCGTTTCCTTTGTAACGCCACATAATGTACCAGTGCTATTGTTGCGGAACCAATCACAATACGAATTAATGAGCTTATACTTAATTAGATATTGATTGACTAGATATCGGTTTCAATTCGGTATATCGACCTACGACAAGACTGCTCGTTTTTACGCAATTTTTTTGATACGAACCCTAGAGACGTTTTAAAAATAAACCTTTTTAAACCAATCACGAACACAATCCCAATTCCCATTGTCTAATACAGTAGATACTCAAAACTCAACTTTTGCAATTTTAATTTCTTAAATAGTTTCCTTTGCAAAAATTTTTAATTTTTCCAGTTGCTCATAAAATTTGTACCGTCAATTACTTCAATGAGGAAGCTCAATTAACAGCTGCCTACACGCCCGTTTCGTGGAAAATAAAACTGAAAATTACGTCACAACATTGCTGTTTACACAGAAACGTAAACAAATAGTCCACTTGTACCATAGATAAACGACCGGCTAGAAGTTCAAGTTTTGTAAATTCTTTAGATTTATTTTAAGTACTTATTAGTACTACTTATTAGTTTGCATCAATTGATGGTTATTTAAGTTGAAGCGAAAGAAAATACGCCTTAAAGAATGTCGCACACAAGGACTATTTAGTATTTACTACTTCGCCAATCCACACTAGAGCAGCGTGGGTGAATCTCTCGAGGTACCCTCAAAATCGACACGCGAGCATTGTACTGCTTATAGGTTGAAGTTATAGCATTCGTTAGCATAATCCTATTTATTTATAAATAGTTGCCTATTTTCGTTAACCAATCAATACTGAAATACTTTCATCGTAAATCGTCGTACAGTTCCCTTCACATTATCATTCTATGGGCTGCACTGGCGGGACGAGCCGCCTCGATAGATGAAATATGTTCCTTTTGATATCTGATACGCGGGAATCAGCGCTTGTTAATTGCTCTGGAAATAGACGCGCGCGCAGAAACTGCCACCTGGTGCAAGGACTATAGAAATTATGACGTGATCTACTGTAGCTTTTTAGGGTTCCGTAGTCAACACGTAAACTTCATAGTATTTATGGATATAAAAGTAACCTTCTCCTTAATTGTTACTAGTGATACCCAAGGCAGAGCGGTCATGGTGTCTTAACTAGCGATTTATGTAACCATTAGTGACTCTGCGTTGGGGCGTAAATGTAACATTAAATTCTGATACTACATAATATTATAGCTAGCTATACTTAGAACTTACTATAAACGTATATGTATATTACTTATGTACTATAATGTCTTCCGTGATGATCCTAACTCTTCCGTGATATTACGTAAAACTATAGGATAAAACAAAAATTTTAATTTGTTAAATTGACCTTCATCTAATAAAGTCTGTATTAAAATAGTAAAAGCCAATTCAATCGTCATTCATTCGTTTGTTTATTGGATCAAGCTGAAGTAATTTATGGTGAAGAAACGTCAGACTTTCAGGTTCATTAGGAAGCAATCGATTCCTTTTATTTTCATAAATACTTGACCAAAGTAAGATTGATCGGCATTGCCGACTAGTCGGCCGATTAGTCGGCAATTTTCTCACCGATTAGTCGGCTAGTCGGCTAATTGGCAAAACCCATTATCAGCCCATCACTAGTAAGCGTTTACCCCAAATCAACCCGTTCGCCCCCTCTGGTAATAACGCATTGCAATGCCCGCAGTATTTCACCCACCCCACGCAAGCTATGCGTCTCTGATTCCCGTATAACTATATTAACTGCCGTTTAGCTCATGTTACTGCTGAGTATTTCGGGACGCATTTAACGGTAATTGAGTGTACGTGATGCGTTGCAAGTTTAGGGGCTCCTCGACCTTGCCGGCGCGGCGGCGTACCCCAACGTTGCTATTAAAGTCCTACACTTACTTCCCCAAGTGCTCGGCTCAGAAAAAATTGAAGCAACCCAGATTACAATGTAACTACTTAGTGCATGTTTGAGATGTATTTATAGGTATTCTTAGGTGGACGTTGTAATCAATCAGGTTATGAAAAGAAGTTTAGTCATAATATAACTAGAGTAACTAGACGTAAAATTATAATAAAATTATTCTCTATTGTATCTAATATTCTCTATTGTTTTTCAAACATAGCTATCTGAGGTTAATTTTAATTTGATTTCTCCTTAGCATATATTCTGCTAAGTTGTATAACATTCAGTTCACCCTTAAATATAATGCCTGTATTGCAGCCTACGTCAACATTCCCTTTTGGTTCACCCAAATACTCTTATAAGCAGTTGAAACTACGCCATCATAATATAATTCATTCAACCGTTTGAACAATATCCGTTCTCAATCACACCGTAGTTCACGAATTTGTCTTAAAGCGACACCACGGAACAAATAACAGTACTGCGTAGCGATGTAAACCAAATTGGTCAGCAAGGTTGTTTGTACGTCCGTCGAGTGAATACCGCAAGTTTAATTAAATAACCATTTGGCCATTTAACTGCGAATAAACAAAAAGAGGGTTAGTGTGTTGTTCCGTGGGAGCGAGCTTGTGACGGCGCGGCTAGGCGGCTGTGGCGCTTGCGGCCAGCGAAGCCACAAGCGCTGCCCGGACTGATATTATCCACTTTGAACTTTGATGTAACATTATTTGTGTCATTGTTATATCCTAATTCCAAAGTAAATCACTCCAGAACAATTTTTTTTATAGTTATGAACAATATAGTGATTAATTTATTCTGCACTTTATTTTCCTAAACAGTTTCCGATTTGATCTAATTTTAGATAGATCTGCGAACTATTGATTTAATGATTGTTAATTATAAACTGTCGATCAGTCTGTCGATCTAGCTGTCCGTTGCGCGTCACGAGATGACGGGAAAACTTCAATTTTTAATGTATTTCAGTCCAGCCGTGAGCCGTGCCCATGATCTATATGACTATACGAATAGTATACTATTGTATTTGTTGCATTTTAAATATCCACGATTAAAATCTAATTTCTGATAAAATAGACATTTTTTTGAGTGGTATATTTTTGTTGACCGTTGGGACTCCCCAATGTTCCGCCACTGGGCGCGCTTGCATGCCGTCCGTGAAGTGTAGGCAGCTTAGTTTTTTAATTATTTGTTATCTTTTACTAACATTAGATGTAAGTACATACCGTTACTAACAACTATGGACTCGATCCGAAATAAAAGACTATTATTATTATTATTATATTTAATTTACATCCATAGAGCTTTCGTGGGGTCGATATGAGGCACCAAGTGGAAAGCACCGTTCCGGGCGAGTGGTCGGAATGTGTACAGATACACCTGTGGGAGTCACCGCGACTGCCCGACTAGGCGCCTGCCCGGCCGCGACGCGAGGTCACCTGACACCCCCGTGGGAAGAACGGGGTTGACGGGCATTTATTAAAGGGAGGGGTCGATTTTCACTAAGATAGGTACTTTATTATCGCGATTTTCGGAGCAGTATTCAACCAAGCGTTATAATAATGGGTGGTAAATTTGTAATAACGGTTGTCCACTACCACTACGTATTACGTTTTAATTATCTCTTTTTTATAGCCTGAATGGCAGACGAAAAAGCAGACGAGCCACCTGATGGTAAGTGGTTATCGTCGCCTATGGACATGAGCAATACCAGAGGAATCGCCTATGCAACGCCGGCCCTGAAGGAGAACTCTTTTTACACCTTTTTTGAAGAACCCCATGTCATAGCGCTCTGGGAATACCTCAGAAGGAAACTCATTCCACAGTTTGCACGTGCGTGGCAATTCCTTTTGACGTAATATCATAAAGGTGCAAAGCCACTGGTACCCGCAAAAAATGCGGCCAAATATCATCAGATAAAGAAACTTCACATATAAATTCTGAAATTCCGCAACTGTCCTGTCAAGCAGCGTACACTGCACACCAGAACAATGCCCGCTCGGCCCTGGATACCGTTTAGCTGGCTTTCCGCTTTATTCAATTCCACCATTTTGTTTCTAGTACAGAACAGATAAAATATCGACCTTGTGACGGTATTGGCTCATTACCGCCGTGCCTAGCTCGTTCTATTGTCTCTGGCGAGTTAGAGAATGATCTCGGTACAGTAAATTACTTAACTAGCTACCTAAAATCTATTCATTAGACTGGGAACAGATGTACAGATAGGCACTTAATTGTTATACATTATAGCATACGACATAACGCTGACGCACACATCCCCGCATCGACCGTTGCATGTTGCATACACACACACAAACACAAATATTCAGGAATTATGAACCAAAATACAGTCACATAAAATTACTAACTAGATTTGGACCCTTAATCCCTCGCTGACTAACAAGATCAACGGGACTAAAGGATAATCAACATAATGGTCATTATTTACAAAACAGAAGTTTGAAATGTATGTTGCCATTCGAATACTTAGGGACAATTTCGAGACTGAAAAACGCCGTGAAGAAGCGTACATACTCCATTCCTATCAGTTATCATGACTATCAAAGCATATTGTCGTCTATAGTTTTTATTCAAAAAACGCCTACAAGCTTCAGCAAAGGCAATTAACTGAAAGCACTCGATAAAACGTAGTTTGAGTACTAGTTTGTGGCACTTTAGCCGTACTGTTGAGCTATTCCAACACTCTCAATGATAATAAAAGTCACAGATTAAAACCAAGAACTAAAACACGCACTGATACGGACACAAATCAAGAAAATATACATAACTACTTTACAGATTTACCAAAAACTGAAGAAAATTGATAGTCACGCTTTTCTTACGCGTAATACGTACTCTACCTCCCTCCAGGTTTCCACATTCTCCAATCTAAAAGCTATAGAATGTAAGGAAGTACGTCTCAACTCAAGTACCGCTAAGAGCAGGGTGTGGTGAGTGTACCAATGTATCAATGTATGCAATTGTATTGTAGTTTTAAGTGAATCGAATAAATTAGTATTACCGCAACCGTCTTGTCTTTCACTCGTCTCCTCGTGTCATCACATGGCGACCCTGCCATCCGAAACTTGAAACGCGCGCCGCGTGTAAGACTCATACGTTTTCCGCTAAATCAGCACTGTCTTTGTCTTGTTGCGATGGAGGAATTTATTAATCGCGCGGTGCGGACGTGTGATCAAGTGACCGGTACATCATGGGTGGCTCCCAAACAAAAGAAGAGGTGGTGCTAGCCCAAAATTCGGGGCCTGGTGGTGTTAACAGTGCTACCACCCAGCAGCTGCAGCAGCACGCAGCTACAAACATTATTTTGATAATCATATGCACCATATTGGCTGTGGGCATTCTACTCGTTTCATATAAAATATTCAAGAAGTGTCAGGACAAGCATATCCAGAGGCGTTTGAATGAGTGGACCCTGATGCGGTACTCCAGCATCCTCCGTAGGCAGCAGCCCAGACCCGCAGACAATGGCGTGTGAAAAAGTGCAGTGATGTGGTAAAGTGCAGTGCGGTAATCGTGAGTTATGCACCATTATATACTTCACCGCAGATAGCCCCAATATCGAGCTATCAAAATGATTTTAGATTAATTTTCTTTTTACATTAGAGATTTTTTTTTTAATCAACTTTACGTATAAATTTTTTGTGTTTACACTGTTATTAAGAAATTTAATATTATACAATTTAGATTTTATAATTAATATTTGTAATTTAGAATTTATTATGAGCGATATAATTTTTTAATATGGAAATAAGATTTGCTGTTGTGATTAAAGGTTATGGCAGAAGAGTTAATTTTAATTTTGAATGAATTAAAAAATATAAGAACTTATTTAATAAAGATAGGCTCTGGCCGTAGAAAAGGGGACATTTTAAAATTAAAAAGGGAAGAAGCGAATAAAGTCCTAATAAAATATAATAAGTATATAGATGTCTACAAGTTAAAGTCGGATGAATTTTCTCCTAAAGAAATTTCCCTAGTGCATAAAATTTGTGGGGAATTTAATCGTTTATTTTCGGAAATAATTGTATTGTGTTCTGAGAGTTCGGACACAGATTCTATGAAATCGAGTGAGGAATCTAGTTCGAAAATCATGGCCGGGGACACTTTTGATTTGAAGACCGCTTTAAGTCTTCTCTCTGTCATGACTGATAATGATGACAACACAAAACAATTAATTGAAAATATAGAGTACTATAGTTCCGTGCTATCTGGACAGGAATGTAAGACTAAATTAATTCAATTTGTGTTAAAAAGTAGGTTATCACAACAAGCAAAACTTAAGTTGTTACCTAGCTACGATTCTATCGATGAGCTTATAAAGGACATGAGACGTTTACTATTGCCACGGAAAAGCCAAACTGCTTTGCAAACGAAGTTGCAATATAGTCGTCAGAATAATAAATCGATATCGGATTTCGGGAAAGAAATTTCTGAACTTTTTGTGGAGTTAACTATCTCTCAGGCGGACGGTGTCTCTACCAATTATAATATTTTGCGACCGCTAAACGAGAAATTAGCAATAAAAAGATTTGCTGATGGCCTGCGAGATCGTCGACTGAGCACGATCATAGCGGCGCGTAACTTTGATCATTTGACAGATGCTATCCAGGCAGCCCAAGATGAGGAGATGCAGTCTCGACACTCGGTGGAAGAGTTTATAGGTACGTACAGGCCTTATAATCGCTCTAATTTAGGAAGGAGAGCACAGCGAGCCCAGTACAGAGGTTTTCGGGGTCCTGCGAATGGCTCGAGGGGGCCCATGCAGAATTCACGTGGACGCCCTCCTACTCAACAGTTTCAGGTATCATATTCAAATAACAATTACCGTAGAAATAATTTTCGTTCAAGAAATAACTTTGTCAGAAACCGAAGAAATAGCAACGCACGTAATAATTTGAATATGTTATTCTCGGAAAACGACACCGCGGTTGCTAACGCTGATTCGAACACAGGTACGCTGAGTCAGTTTTTTCGTGAATAAAGTCGTGTTGTCATGTAACAGTTTAAACAAAATATCATTTACGATCGACAACAAAGAACATGATTTATTAATTGATACTGGAGCTTCTATATCAGCGATCAAGTATGAATCGGTATCGAGTTTAAACGTGCCTTTCCATAAGGAGAAAATTAGTGTCAGCGGCATAGGAGGAGACGTGATGTCGGAAGGTTTTGTTTATTTGAAACTTAAATATAATAATCGATATACTTTTACACAGAAATTTTGGATCTTTAAGAACTTACCCTGTAAAACTAACGGAATTTTAGGACAAGATTTTCTTAAATATTACCAAGCCATTTTGAATTTTGAATTAAATACCTTACAATTAACTGCCGAAAATTATGAAAGAGTAACATTACAGTTTAAATATCTGACACCGACATCTAGTTCTTACCTAGTAGTTCCGGCGCGTTGCGAGTTATTGCACTACATCAAGTACGAAGCGAAAGAGGATTGTGTAGTAGCTTCTCAGCAATTGTGTGAAGGCGTATTTTTAGCTAATACAGTTTCCAAACCAGTTGACGGAAAACTAGCCGTACGCATCTTGAATACTAGAGAGAATGACGTGACATTAAATTATTTCCAGATTAGTGTTAGTAAACTAAGCGAGTACTATATTTGTCAATTCGATAGATCCGCTAAGAATGATTCTAGTAGAGTAAAATCATTATTTTCATCATTAAATTTAAAGCATTTAAATTTGGAGGAGCAGAAGTCAATTGAAAACATTTGTGCCAAGTTTCCAGACATATTTTATTTACCGGGGGATAAGCTCACTACTACACCTATTTACGAACATACAATTCAGTTAAAACCAGGTAGTAATCCGATTTATACCAAGCCCTATCGCATACCGCAAGCACAAAAAGCAGAGTTAGACAGACAAGTCGAAAGCATGTTACGTGAAGGTATAATTGAGGAGGCTAGAAGTCCATGGTCTAGTCCTTTATTACTGGTACCGAAAAAATCAAATTCCAGTCAAGATAAGAAATGGCGTGTAGTAATAGACTACCGTAAATTAAATAATCAGATAGAGGATGACAAGTTTCCCTTACCCAATATATCCGACATCTTGGATTCGTTGTCAGGAGCAATGTACTTTTCACATTTAGATTTATATCAGGGGTTCTACCAGGTTCAATTACACAAAGATAGTAGACCATACACCGCATTTACAACAGGAAAAAATCAGTTTCAATTATGTAGATCACCGATGGGTTGCAAGTCCAGTCCAAATAACTTCAGCAGGATGATGACAATAGCAATGTCAGGACTAAATTATGAGAAATGTCTAGTATACCAGGATGATCTAATTGTTTTTGGACGAAATTTGGACTCACATAATCAAAATTTAATGGATGTTTTCAGTAGATTACGTAAAGTAAATTTAAAACTAAACCCCCCCAAATGTCAGTTTCTGCTAAAAGAGGTTCTTTACTTAGGTCACATTATTTCTGAAAAAGGTATTCTGCCCGATACGGAAAAAATTAAAGTTTTATTAAATTATCCACGACCACAAAGCGTTGATGAGGTCAAACGCTTTGTAGCTTTCGCTAATTATTATAGGAAATTTATCCCTAATTTTGCCGAAATAGCCCACCCCTTAAATAAAATGTGTCGGAAATACGAATCGTATGTTTGGACGGATGATTGCGAAAATGCTTTTCAGTATTTAAAATCAGCTTTAGTAAAACCTCCAGTATTACAGTACCCGGATTTTTCGGAACATAATGAATTTATTTTACAAACAGACGCATCTGGTAAGGCTATAGGATCGGTTTTATGTAACAAGGACGGGAGACCTGTAGCTTATGCTAGTAGAGGTTTAAATAAGGCGGAAATAAACTATCCCACCATTGAGAAAGAGCTCTTGTCAATAGTGTGGAGCGTAAAGTATTTTCGACCTTATTTATACGGCAGACGGTTTAAGATACAGACCGACCATAGACCACTTGTTTACTTATTTGGGATGCGTGATCCTTCCAGTCGATTATTAAAATTTCGACTTCAATTAGAAGAGTACGATTTCAGTGTAGAGTACTTAAAAGGAAATCAAAATTCGGTTGCTGACGCGTTGTCGCGGATAACCATATCATCTGATGATTTAAAACATATGAGCGAGCACACGCTTAATACGTACGTGATGACTAGGTCTAAATATCGCGAAGCACAAAAGAAGAAGAGCGGAAATATCGGTCGTAATGACTCGGTTGATAATATAGACACGAACTCGGGGCCTGCGCAACCCAGGGTTGTGGATATCATTAGAAAACCGAACCATTTCACCGAAATTTCCTTAATTAGCGAGAGTAAATTAAGAGAGTTGATAAGTAGTGGAGTTGTTATACAAACACATGGATATTTATATTATGTACCCAGTAAGTCAATTATATATGTGAAGACAACATCTCGATCACCAGTAACGCGAGACGGATTGGTGAGAGATTTGTCAGATCTATGTAAAAAATTAAAAATTGAGGAAGTATGCATACTTAGAAATGAATATAATAAAGAATTTATCGCAGTACTGAGCGAAGAAATAAAAGGGTACAAAGGGTGGTCCGGACCACGCATATGTGTTGTGAGTAACGTTCAACGTATAAATAATTTAGACGACAGACGCGTGATATTAAATGATTTTCACCTATTGCCCACAAGTGGCCACGCGGGCATTAGGAGAATGACAAATAACATCAAAAAATATTATTTTTGGCCTAGCATGGTCAAGGATATTACTCAATTTGTTTCAAAATGCGAACACTGTCAAAAACAAAAATATTCTACCGGAACTAGGCAACCTATGGTTATAACAAGTACTGCTAATTCAGCGTTCGACAAAGTATTTCTAGACATAGTTGGACCCTTGCAGAGGGATGCTCAGGATTATAGCTACATCCTTACGCTGCAGTGTGAATTGACCAAGTTCACAGAGGCATATCCACTGCACAATAAAGACACGGTAAGTGTAGCTCGTGCATTTGTAAATCATTTCATTTTAAGATACGGCATACCTCGTGAAATAGCTACAGATAGAGGTACAGAGTTTCTTTCAAGTACTATTCAAGAGATATGTCGACTCTTAAAAATAAATCATCTCAAGTCTACAGCTTACCATCACGAGAGCATCGGAGCATTGGAAAACTCGCATAAAACTATGGGTGCGTATTTACGGATTAATTGTGAAAATAGACCGAATTTTTGGAGCAGTTGGGTACCGTATTGGTGTTTTTCGTACAATAATACGGTGCACACTGAAACTAAATACACACCACACGAGTTAGTTTTCGGCAAACGTTGCGTTTTGCCCAGTAATTTTAATTTTGGTATTATAGATCCTTTATACGCTCATGATAGTTATCCTTTAGAATTAAAATATAGATTACAAGTAGCTCAAAATGATGCTAGAAATAACTTGATTAATAGCAAATTGAAAAGGAAGGAAATATATGACAGAAAATTAAATCCTGTGTATTATAAAAAAGGCGATTATATCCTAATTAGAAACCCTTCAGGGGATAAGATGGACAGCATATTCGAAGGTCCATATTTAGTATTAGACGATTTAAATTGTAATGTAAAAATAATGAAGAAAGGAAAAGAAGAAATCATTCATAAAAATAGAACAAAATTGTTTAATGTACCAACTTCATCTTTTCCTTAATGCAATATTTACATGCTTATTTTAAGATTTTTATATTTTACATATTTTTATATTTTATACATTATTATTGTTTACTCGTCAATATTTTACTGTGTTTACTGAACATTACTTTTAAATTGTATTATCATTGTTGCAAAAAAAAAAAAACATACTTATGTCGTTTTTTTTTTCTTACGGAAAGGGAGGTGTGGTGAGTGTACCAATGTATCAATGTATGCAATTGTATTGTAGTTTTAAGTGAATCGAATAAATTAGTATTACCGCAACCGTCTTGTCTTTCACTCGTCTCCTCGTGTCATCACAAGGGAATGCCGCAGTAAAAACACCGATAAAAACATACCGGCGAGCGCGAGCTCCAACCTTATTCGGCAACGGATGCGCGGCCTTGCGAGGTCGCCGGCTGTCTCCCCAGATATCACACCGACGCGAACAAAGTAATGAAATTAATGAGTTCCCTCGAACGAACCATGTTGAAGATAAACATAAAGAAAATCAGTTAACGTTGAAATTCTTGCTAATTAAGTAATAATCAATCTAAATAAAATTGGTTGTCTGTAAAGTCGGTTTACGGACAATGGTTTTACGTGATAACGTCTATTTCGTAGAAGAATAATTTATGATATAAATATTGTAATCACGTATTTGCATAATTACGTAAGAACGTAATGGAAGCCCTACGCACGGAGCCGCGGTGCTACTCGCCAGTTGTGTCAGCTTAAACATGGCTTGACGCGCCACCGCGACCCGCGTATCTAGCTAGATTATAATATTAAATTTCATACTAACTATACGATTTTAAACATATTTGAGTTGAAAATTTGGTTTAAATCGTTTTAATTATCAGGAGCTGCGCGACATCTGTGATTTTCTTGACTACAACTAAAGTCCGAGTCGATGTACTGTGTAAAGTTCTTTCAAGTAGTTCATACCTATAAACAGAGATGACGCTATTGTAGATTTTCGTTTTCATACCGATGCCGGGGCTAGGCTATTAAAGCATATATTTGAAGCATGGGAGGCGTCACATAATGTCATAGGAGTATTTTGTGACTTATCTAAGGCATTTGATTGTGTTGAGCACGAAACATTGCTGTTTAAACTTGGCCACTATGGTATAAAAAACAAGGCCCTTAGCTTGATCGCGTCTTATTTGAGTAATAGAATACAAAAAGTCAGCATAAACGATATTAAGTCATCGGGGTCACCGGCTGTGATGGGTGTACCGCAGGGCTCGATCTTGGGTCCGTTTCTTTTTCTGGTATACATTAACGATTTACCACATTATGTAAAGAACCAAGCGGATATTGTACTATTTGCTGATGATACATCACTAATATTTAAGTGTGAAAGGAATAAAGTAAATTTCGACGACGTAAATAGTGCTCTTTCGCATGTATCGCGTTGGTTCACTATCAATAATTTACTATTAAATGCAAAAAAAAACGAAATGTATAGAGTTTGTGCTACCTAATGTTAAAAAAGTCAGCAAATCTCTTAAACTAAATAACGAAACATTGCATATGGAGGAATCCACGGTCTTTTTAGGGGTGACCTTAGATAGTAAACTTCAATGGGGCCCACATATAACAAATCTCGCGACAAAACTCGGTAGGGCTGCTTTTGCTGTTAGGAAAATAAGGCAGTATACAGACGTCGAAACTGCTAGGATAGTCTATTTTGCTTATTTCCACAGTGTTATGTCTTATGCCCTCTTGCTGTGGGGCAAAGCAGCCAATATAAAACAAATTTTCATACTCCAGAAACGGGCAGTTAGGGCTATTTATAAACTTAGGTCTCGGGAATCTTTGCGTGAAAAGTTCAAGGAAATAGGTATACTTACAGTAGCTTCCCAGTATATCTTTAACAATGTAGTTTTTATACGGAAGAATATAAACGCGTATAAACAAAATTTTGATATTAATAATCGCCATACGAAAAGAATGCATCAATTAGTTACGCCTTCGTTCCGCCTAAGTAAAGTGCAGCGATCTTTCATAGGGCTTGGTATACATTTTTATAATAAAATCCCAAAATTAATACGTGACTTGCCAATAGAAACTTTCAAAAAACGTGTAAAGACACAATTGTTAGGCAAGGGATATTATAGTGTAGACGAGTATTTAAATGACAAAGACGCATGGAAATGACCAGCTCTGCAACCAGTTCCGCTCAGAATAGTAAATACTTTTGTATTATTATCTTTTTTTGTAATATTTTTTTAAAAGATGTGCTGAGGAGTTTATTTAGGCTTTTCTTCTCCTCCACGATAAAGCACCTTCCGAAAAGCCAAAAAATGACGTGCATAAGTGTATCAGTGATACCTATATGAATAAAATATTTTGACTTTGACTTTGACATATAATAATAATACGTACGAGCTACGAGAAATCATTTCTTTTCAAAAGATTGTAAAATAAAATAAAAATTACAATTTTACATATTAAATTACAGATATATATTTCGTTTTATTATTATTCAGCGTATCTCTTTCTCGATACTTTGCGCGCGTTGTGGCTCGTGACCTTCCAAGCGGACCGATTACGCTTGAGTGGGAGAGAGACGGCCGGTCTAGCGTGCCTCTCTCTCTAATGCTGCGCGCGCTTCCGTGACGTTAGCGGCCGTTACTCGGTTTTCGTGAATGCCTCTCAGGCTCATCGTCTTTATAAACGTTATCACGTTAAAAAATATCGCAATTCAACATTATTTATTCAGCTACGAAGCTACGATGGACAAATACACATATTTCACTTTCAACATAATTTGTTTAAATGTTCTTCAAGCTAGTTAGGTATATTATAACATAGTTTTCGTTACATGATTTTAGACGTAACTCATCGCGGACTGAAAACATTTTAAGTATAATACGGGTACTCACGATATATATATTTTATATTATACGCCGATATTTCGACCCCGTTACAGGGATCGTGGTCACGGCTAGACCGGCGGCGGGTGGTGGCGGAATATATATATCGTGAGTACCCGTATTATACTTAAAATAGTTTTCGTTAGTTAAGTGTGTAATAGATAATAATCATATCTAACGAAAACAGATAATTGCCAATAGCTATGAATAACTATGCACTGTTTTTACTTTGATATGTTTGTATGCCCGAAAGGTTCTAGGTTTTAATACGCACTTTACACAGTTTAATTTTTTTTTAGTGTTACGCTTCGGCCTCCTGCCAGTCTCACACAATATTTCCTACGAACCGGTCACCGATCACACTTAACTGTACCTATAACTATATAACTACCTTATAGTTTTAGCATCCCGCGACCGAAGTTATGCAATACACTGCTCATTTCAACTTACGATGACGCGGCCACTGACGCTTATGAGTAAAAACATAGAGTTCAAAGTTATTTGTATTAACGTCATGTGAGGTCATTTACCGTTGTATAATCATCATCATTGTTGTTTAATATAAATGTGTCTTAATAGATAACGGCTTAAATTAAGTAGGTACTTACATATTCCTGGAGCAAAAACAATAATATCAAGAATACGTCCCTTAGAAAATTTTGTTTATATTTTTTCAAAATTCCAAATAATTGTCATTTGGCCAAATGAAGGGTGTGTCTGTGTAACGTTTAAAATGATTCTATTCATCATCATTTGGATCATGTGGCTTAAGTTTGTTAGACCAGTGCGATGTTTCCTGATATTTAACTTACAAATATGTATTTGGTTTAGGCGCAGAATGTCCAATTCACTTAATGTCCAGGTATCCAGTTCTCAAAATATCCTATTCGCAAAATGTCCCTAGTACCTCAATTAACATCAGGATTGTGAGTTGTGACAGACGCGTTGCCGGTCTAGCAGAAAGTCATGGAGAGACATGGGCACTGGTGACTACAGATTGTATGTACAACAAAAATGTAAGTATGTACTATGATTATAAACAATGAAGATACTTTTACACTTAAATGGGTACAACAAATCACAGCAAAATACTTTTCAGCAAAACCAGAATGTAATTTTTCTCAAGTGTCCCCAAAACCTCTTTATCAGCAACATGGTGGACAAAAACCCGCTGACCTTCATTACGAGGCTTATAAAAACCACGGCATTGTGGAAGGCGAGATGGCACCCAGATATCATTTTATCTTCGCTGCCATTTCTTGCTGACGACCAACGACACGACTCCTACGACGTGACGTAATTTACGAAATCAAGATAAGAACTTCAGGTAGCAGTGCAACACCGACTTGAACGACTTGTCGACTATTTCTTATTTTAAATATTAACTTAATTTAAAAAAAAATACTTACTATAGGTACCTGTGTTAAGCTCTATTACCACATAATAGATTACAAATATGAAATTACATTTAAAAGCAACAAATAGAAAATTTTAGAAGGACCAAGAGACAGCATCTGAATAACGCAAGTCAAAAAACCCGTCTTTTAACAATTGAAAATGCATTACCTCCGCTGCACATGATTTTAAAGTCACTCCAAAATGTTCCGGAGACATTACTAATGCATCTCACATGTAGTCGTTTGTCTTGTCTTGAGGTATAAATAATGCGTTGATCAGTCGGAAGGCTGAGGTGCGCGGTGCGTGGGAAAACACGCGTCCGATTGTTATACCACCACCTCGTTTGTTGTGAAGATGTTGTTAAGTTACTAATTAAGTTTCGAAGATCTACATGTGTATAACCATCCACAGATATTTTGCAGGCTGATTTATCATTTTCAGGGTGAATTCAATTCGAATAACTTGTCTATTATGTGTTAGGTCTTCGTTTGATAACAATCTTTCATTTGAATGTTGTCATGGTAGCGACGGTGGGCATCATCAAAATTCGGCAAAATTAAGTGCGTAATTTACGCCCTTGATACTTTTAAACATATTGTTTTTTAGTAACTCTGATACTAATAAGTTATAACATTATATTTGGCCCAGTTTTCCCTTCAAATTCACTTCTGCTCGACGCCATTTCCCAAACACTCACGTGATTTACCTTACCTGTCCACCCTAAAATTTGTCAGCCCACGAAAACCAATACCGCGCAATACTAACAACCTGAACGATATCCGTCAGTGTCCGTACGTATCTCCTGGTTAAGGCTAGACTTTATTATGCTATAACATTAAAGCAATATCTCATCACATACATGCTCGAAGTGTCGCCTGGTGAAGCCGTCAGCGCCACGCATAAAGAGCGGATCAAATTGACTACAGTTAGAATATGAATTGGCAGAAAATGTTATAATTGGCAACAGGCCACGGTGCCGCGGTGCAAGCACAGCACACACTATACAAACAACACCACGGTAAACAAGTTGTAGGATATCAAGGCCGATAGAAAATACCTGGTATAATACTTCACTGTACTGTGCCTAGCTTAAGCTACGTTGCTATGTTACGTACAGATGCGTTTGATATCCACCAATCATGTTTATTGGTGGAAATCGATCAATTTATTGAACCAATCATATTTATTAGATTTCACATTTTCGCAGCATAGCTGCATAGCACATCTCTGGTGGAAAAGCACCCTTATTCACTTTACACGGCTGCTTTTAAGAGAGCCTGTTAAAAGTATGTGTAAGTCTTTGGGTTGTGTTCCAATCTGATTCCGTTGATCATGCTAATAGCTTTTCATACTGCCTGGACCTGCCTGGTCAGCGAGCTATGGAGAGGGCTATGCTCGGTATTCCTCTACCTGATCGCGTCAGAAATGATGAAATCCGTAGACTAGCTGGGATAATCGACATAGCTCAGCGAATAAGCTGGCTGAAGTGGCAATGGGCTGGCCACATAGTTCGAAGGACCGATAACCGTTGGGGAAGAACATCTCTCCTACCCTCCCACATCTCGGAAAAGGACTCGGTATAGGACGTCCCCTGACCAGGTGGACTGACGACCTGAAGAAGACAGCGGGCATTCGCTGGATTCAGAAGGCACAGACCGGTCAGAGTGACGCAATTTAGAGGAGGCCTATGTCCAGCAGTGGACCTGCAAGGGCTGATTGATGGAAGGTTGGATGGACTTGCCTGGTCAACTCGTAACACTGTAGAAACAGTAAGTAATAAGTAACTTAGCAGGTCCTCCATTTCTTCCTTTGCAAGCAACGTCTCAGTTTTTTGGCGTTACTGATTTCGTATTCATGGGCAGTGAAGTAAATTATTGAATATGGCGATAACCACTTATAACAAAGCAGCTCTTGTGTTAATAAAACATATGTTTTTGACTTGGAAACTGAATATGATATTAGTGTTGGACACGTAACATTTGCGGCTGCACCAAGTAGCTGGTCCTGGTGTCCATATCTTCATTACGTAAGCTGCTAGCAAGTGTGGTGGCAGGTGGTCAGCTCGAGCTAATCTCAATGACATGTATCTAATAACAGAACGACAAGCGCTCATCATGTTACTTACATAGAACTAGTGTGAGAACGGTGTCGGGTTCGAGTCCCGGCCACCGCGAGTCACTTCATTGTATGACCCGTGTTATGTTCGCAGTACCTATTAATAGGTTAGTTAAGATTACTCAAGATACTAATAATTAATGTTGTACCTACGAGTCTGTATGTTTGAAATGGTTTTAGGATAGCAATAATTAAACATTTCACAATATAAATCTAAGTTCAAGAAATCAAGGAAAACTATCACGGCTATTAGCATATACCTACTTAGTAGTTAATGAGTTATAACTAATCGATAAACTTACTACTTCGGAACCCTACATTGCGCGTAAGGACTCTGCAATCTGTTCTTCCCTTAGCACCAACACAAGGAAAAATCAAGATACCGAGAGTCTTCAGAAACGTTGTCATTCTACTGTACTACCACTGACTATCGTCATTATCATTGTACTCAACATTTAAGCTTCAACCCATTAATGACCCACTACTGGGCACGGGTCTATCCTCTTGAGGACGCCTAGAGCATACTCCACTACGCTGCTCCAGTGCGGATTGGTGGAGGGGTTAGTGGCCAACCCGAGTGTCGGAAGTTTTCAAACCGCCCGGCCCGAGGGCCTCCGACATGGCTTAAAACGAATTTTATCTTATGATAACCACCGGGACCGACGGCTTTACGTGCCCTCCGAAGCACGGAAACGCTCAAGAATTTTTCGCCACTAGCGGTCACCCATCCGACTATCGACTGCGTCCACTGTTGCTTAACTTTATTGATCACTTAGGATCGACGCAAGCCGCCGGGATATGAGCGCTTTAAGCATCATTCAAGCTTCATTTAAGCTTTATCATTTACAAATTGGAATATAATGTCTTATAATGTAAACCAATCCTTACGTAATACCTACAAAGCTCGTTAAAAACACGGTTGTTATTACCCCAGTTAACTTGAGCATGATTAATAAGAATCGACAGAGATCTTTATTTATTAAATTAAACAATTCCAAATTTGTCCGTTACTGCTCAAGAAACTTGTAAAGCCATTTACGATAACATGCAAACATGAAACTTTTTAATGACTTGTCTTACTGGTGACTAGCACCGACGAGCGCAGTCCTAACTAAGGAGTTATTTACGTAAAATAGTATGTTTATTTATAACTTAGATGGATCAATCATCTTTCTATTAAGTTTCCACCCGCGATAACATTTAGGTAAATAAAAGTACCTTTAATTTCATCAGCTGCTTCAAGAAAAAACAAAAACTCTGGATCCACCATAGGTAGGTTTGGTATAATAAGTCAAATGTATTCGTTAGAGTAAATTACGTAACTTCCATAATTATTGATATTGTCAGTAAAGGTACAAGAACAATCCGCATCCTGAAATACACCTATTACTGGCAGAAGCTAAGCTAGAAATGATAAGCTAAGAGAACATGTCCTCGCTGTCAGTGAGACAATTCGTTGACCGTGGCCTGAAAAAAGGATTGAAAATGGTTACCACCTCGGAGAAATGAATAACGATCGTAATTATTGTCATGTTTTATGTTATTCTCAATCACCGTCGCGTTACGTCGAGCGCCCATATTTGGAACATCGTTGTCCTTACGCCCCCGTTCTCTTGTGGCCTCGGGAGCCCTCGGACTCGCAGTTGACCGCAGAAAAAAGAAACTGGTATTGTTGAACAATACATTTCATGTCTTAACATTACATTACATAATTAAAGTTGTATAGTTTGTCTGCAACGGAACTCTCTCTTACTTATTGTACCGTGAAGCTATCTGCTTCAAAGAAGCTTCGGTTTGATGGAAGCAATCTACAGTGGCTCAGGTTTACTACGAATTACGCATTCGTTGTCAGCTCGCGGAGTCTTGTGTGTTATGTGTATATAATAACTTAGTCTGTAAGGTTTATGTTATGGGCTTCGTTGACAGACATAAATAAATAAAAGGTCTGCGTTATAATTTTTTTCTACTCGGCCAAGTAGATCGTCATCCGCGTGGGATTCAAATTATAAATTCCAGATTTCGAACAAAGATAAACAAAACATTCAATTTTAGTATGTTTTCTAACGATTATTACGTGATGCACATGGAGATAAAATATGTTGGAAAACTGAAGATCTAAGTAATCATCACAACTCATAGTACTGTCTCCGCTTGCTGGACTCAGTATGGGTATCTTCTCCTCGAGTTCAAAACAGTTAACCACGCAGGACTACTACCAGTTCGCTGGGTGAAATCCACACATCTTCGAAGTAAGAACCTTCAGGTATGCATATTTTCTGAGGATGCGACAACGATACTCTTCAAAGAATTGATATGTTTTGGTTTGTGTGCTGACTGCTGTCTGTAACTGTGAGTAGGAAAAAAATAACCTCGGTAGTTTCTTGCCGTTTCTTCTCCCGGGACCACTCAAAGTGAAGTGAAGTGAAAAGAGTTTGTAAATAATTCGAATAAAAATATTTGAGCTTGACAATTTGAGTTTTGATTCTAATTTCAATGTCCCTTGCGGCCTGGGGGTGAATATTACCCTTTTTTGCTTATTATAATAAGTTAATGCCGGACTAAAATTCCACCTGACAGGCTTAGAGGAACTTGGTCTTGGATGGTAAGAAGCCTTGACTTGAAGTTAAATAATTTACTACAAATCAAACATTCGACAGGTCGACCTTAGCTGAACTAATAAACAGCTGTCGCGCAATAGTTCACTCCGCTTCATTACCGGCTGGTCGTGGGCGCGCCGCCCACCGCCAGCCTTACATGGAAAAATAACCATGTTTAACGCGCGGTTACTAAACACTGCAAACTCTGTTGGGCGGATGACATGGAAATACCTTCGCGAGGCCAGCCGAGTTATCAAATAACCTGTTAATGTTATATTGCTTGCAATAACGCGCATTAGATACATTGGTTCTCTATATTATGGTACATTTTATATCTATTATATATATAAAAGAGGACGTGTGTGTCCCTATATTTCACTTTGCAGCCAATACTGCACGTTGCAAGCGCATAGTGTGTATATGTCGCAATAAGTACGAGGCTCAAATCTCCGATAAGGGTGGTTGCGAGTTGATACCTATTAGGGTGTAGAAGATACGGGGTTGAAACGTGTTGAAGTTAAGCGCTTACTTTTTCGTGGGAGCAATGTTTTGTAGAGCCGCGCATTGCTGGTACATGACTAGGAAGCTATCCACGCAAAATTATTTGTTATCTGTCGACTGTCGCTTGAATGCATTCATCCTCTCTGTACTTTTTTTACAATAATAAAATGTGTGCTCTCGAAAAAGTTTTAATTATTCGCTGCAACAACCAGTTATTCCTCTAAAGAATTAACAGCGTGTGATTTCTAGAAATGTGTGATTATCATTAATATAAAAACATTTTAACTGTTCTAGATTTTAGAATGATCTAGAAATTTCTTAAATGATCTAGATTGTATGCCAATTTTCTGATCAATATAAAATGTTCTAGAAATTCCTCCAATAATCTAGAAAACTCCAAAAGTAGGTAATGGAACTTATTACGCATTTTCGTCATTTTTTAAGTTAAAAACATGAACATTTATTTATTAGGTCCAGATTAGAAACAAAATTTGGAAGTATTAAGTTTTTTTGGAATTTCATCCCTTAAAGTTTTGAAGTTAAGAGGTCTTTTTAAAGTGAAACTTTTATTACATCGTCTCAAACTTTTTGGTATGTGTGTCGCATGTCGCGTGACGGTCGGTTCTTAACTTATCGGTTCTAGGTAACGAAAGTACTTAGGATGACCTAGCTTTCAACATATCTGATTGAGTACGGGTGCTACTACATGATACATTCTGAAGGTCTGATGATGACCAGGTATGTACTTATCGGTTCTCAGTAACGGAAGTACTTAGGATGACCTAGCTTTCAACATTTATCTGATTGAGTACGGGTGCTACTACATGATACATTCTGAAGGTCTGATGATGACCAGGTATATACTTATCGGTTCTCAGTAACGGAAGTACTTAGGATGACCTAGCATTCAACATTTATCTGATTGAGTACGGGTGCTACTACATGATACATTCTGAAGGTCTGATGATGACCAGGTATGTACTTATCGGTTCTCAGTAACGGAAGTACTTAGGATGACCTAGCTTTCAACATTTATCTGATTGAGTACGGGTGCTACTACATGATACATTCTGAAGATCTGATGATGACCAGGTATATACTTATCGGTTCTTAGTAACGGAAGTACTTAGGATGACCTAGCTTTCAACATTTATCTGATTGAGTACGGGTGCTACTACATGATACATTCTGAAGGTCTGATGATGACCAGGTACCATACTTATCGGTTCTCAGTAACGAAAGTACTTAGGATGACCTAGCTTTCAACATTTATCTCATTGAGTACGGGTGCCACTACATGATACATTCTGAAGGTCTGATGATGACCAGGTATATACTTATCGGTTCTCAGTAACGGAAGTACTTAGGATGACCTAGCTTTCAACATTTATCTGATTGAGTACGGGTGCTACTACATGATACATTCTGAATGTCTGATGATGACCAGGTATATATTTATCGGTTCTCAGTATCGGAAATACTTAGGATGACCTAGCTTTCAACATTTATCTGATTGAGTACGGGTGCTACTACATGATACATTCTGAAGGTCTGATGATGCCCAGGTATATACTTATGTTGCTATTTCTTGCTTTTGATAAACAACGACAAATTTAATCAGTCCGAAAAACTGATCAACGAGGATGATGCCATTTTAATACCCTAAATCGAATATTTATCCAAAAATTTTTAGTTAAATGTCTACAATACGAAAAAAAGTTTCACTTATACCGTGGTTTCATAAAACCACACAATCTTTTTTTTTGTGTTAGCTAAAAAATTATAGTAATTTATAGCTTTCACAAAAAAAAGAAACGTATACTTATGTACGCGCTTGAGAAGTTATACTTCTTTGGCATCATTAAATAAATATTTAACACTAGCTGTCTTGGCGAACTTAGTATCGCCTAATAATCAGTGAATGTACTTTGTTGGTACTTTTAACTTATAGTTTTAGGTTTAGGTTTTTTAGGGGAGCGGAGTGGGAGGGGAGGGGAGACTGAGGGGAAGGGTAGCGTGAGGGGTAGGGGGAGGGGAGTGGAGAGGAGGGGGAGGGTGAAGGGGAGGGGAGGGGAGGAGCGGAGGGAAGGGATAGCGTGAGGGGGAGGGCTAATGGAGGGAAGGGGGAGGGGGAGGGCTAACGGAGGGGTGGGAGGGGGAGAGGAGTGGAAGGGATGGGGGAGGGGAGTGGAGGGGAGGGCTAATGGAGGAGAGGGGAAGGGAAGGGGAGGGGGAGGGAGAGGGACCGCGAGCGGGAGAGGGGGAGGGCACTTTAATAACGTGCTAGAGCACCAACAAAATTTTGTTTTAATTTGTTTGTCTGTCTATCTGTTTCTCTGATATCGGCATCACATGAAAACCTTTAAACTGATTTCGACGGAAATTAGTTAAGTTGTTCCTTATACTTTGGGTCATATTTTAGAAACCTTTCTTCCCGAAAAAAATAAAAGTTTTCCCCGGAAACAAGATGAAACTTTGTATGGAAAATTATTAATTATTATTTAATTAATATTTCCTTTAAATTTGCAGAAAACGTTCCTCCTTTAATTGAAGGAAATCATTTTTCGAGTTTTCTGAAATTTTTCATGAAAAAGAAAAAACAAATTATATAATATTAATGTTGTATTTTTTTCAAAACCCGCTCCCGCCCGGAGGAATGATTTGTTATTGTATCGTAGGTTTCAGTATATAAATTCCTAAATATAAGTAGTTCAATATAAATTAACCTGTTTTTAAATTTTCTTCTGTAAGGGGTACAAATATGATTAGCTTAATTTCCGCGTGCGAAGCTGCGGGCAACACAGCTAGTTTTAATATAAAGCTTTCAGCGTTGTAAGTATGGATGTTACCTAAGATCATGAAAAGAATCAAAACTAACTATTCACATATTTTCAAATATTCTTTCATTGATATTTTAAATGGAATTCGATTGTTTTAAAACTTAAAATAAAAGGGTTTTTCATGAGACAGTGGTTGGATGCTCTCAGGTGGCACGAAAATTTTCGGCTGGAGGGGTTAGTCTCCGGCGAATCCGGCAGCGAACACAGCGTTTTCGAGTATGCTATAGGCCTCCTCAAGAGCAAACACTCGTGCTTAGTAGATAGTGGGCCATTAATGAGTTAAAGCCGAGCAGATAAAATAAACCCTGCCACCTTCACGAATATCGTCTAGATAAGAAAGGGTGGGCAATGTGGGTATGGAACCCAGGGAACCAGGGCATTAGGTGCGCACAGGAAATTGGTTTGGACTCGAAACCTTTGTATCTTGGACGCGAGTTACAAGTATTACCTACCTATTTCTATTCCGTTTCATTAGACCCAAATGAGATAAAAACAATATTACGTAACAGCATCATTAGAACGTTTTTAGTTCATCACCCACCCGTGGGCGTGGGCGGGTTTCGTAAACGCCATATGTGGCCATGTACTTCGCGGTCCCTTCTCTGAGGCCCGGCCGTTCCCTTCACAGCCGGTCGCCCACACCGCCCCTTGAGGAAGGTGATACAGGTTACGCCAGTTTCATTGGTGTCATAGTTTCATAGTTGATTTGTTTTTCATGTCACTAGGTGACACGAGTTAGGGTTAGAAGACCTTACGATATTTAGCACTGCTCCTACAAACAACCCTAACATCAGGGGTGTAAACAAAATGTCGTTTTATCCGTGTTTTCAGGCAATGAAAACTGCTACAATAGACTCTTCCTGACATCTATTGGCGAGTAGCAACACTAAAGCTAAGCCGAGCCACACCGAGCTCGGTCATCCGCGTGCTCTTAAAAATTATGCAAGTTCATGCATTAACAACAAGGTAGTATAAGTACAACGTACTTACACCACGTTACCCACTACATATAATTTTTGGTAAAGATAAATAAAAAAATATTACCAATTAGTTTCTATTGACGCACGTGTGTCGCAGTCGGTATTCGACAATCAGTCAGTCGTAACTCGTAGTATGTACTCGGTACTCTCGCTAGTCAACAATCAGTCGGCGGTGAACTTGACATTGCGACAGGAAGCGCGCGCGCCGGAAACGGCCGAAGGGGTAACATTGTTTCGGGGAACTGTGCCGTGCTTACACGCCTCGCGCCGTATTATAGCCGTAAGCCGACTAGACTTAGACTTACTAAATACATAATTATGAACTTTTCCCCTATAACGGTATTCATGCACATTCTGAACGTATAGGAACGTATATTCGATATTGCTCATAATTATAATCATAATACATATGAACGAAGATATTATATTTATACCAGCAATTTAGATTCATTTCATCACTGTTTATCACTGCATCCGACTAGAAGTCATGAATAAACGTTGCAATGTATAGGAGCTTACCTAATACTCAGATTTCTGTCATCCGTGAAACTCTAAAAAAAACCGGATTGAAGTAGGTAATCATAATATGTACGTATTTTTTGTATGATCTCTCGTGCACTTCATGATTTTACGATTTTTGGACTCTTCTCAAGGATTTTTGGAATTTTCAATAAAATACAGCTCACATTTTAAAGATCTTTTTAAAAAGTTAAACAAAGTAATCATAATCTTCCTTTGGTAATAAATGCACAATTAAATTCAATACTTATTTATCCAAGTCGGTACTTAATCAGTTTTATCATACTTATTATGTGAAGATACCTTCGTAAGGTTTTTTCTTAAATTATTGATTTGTAAAATGCTCCACATGTTAAACTCTTCAAATTATATTAAATGAAAAGTATAGCTCGAACTGAAGGACACTATTAGTCGGATTCGGAGAAAATTCTCAACCTGTAAAAAATCTCAGGATTTTTCAAAAGAAAACAGATCTTTTCTCTGGACTTTTGATTTCTTTCATCTGGTAGCCCTAATCGCGAGCCTTATTACGATAATATGTTTCACATCGGAATTTTGATACCAAAAATAATATTAATGCAATAAATAATTATTTATTAGTCCTTGAATAGTCTTTTCGGTTCCCTAATTTCCCTATTTTTACCATTTGCTGGTAATGACAGGTCAGTCACTTGTGCGAGTACTCGCACGGTGTAAAGCAACAGTAGCGAGTGGCGACACGGTGTTTGAAAGTGAGCTAATATTACACGCTATGTTTGTTTACGATACGTTTACGAGTTCGTGTTTCAATGAACGCATCGCTCCGTACCGTGCGGCGTGCCTGAAGCCCGGAGTCCGTCAGCGGCGCATCTTTGATGCACAACTTGTATGACAGTTGTAAACACTGCAAATTGAACGATGTAAACTAACCAGCAAATCTAAATATAAAATGCAATCAACATGGACCTAGAATTGCTAGATCGTCTCATAACATTTTACATTATTCGGCGAAGATTCGCGTAATACGACAAGGGTGTCCAAACCAAGTAGGATACTTTCTCGAAAAAAGTTTTATTTTCAAAAAATTAATAAGTGCGAGAAAATAGCTAAGTGTAGCTTGGCTATGAGCGTAATTATAAAGTAAGTATATAACGTACCTATAATGTACACACCTCTTGTCTCTGTATTCCGTGGCACACACCGATGCAATGTAGGTACATGCCGACAATATCTCAAGAGCTTGCAAGCCGCGAAACGTCGCAGGCGGACTAAATTGCCTCTCATAAGTCATAACCACTTGAATAAAAGAAATAATTTTATAGCAGTATTAACGAGTGTACCGGATCGACGCCACATGCCACATGCCCGGGCCCCGGCGGCCCCGGTCCCGGCGGCCGCGGTCCCGGCTGCCCCGGTCCCGGCGGCCCCGGTCCCAGCTGGCCTGCTCCCAGCGCGCATCTGTCCGCGGTTCCCACACCGCCACCGTTTTTTCAAGATCCAATTCCGATTTCGAGAGAACCATAGGAAGTCGATCCTGACAAGAAACGGCATTATTTTTAATTGGTACTTATAGGATTTACAGAGCACGATCAGATCCGGAAGTGAAGCTGCGAGGAACAAGAGAACGCGGGTACATGGATTTATTTTAAAAATAAGTTAAGTACATCATAATTTATTAAATATCTAAATATATTAGAGAAAACACAATTTACATAATTTTTTTTTCATATTTTGGCTGACGAATACCAACAAATACCCGAAGAATACGAATAGAGATCCCTGTTCTACAGTGGAGCTTAATCAGAACAAGTCATGAATTTAAAATCAATCTTAGTGCTGTTTAAGTTTGTTTGGATAATTGTAAAAAGGGTTACATACAATTTTTCCATATTTACCATCATCATTTACATACAATTTATCCATCCATACAAGTTATCTAGCATAGATCTCCCATATCACACCCATATCCCATATTGAATATATCGTACTCAAACATCTTATTTTCATCTTTTTATGCTAGACAAACTGCTCTAGTTGAAGCAGGGTGTTCATAATGAAAATAAATTGGTAGACAAAGTAAATGATTTCGGATAATCAGATATTCTTCACAGCATTATCCTCCTTGTGATCAGGGCATAGAGCTGTAAATGTAATGCACGTGTGGGTGGTGGAATCTGGAGCCGTGCGAAAGCAGCTCGCGGGAGACAGGTGGCAAATCTCTAGTTCCCACATCGAACAATAGCTTTTTTATATCGCCCGCGGCACTGGCATCCACACACTCTCTAAGACTTGTCAAAAATATTATTATTTTATAAGGCTAGAGGTTGACTGAATCAACTTTAAATATCGATAAACTTCAAAACGGAATTATGAAATAAGCGATGGGATCCAATGGGCTTATTTGTCGCGAAAATATTTATTGAAGTGAAACTTCTTTAGAATCGTTGTGATTTCAAACCGGACGCAACGGAAAAAACGACAGGTAAGAGACACAAATACAAAAATGTGTAGGAAAGAATGAGACAGAAATATACTCGGCAAGCATGCATATAATATAACTGCTAATTTTGTCGTTGAATGTAACTTCTCCGTAGCTCAATGGTCAGGACGTAGATACACAATACCTGATGCGCAGGTTCGCGTCTCTCAGTATTTCTTTTTTTTTAGTTTTATTTTTATACTTTTTTTAAATACTTTCAAATGCTCTTTTAAATATTTTCAAAGAATTTATCAACAAAAAATAAGAATTTCATTTTCGTTGTTTAATATCTGTCGATCGACAGACCGATTATACAGACAGTAAAAATGCTAAGTTGTATTCATAGATGGCGCGAGGAATAAGATAGAAGATTCGTTTTATTGCTACATAGATGGCGCTAGCTGCTCATTTTACTCTTCGTATTATGTTAAGAGATGGCATTAGTTACCACTGTTTTCTTTTTCTTATGTTCGTGGTTATCTTTTAAAAAGTGCTAAGTTTATTCATAGATGGCGCGAGGAACAAGGTAGAAGATTCCGTTTATTGCTTTTTCATCTCATTATCTTGAAACCAAAATTTTGGAAAGTTTCACTTCTACCACATGTGAATTGCACACATTTTCTTTTTTTAATTATTTAATTAAAGCATAATTTAAAACAATTCCATTTTTGTTATCCAACTTATTCAAGTGTTTCGTGTTTGCCCTAGTTTTAATCTTACAGAATCCTTTGTTCTTTAATCAGAGGCCTTGTCTACCTTTTTTCTCTTTGGAACTGAAGACATTCCAGCTTTAATCCAAGTAGATAGATAAATGTATTTTATATTATTATTATATTGTAAACAATATTTTAATACATTTTACTATAATACGAGTACTCACGATATTTATGTTTTACTCCGATATTTATAATAATACTAGCTGTCTCGGCGAACTTCGTATCGCTTAACCTGTAAGCTATCCTATCTTTCAAGTCCGATCAAACTGCACATGGTGTGCAAATTTGATTAAAATCGGTTAAGTAGTTTAGGAGTCCATCGCGGACAAACA